>OX333072.1:27300715-27673006 GCA_946863875.1 Alloplasta piceator
ATATTTTTCAAGTCGGCTGAACCCATAACTCAAACAAATTTCAACCGATTAATTTGAAATTTCAACTGTGCATTCAAATAACGTTCTCTAAAACACAACGTTGGATTTTTTTCACTATGTCGCATAGTTTTTTTTATAAACAATTTCCTGACAATTTTTTTATGGCATTTTGTACTTTTTGAATTAGAAATTTTTATACAAAAAACAACATATCAAAAAAATCATCGGTACTTCTGTAGCTATATTTTTATATTTAATCGAAAAAACATTGGCGCCTCATCGTAACTCAAATATTACAGGAGCGTTGGGTTCGGCAATCGACCTTTCAGAAATAAAGGCTTCATCGAAAAAATGCTGCACAGTCGTCATTTTGACATATATCGCCATGAAAAAATAATTTTTTATTGCCAGTAATTGAATTTGAGGGCTAACATTTTTTTTTTCTTCAATTTTTTTTTTTTTCGTTCCTTGACCCTTAGAAACTATCAATTGTGAATATAGAATTGAATTTCATCGTAATAAATGATAAATATATGGAAAAAATAAATAATTCTCTCTTAAGGGCCCTGATACGGAATATTTTAATGGCCCCGATACGGCATCTTTTAAGGGCCTCGATACACCATCTTTTAAGGGTCCCGATCGGGAATCTTCTAAGGGCCCCGCTTAATAAAGTTGGACAATCCCTATTGGGACCTGAACGGGTTTCCATGTCGGGCCCCTGTATTTATTCGAGAAATTTAATCGGGCCCCTATGAATCCCCTGACAAAATCTTCTCACGGGGGATTTTGATTTTGGTTTAAAAAAAAGTGCGGGCTTTGGACTAACTGTACGCATAATAAAATGTTTGTTACTGTAATAGGTGCGGTTTTTCGCGTAGAGAGAAAAGTAGAGAGCGAGAGAGAGAGAGAGAGAGAGAGAGAGAGAGAGAGAGAGAGAGAGAGAGAGAGAGAGAGAGAGAGAGAGAGAGAGAAATCAGACAGAACGTCGGGTCTATATTTACCGATAAAAAAAAAGTGTACCGCGTCAATGACCTTAATGGCAACCACACGGTGGATTTGCAGCATGAAACTCCGGTGATGATGCCTCCATACAGCTCTTTTCCAACGCGAGAGCGAAAAAAATGGAATGAAAAACACGCACACACATATAAATATGCAAGTGGACGTAGATGAGAGTAACCAAAGGTACATACACGGATTATACAGGGGCGCGCAAACGCTCTGATGCACACTATACGAGCCCCGTAAAAGCGTTTGTTCACGTACGAACCAAAAAAAGAAAATACTATTTTCACGACTTTTCTCTCCGTTTCCGTTCTTTCCCGTTCTCCGTGTCCGTTGGATTCGTGATTTTCCGCCTTTTCCCAACCGCCGGCCCCAAATGCGTGTCACGGTCTCGATTTTTACATTTTCTTTTCTACGCCCATTAATTTAATTTTTTTTTCGTTTTCTTCTATTGAACTCACCATTCTTTCCGTCCTCCCCCACGGAAATTTATATATTTTTAATATACGCAAAATATATGTGGATATATTTCGAATATATGTACATATATTTTTAGTCCACACATATATATGCAACATATATTCTTAATATATGCTGATATCTTTGCAATATATATGAGAGATAGGTGTAACTCACATGTATCTCCCATATATTCTACATTTATTCTTAATATATGCTACCATATATGCAACATATATGGTAGCATAACTAACTAACTAACATAACATTTATTTAATTATTTAAGTTTATTGTATTCACACTTTTCATTATGATTTAGATTATAATGTTTATCCCGCGAGAACAAGCGATCGGGCGCATGCCACATGTTCGTAACGTATAGGCAGCGTTGCGATAGTTTCTAGTCTCGCCGCGAGATGTCGCAGAGTGGCAACCGCTGAACCCCCATACGGAGGACGCGACGAGTATGCTTATAAAGGCGGGCGCGAGAACGGAATATTAACAGAAGTCCGGCGTAAATGAAGCCATATAAGGAGTTCTCGCCGGCTTCTCATGAACTCGTACTTTTGTATTTGATTCTCCTAGAGAATTGCCGATTTTCGGAAATTTCTACACGGGTATCGCATATTCAACCCATATTCGGGATGTGTGCAGCCCATTGTTCAACTATATTTCGAATACATGCAACATATATTTAATCTATATTTCAGATGTATGCATCATACATTTAAAATATATATTGTATGTATGTGTCGTACATTTTACATATATCTAAAATATATTTTATATACATCTAAAATATATTTTCAATACATTTATTTATATACGGTAATTATATTTTGAATATATTTCGTACGCAATTTTGCATATATTTTAAATATATAAATTTCCGTGTGGGCTCGCTCATTATTTTATTGAACGACACGATTAAGGGGACCAAGTCAGCGTCAAAGCGCCAATTTTTGAACATAAACATAAATGTTCGTAGAATACGTGTAAACCTGACCAATGGTCCATCATTTGACGTATCAAATGAAGAAATTTTTGACGCTAGTAGAAAACCTTAAGGTGCTGCGGTTCTTTCATAAATCAATTTTTGAGTTTCACTACGCTGTGCATGATTCTGACCAAACCGCTTGACGAATCTTATGCTACGACGTCTCATTTTCATCGTCACACGTTTGCGGACTGCTTAAGCATGGCACATTTTTTTCCAGGTTCTTATTATAGAGTTACACGACACTTTTTGAATTTTTGAAACAAACAATGGGCAAAAATTAAAAAAGTGGCCTGTAACTCCATAATAAGGACCTAAAAAAAAATGCACCATATCTAAGCAGTCCGGAAAAGTGTTGCGAAGAAAATGAGATGTCGTAGGATAAGATCCGTCAGGCGATTTGGTCAGGATCGTGCACAGCATAGTGAAACTCAAAAATTGATTTATGAGAGAACCGCACCTTAAGGGTTCTAGTGAGCGGAACAAATTTCTTCATTTGATAAATCAAATGATGGACCATTGGTCAAGTTTACACGTATTCAACGAACATTTATATTTATGTTCAAAAATCAGCGTTTTGACCTCAACTCGACCCCCTTAAACGCGAAGTTCTCCTTTCCGTCTGTTTTTTTGGAATCGAAATTTAAACAGTCACTGTCAAGCCAGAATTATGTGAACCAAGTGATTTTTTTTTCAATGGAAGAATAAACTGCTGAGTTTTTGCGAAAACCGAATAGAGATGAGCTCTCTTTAATGGAAAAAAGAATAAAATGTTGGTCATATTTTGTCCTGACGACGGATATGGAACTCGTTCGCTTCCATTGAGTTTTCTCGGGTCTCGACGATTTCTCGACGAATATAATTCCACAAGATTTGTAACTTAAACTCTTGCTTAACGATCGGACTTAACGATCAGTTAGACTATAGCAGTGATATGTATATTAGGGTGGTTCTTATTTGGGGGACGGACGAATTTTCTATCAGACACCCCCCAAATCGACTCCAAATAATTCAAAAACTATACCCTGATATTTTCAGAATTTTATCGAGACTCTAACCCCATCCAAAATGAAGGTCGATTTCCCCATTTGAAATACACGTGTTTTGGCCATATGCTCAGCATATATTTTATTCTAAGTGTAAAAATTTTTCAAAAAATCTGTAACTGCGAGATTTTTGTGTTCATCGATGCTACTATTTGAAGAAAAATTGGCATTGCCATGCGGGTCAATCTAGACGGATTGCACACCCTTTCATCTGATTTTTTTGTAATTCAACCAGATATGGCATCTATATGTAAAAATGATGAATGTTTAATAATTTTCCTCTTCTTAAGGTCACACAGGATTGTAAGGTAGGATATTTTATACCAATTTTCAGCAATTCGACCTTGCCAATTTTCATGGGGGGCATTCCATACCAAGTCGACCTGATTGTGACCCTCGACCGCGCTGATTTCGTTTACGATTTTTGATATAATTCTTCCAACTCAAAATAGTATTCAGAATTTTTTTCAGATTTTTTAAACCAAATATGAGTACGATATGATTTTTCGAACATTTTTTCCGAAAACCTCAAGGACCGTAATTTAAAAATCTGAAAAAATTCTCAAAAATCCGGTGTCAAAAATGAAAGTTTTTGAGCCAAAAATCATGATGTCCAACATTTCCCTTCCACCTCGATTTTAGGTTTTTATGAAGAAAACGTAAAAAAAAATCGATGCAGATCTACCGTGAAAAGTGGCTTGAATATTTTTTATCGCTAACCAACAATTTCCAAAAATAGTTGGTTGATTCTGCATCTTTTTTTTACGTTTTCTTCATAAAAACCTAAAATCGAGGTGGAAGCGAAAGCCTGGACATCATGAATTTTGGGTCAAAAATTTTCATTTTTGACACCGGATTGTTGAGAACTTTTTCAGATGTTTGAATTACGGAGCTCGTGGTTTTCCAAAAAAAAATGTCCAAAAAATCATAATGTACTGAAATTTGATTTTTTTAAATCTGAAAAAATTCTAATATTTTTAGTTGGAAGAATTATATCAAAAATCGCAAACGGAATCAGCGAGGTCGAGGGTAACACTCTGGTCGACGTGGTATGGAATGCCGCATATGAAAATTGACAAGGTTGAATTACTGGAAATTGGTATAAAATGTCCTACCTTACAATCCTGTATGACCTTAAGAAGAGGGAAATTATGAAACATTCATCATTTTTACATATAGATACCATATTTTGTTGAATTAAAAAAAAAAATCAGATTAAAGAGTGTGCAATTCGCGTAGATTGACCCGCATGACAATGTCAATTTTTCCTCAAATAGAAGCATCGATGAACATTAAAACCTCGCAATTACAGATTTTTTGAAAAAATTTTACACTAAAAATAAAATATATGCTGAGCATATGGCCAAAACACGCGTATTTCAAATGGGGAAATCGACCCTCATTTTGGGTAGGGTTAGAGTCTAGATAAAAATCTGAAAAAATTCGGGTATTGATTTTGAATTATTTGGAGTCGATTCGGGGGCGTCTGATAAAAAATTCGTCCGAGCCCCAAATAAGAACCACCTCAATGTATATATATACTTTGTACGTATATACATATATATATTATATAAATATGTACATTAGAGTGGTGCGAAAAAAATCAGTTTTACTTTTTTTCAGTCCTAAAATAAAAAATGTTGGCAAAAGGTGGATAAAAAATGTTTTCTCATGATGGACCATGTGGAAAAATTTTATAAGGTCTTGCAAGTTATTTCCATGTTTTGTTTTAAATTTCCAATTTGAATAACAATTTTCTGAACAATTACGAGAAAAATGTGTTCGAAGTTTTAAAAGCTTGCACGTGATTAATATAGAATTTAACAGTGTATAACTCCATGTACGTTTATCCGATCGCTTTAAAATTTTTAGAGAATATTTATAGATAATGTCAAATAATATTGTTTTCATAAACACTGATTTATTCAACAAAATTGAGCATTAATTCCCCTTTGGCTCACCCTAATGTATATAGGTTTCCACGAGTGGAAGGATTTATATATAACAAAAAAACGTAGGGATATATGAGAAATCTGAGAAGTGAATTTTTCTTCGATTAAAAATGCGAGAGTCGTCGTTCTTGAATTGAAAAATGATTGAAGAAAGGAAACGAGGGAAAGATAGAGAGAGAGAGAGAGAGAGCGAGAGAGAGAGAGAGAGAGAGAGAGAGAGAGAGAGAGAGAGAGAACGGCCGCCCAAGTGCATGGATGCATGGAAGCGCGACGCATGGATATATATCGCGATGAACCGGTTATGAAAAACGAGCGTTCTCTCGCGAATGTATTATGTGCGTCACGCGCGGTCATATATATTCGAGTTTCGTCTTTGTCGTCGTCGATCAATGTGCGCACTTTTTTTTTCGACAACAATTATAATCGTCAAATTCGAATGATGAATGTACGAACAAGTGAGAGAGGAAAAGAGATTGACTCTAGATCGATGCATTCTGTTGTCTATTGAATTCTGTTGAAGCGTTGCTGTCGCTAAGAAATATGGGTTCTCGATTTTCATGTCAGTTGAAAACGTCTTAAAACCAGGGGAGCAAATAAATTTAGAAAGAAAAATTTGTAAAAAAAAAAAACTTTCCGCATATTTGCCTGTAAAAAATAAAAAAATAAAAATTTTGTGGAGCAGATTCTAGAATAACCGACGGAGAATTGCAAATATAAATTTTCATGATTTTCATATTTTATACACTACTGGAAAAATGTTTAGGTGCATAAACATGATCCTTTAACTTTCTTCAAAAATTCGATTGGTTGAAACAGAAAAACCGTTCGATAGATCGAATTGAAACCTTACAGGGTTTTTGTGGGCATATCGAGCTGTAAAAGTCACGCTTAACATTAGGCGTTTTATCAATGTTGTTAATTCAGCCGTTCATTTTCTAATAAACCATAAACAGCCTTTTTTCTCCTGTTTTTTCAAATTCTTGTCGAGGATGGAATTTTTTTCAAATAACCAGCGTCAATTCTTGTAGAGAATTAATTAATTTTTCTAAAATCCCCCTTTCATTTGCTGTGCGATTATTGCTTGCTGAGATGTCGATGGTCAAAGACAAAAGGATCCTTTTTCATTAAAAGTCCGATATCTCAGCGAAAAATGGTCGCATCGAGGTTTACAAGAAACGCAAATTGAAGCTGAATAAACAAGCTATCCGGTCGATACAACGGTCTAGCTGGAAAATGTTTTCCCAAGTCACTACAGCAAAAAAAAAAAACTAGCAAAAATTTTTTTCACACTATGTCTCAGGATTGCGTGGAACTTGTAGCTTCGGAAATTTTTTCGGTAAAATATCTTCAAACTAGAAACTCGAAGCTTCAAAATGCTTTTTTATAGAACTTGATACGGCCATTTTTCACTGAGATACACCATTTTTTAAAAACATTGAAAATTTAGGACATATTTTGTATCCCTTAATTTTTTCCAGTAGTGTGTATCAGAGTTGGGCAAAGTACTTGAAGGTACTTTAAGTATCAAGTACAAAGTACCGTAGGTACTTGAAGTATCAAGTTCAAATTACCGTAGTTACTTGAAGTATCAAGTACCGGTGGTACTTGAAGTACAAGTACTTGAAAAAAACAAGTACCAAGTATCAAGTACTTTTCAAGTTTTCGTGTACGTCTCGTAAATTCTGGCACTTGGGGCATTCCATGTCAAATCGACCAAGAGTTGAAATCGACCACCTTCAATTTCGATGAAATTCGGTCAGAAGTTTTCGTTATTAACAAATGTTGTAATTTATTAAAAAGTTTTGTGAAAAAAAAATTTTTTTTTACCAAAATTCGAAAATGTATATTTTTAAAACAAGAAAAAAACAACAACTTGGAAATTTCAGGTTTTTTCAATTTTTGAAACAAAACAACACCATCCTGAAGCTTTCAGAATCTTTTAAGATCTATCCAAGGTATTACATAAAAAAAATTAAATGTTGATCGTAGATTTGCACGAATTTTAAAAATTCAAAAATTCATTTTTTTGAAAAAACAAAAACCACCTCTCTGAAAATATTAGGATCTTTTAAAATTAGTACAAGGTATTATATTTAAAAAAATTGAATCAAAATTTTAATGGGCAACTTGGATTTTTACGATTCTTGAAAATTCAAAATTCCCCCAATTCATAATTTTTCAAAATTTTGTTTCGGAATATTTTTTTTTTCATAGCCGCAACTATACTCTTTAAGACGAATTGAGAACGATTTTCCGTTGTATAATAGTTTCCCAGATATTTGAAAAATAAACTTGAAAGATTTGAAAAATTGTGAAATTTTGAATTTTGGATAACTTTCGCATAAACATTTTGAATTTTTTTTCCTTTGGTAGAACTTCGTTTTGTTAATAACGAAAACTTCTGACCAAATTTCATCGAAATTGAAAGGGGTCGATTCCAAATATTGGTCGATTTGACATGGAATGACCCATATTCAAAGGCTTTACACATGCAACCATCAGCAAGACACATTCAATAGTACTTGATACTTGTACTTGAAAAAAGTACTTCAAGTACAGAAAAGTACTTGAAATTTCCAAGTACAGAAAATTACTTGAAATTTTCAAGTATAGAAAAGTACTTGAAATTTTCAAAAGTACAGTACTTCAAGTACAGGAAGCACTTGAAAAATGTAAGTACAATACTTGAAGTACTTTTTAAGTACTTTATAATTGCAAGTACTGTACTTCAAGTACTTGCAAGTATCGAATACTTTCAAGTACTGCCCAGCTCTGGTGTATATTGTTCAAATGAGACTCGAATAAGTAAAAAAACTCGCTTCATTATCACGATTTCCGACCGATCAATAATTTATTAACAAACAATTTATTTGTATACAATTTACTCTCGGCAAGTTCTGGAATTGAATGAACGTTCGGAGACTCGCGGGAATATACCCGATTTTTAAATTGTTGAAACACTAATGTCGAATCGAATTCGAATTGAAAATTTACCGTTGGAATTTTATAGTTTTAAATCAAGTGTCCGGAAAAAATGTATAACGGTAACGAGAATCACGTTATAAGACCCATTTGTAACGTATTCGTGAATTAAACTGTGCGTAGACACGAGAGCGCAGCCGATCCGCTCTTATTCGACAGCTAGTCGATTAAAATACGCTCTTCGAATAATTCAACTCGTCGGTGGAGATTGTTATGCATTCGTTTCAGATCAGCGAAACGAGCGTGCTTAACGAGGACCCACGAGAAAATGATTTCAGGAATAAAAGATTTCCGAGAATTTGTAATTTCTAGAGCTAATCATCACGTTATCCATTATTCATCTTTGAAAATTATGAACGCGTCCGCATTTAAAAAAAAAATTCTTCATCTGAGAGTTTGTCATTGCAAAACCATTAATTTTGTATATGGGGTATTTCATGTCAAATCGACCACTTTTGAACCCGACCTTTTTCGATTTGGTCGAAAATTTTTATTCCTTCTCTACTCAATTAAAGACATTTTTCAGGAAACTTTCAAAAATTTTTACCAAACCGTAAATAAGTTATGAATTAAAAAAAAAGGCTTTTGTTTTTTCAAGTAGCTATAACTTCTTCAAAAATTTACTAATCGGGATGGTTTTTTTTTTAATTTTTGCATTTAGATGTACTTTTCGAAAAAAATACAAACAAATTTGAAGATATTAAAATCTCTGAAATTTTTCACTTTTTCGAGAAAAATCATCGTTTTGATTTTTTTTTTTACTCAAAAAATACTTCGATCAATGTCAGAAAGAATGCCGCCCTAACTGGAGTGGGCCAAATTTTCCTTTTATTTTTTTTTATCGATTAGAAAAAAAAAAATTCCAGCTGGGCTTATTTCACAAAACAACATTATTCACTCCGGAATTTTTTTGAGGTTTTATAAACGACCTCAGAATTTGAAAAATTGAGAAGAAAATAAAATCGAAAGTGGTAATCCTCGAAATTTTTTTTTTTTAAAGTAAAGAAAACATAAAAGACACCTATAAATCCTTTTTTTGTATTTTTTTCAAAAACTACATCCAAAAACAAAAAGAATGAACAAAAAATTATCATTTGGGCCCATTTTTGACTAAGCTACAGGCTTTTGAAAAAGACGTTCATTGCATATCATCTTGGATGCAATATTTTTCAATTTTAGCTCGTCTTAGCTTTCTATATTTCTTCTTTGATTGAAAAAAAATATAAAAAAATTATTTATAGGTGTCTTATTTTTTCTTTCACTTTTTTGAAAAAAAAAAAATTTTCGAGGATACCACTTTCGATTTTATTTTCTTCTCAATTTTTCAAACTCTGAGGTCCTTTATAAATCCTCAAAAAAATTCCAGAGTGTTGTTTTGTGAAATAAGCCCAACTGGACAAATTTTTTTTGTCTAATCGATAAAAAAAAATAGAAGGAAAATTCGGCCCACTCCAGTTAGAGTGGCATTATTTCTGGAATTGATCAAAGTATTTTTTGAGTAAAAAAAAAATCAAAAATGGCATCTCCGAGAAAACGATTTTTCTCGAAAAAGTGAAAAATTTCATAGATTTTAATATCTTAAAATTTGTTAGTATTTTTTTCGGAAAGTACATCTAAAGACAAAAATTTTGAAAATACGTCCCGATTAGTCAATTTTTGAAGAAGTTATAGCTATGTGAAAAAACAAAAGCCTTTTTTTTTGAAAAATTCATAACTTTTTTAGGGTTGGGTAAAAAAATTCGAAAATTTCCTGAAAAATGTTTTTAATTGAGTAGAAAGGAACAAAAAATTTCAACCAAATCGAAAGGGGTCGGGTTCAAAAGTGGTCGAATTGACATGGAATGAGCCACATGTTTTAGTGGATAATTGTCCGCTATAACAGTTATAAAAAAATTTAAATATTTTTTTTTTTGCCCTTTACATGATATGTCATTGAATCATCTGAATTTTTATAAAAGATAAAATATTTATAAATATCGTGAATACAATCATTTTTCTTGAGCATTTTTTATTTTATATTTATTTTTTTTTATTTTTATTTTATTCGATATACAAAAAAAACAAGAATTATTGTGTACAGACGATTTAATGTTAAAATTAATTGACATTTCTTTTATTAGTCATCAAATATGGCCAATTTGCTATGCAAAAAAATATATAAAAAGATGCATAGGATGTTAAATTTAGAGAGATTATTAATTGTATCAATGCATGCACACAAATTTTCCTAATTAATTGTCCTAATTAATTAATGGTAAACAAGAATGCCTCTAAATCCTTCACAGGATTCAAACTATCTTAATTTAAAAATTGTCGAACAATTATCGTATTTGCTTTGAATAGTGGGGAATTTTCATTTTAAAATTCTCTTTCAGAGTATCTTCATTGAAAATTTGATCACACCTTAAGGTGCATACGTATTTCCTTAATTCCAAGTAACTGTTTGACAAAATGGAAACGAAATTGTGTGTTTCTCAACGTGAGACTCAATTATTCAAGTCGTAGAATTGGAGGTATGTGTATAAAATGATTATTATTAATTATATGCTTAATTATTTAAGTCGTAGAATTTGAGGCATGTATAAAATAAAATTCTTTGCCAAGCCTGTACCGGAGGCTTGTCGGCCTGGCGAATTATTGTTACGCGGGCTGAGCACGATGCGAGAGAGGCCGCACTCAGTTTTAAAGTGAGTAAGGTTAGGGGCCACCGGACGAGACCACGGCCAAAGTATTGACTCCAGGGAGAAAGAGACGCAGCGACACAGGAACGCGAATTCAGCTGCTTGAAATCAGCCCCTCCTTTCCTTGTATCGAAGAGAGGCCTAAAGCAGCATATACACGAAAACATCGCAGGCAATTTTGCTGGCAAAATCAAGGCATCGAGAATCGATCTGAAATCGCAAAAAAGTGATGTTAAAGTTAACATCGTTTGAGTGCACCGAAAATAGTTTATTTTTCAACAGAATTCATTCTTCCTACAAAGTTGTCAGAGTAAAAAATTGTTCAAATATATATTTTGCGGTACACTGGACTCTCGATAAGAGAACCCTCAATGAAAGTAACAAATCTCGCTGCCGGATCTTAAAGCGCACTATATCGATGCACATGGGGCGTTCCGTCCAAATCGGACAGTTTGAAAAAATTTTTTTTATTTCCTCAAATTTTTGATATTTTTTAGTACATATCAAAAGACCCTTCCTGTTAAATTTTGAGATTTTTTTGATTACCCGTTTACAAGATATTAAATTTTGAAAAAACCGTTTTTCCGGTTTTTTGGGCATAACTTCTTTAATAAAGGTCCAAATTGAGTGTTTTTTTTTTCAAAATTTTTGTTTTCTTATGGCTTTTTCACAAAAAAAACACAAAAAAATATTCGACGTGTTTTTGAATAAGTTTTTTGAGTTTAAAACTTAGTTGAATCGTGTTTTTAAAAGTAAGTGCATATTTTGATTTTTTTTTGAAATTTTTCTATGTTCAACTTCTATCTATTCACCAACTCTTAAGAGAATGTGAAAGATCTGTTTTACCGACAATTTTTTGAACAAGTATTTCTTATAAATGGTGAAGAATTAAAAAAATACCAAATGATGCAGAGACCAAATCTTTTGTTTGGCCCCAAATGCTGCTGATCACCGAGGAAGACTTGTACGAAAAATTCAGCTATCTCTCTCGCACTCACGTAACAGCTGGTCAACACACATCCTCTTAAGACTAGTCCGGATAAGGCGGATATTATGAATTTAAAAAATGTATTTTGGTCGAATGAATTTTGATATATCTTATAAATATTTTCTTTTACATTGAACGATGAATCCAATTTTCATGATAAACTCTTTTTATCGCCATAGAAATAATAAAAAGCTCAGTGAAATTGGATACAAAGAGGTTAATTTGCTCACCCTTATCAGCTTTTTTTTTCTTTTCGTTGCAAGCATATCGTCTCTCGACAGATTGTAGAACAATTTCTTTTCACAGAAAAATAGTTGAATGTAAGCAAGGAAAATAAATGAAGTTCCTGAATCCTGAAATTGACAGGTTGAACAAACTAATGTAAAAACGAGCTGTGCGAGACGTTTTCATTTCAAGAATCGAGGCTCCGTACACAACATCTGGAGCATTATTGAATAGCAGCAATTTATTAAATTCAGCTACTTACATTCTGTTTATTAAAAAAATTTGGCGAATCGTAAGGTTCCGAGATTGAGGATAATTTAAGGTTGTTTAAAAGCAAATCACGTTTAATGAGACATTCCTGAAAATTTGGTATGTTTTTCAATGAAGTATTTAAGAGGTCGTGTAAAAATTTCACGACGATTTGGAAGCTCGTTATCGAATAATTAAGATTAACAATTTAAGGGGTCTACCCTAATTAGACACGCAAAAAAATGCCTATTTTCACGATTTTTTTTCATTGTTTTAAATTAGAAATATTAATATGACAATTATGAGGCTTGATAAATATAATCTTGAAATGCATGAAAAAAAATTTTTTAAATTTATTTTCCGGTTTTTTATTATATGAAAATGCAGGCCAAAAAAATATCCAAAAAAAAGATGAGTGCGCCCTGTTGACGGAATCTCCGGAGTGGATTATCTAAAAAAAAAAAAAAAAGGTTTTAGATTCAGTAAGGTCATGACTATGTCGCATATCATACGATTTTTGATTTTTTTAAAATTGGCAAAATGGCGGCCATATATCGAAAAGTAACGAAAAATAACCTTTTTTTTATCAGTTTTTTTTTATTTAAACCAAGTTAAACTCAAAATTTCAAAAATCGTATGATATGCGATATAGCTGTCGACATAAACAATATGTGGTAAAAATTTGGTAAGGATTGATGCAGTAGTTTCCGAGATTTTTTCAACAAGCCGTACAAAAGTGTCATTTCGAGAAAAACGCGATCAAACTCCGAACGGTCACTATTAGCGCGCTCAGGTAACTAAGTAAAAGTCCCTCAAAAGTACACTTAGACTGCTTGGATCTTTACGAAAATTTAATATGATACTTTGAAATATCTATACTTTCGAAAAATGGAATAAAAAAAATCGATTTTTTGAAAATTGCAATTAGGGGAGACCCCTTAAATAAAATTAAATGTAGTCTTATGGAAACTGATATAAGTTTGCGATAAGTTTTTTTTTTGACCTCTCAATTTTTTAATATCCACAATATACTGAAAGCAACGGAAAGAAAACGAAGTTTATTGATAAATCTTTTTTTGATTTGTTTAAAAAATTGTTTTTAACAAAACGTCAATTTCTTAATAACGAACTTCCTAATCGTCGTGAAATTTTTACACGACCTCTTGAATACCTCATACAAAAACATACCAAATTTTCAGAATTTTCTCATTAATTTTTATTTTAACCCTTAAGGAGGTTGAAGTAATGATGATAGAATTCTGATACATTGGTATGTTCTTACATGAAGTATTCAACAGGTCGTGTACAAATGTCACTACGATTAAGAAGCTATTTATTGAACAATTAACATTCAAAGGTTTCATAGCTTCTAAACAACCTTGAATAAGCAGACGCGAAATTTGAAAAAATCTGTAATGTTAATTCGAGCTTGAATTTTTCCTTCCCCCATGGCGTTTGAGTGTCGGAAGATCTGCCCCTGCGAGCATTGTAGCTGAAGTACGACGGAAAGAGTGTCCTGTGTATTTATCTGGTTCCTCCAGTTCCAAGTATTTAGCTATTATCTTCGGCATTGCACCAAAGGTGTTGATACCAATCACCTGCTTCGTGCATTTTCCATCTCGTAGACACAGGAAGAATCGGTCAGTGGCAACATTATCGGGTCGCAGAGATTGATATTTCTTGACAATTTCACAGTAATCTCCATCGACCATGAACCTGCGAGGGACATTATTCTTCGTTGAGGGTATCTTAACAATGGTTATTTGGCCTTGGTGTTCAATGTCGTGAACGGATATGTTTTTCAATTCCTCTCTCCGACAGGCCCCAGTAATTCCGAAAATGAGCGACACCTGAAACCAATTTTGTATTTTTGTCAATGTAGTCGCATTCAACAGTACATAATCCAAGATTAATAACCCCCACGGAAATAAAGTATAGTCAAAAGTATATTTTTCCATCTAAGATATATGTGTATGATGGGTATAAAATGAATGTATGCTATTTATGAATTATATATGGGGATGTAGAACTTTTAGCCGTAGTAAATGTCCTGTTACTTGTATATGGTTCACATAGAAGGTAGTATATCAGATTTATATTGGTTATATATCCAATATAAATCTGATATACGCTACGTGCAACAAATAAGGGAGCAAGAAAAATTTCCAAATTTTTCGGTGATTTTCAAACAAGTTGTATTTCAGTGAAAAATGGTCGTATCAAGGTCATAAAAAAGCACTTTGAAGCTCCAAGATTCTCGTTTTCAGATCTTTTGGTAAAAAATGTTTAAGTGCTACGGTTCTTACGAAATTTTAAGAAATGGCGCGAAAGAGAATTTTTGAATTTTTGTTTACTTTTTTATTTTTGGTCCACGGGCTTGGAAAAAATGTTTCCAGCTGAACCAATATATGGACCATGTAGCCTGTTTATTCACCTTCAATTTCCTTTTTTTATTTTTTTTCTACGTTGATTTCTTGCGGAGATATCCGGCTTTGAATGAAAAAGGATTCTTTTGTCTTTAACCACTGATATCTCAGCAACCAATGGTCGTGCAGTAATTAATCGCGCAGTTTCGAAAATTGGGATAAATTTCCTACAAGATTCCTTCAAGAGATTCGGGGAAAAAAATGTTTCTACCCTCAATATGCAGTTGAAAAAAGTACAAAAAAGTGACTTTTTCCTTTGATTTAGTAAATCGACTGCAGCTTTGCTAATATTGATGTACCCCCAATAACCCCGTAAATTTGCAGATCGACCTATTGAATGGTTTTTCCGGACCGATTGATCAAAATTGCCAAAAAAATTAAAGGAGCAAGGTTTCTGTTTCTGAACTTGGAGTTTCAAAATGCTTTTTTTATGACCTTGATACGACCATTTTTCACTGAAATATAGTCTGTTGAAAATCACCAAAAAATTTGGGAATTTTTCTCGCTCCCTTAATTGTTGCGCGTAGTGTATATAAATTATACATCCATGTATGTATTCAAAATATATGGCAAGTATATTATTCTTATATTTCTGATATATGAATCATAAGTTTAATTTATTAAAAATATAATAAAAAATTGGTTTGCCATGGGAAATTCAAATTCGAGCATATTAAGCTAGAGACCATGGGTGCGCGACTGATTCCATCAATTAAGATTTTTTGCTTCGATCGGGATTTGAACCCGCGACCTACCGGTCTTGGCGACCTGAGAACGTTGACGCTGAGAATTGCGCCAGCGACGATTTTGAAAATTCTTGTAATGAAATCTTCTAATAGTTGCATCACTTTCAACAATTCGTGGTTCACTATTACCAACCATACTAACGGACAGATTATTATTAGTACGTTATAATTATTAATATTGCAGTTTATTGCAGTTTCAGTATTGGAACCTTCTTCATAACTAAATTCATGATCTATGACCATCGAAATCCATAGATCTTAATCATCACAAAAACTCAAAATACTATTCTGCTTACACATCAATCTGGGCCCTACGTGACCATCGGTTGACATTTATTTCTGAAGATAACAACGCGAACGGCGCGTACACCTACATATGACACCTATATATACCATTTTATATATAACATATAAAATGGATATGAAGTGTGACCTCGAAATATTATGAAACATTTTTTTAAAGGTTACTCGAGTGTCGAAGGCAAGCAGGATTTTTTTCAGATTTTTGAATCTGATTTTACACCCCCAATTTGGATGTCAAAGTTGTTATTTATTTTTTTTTTCGTGCAAAACGATTTAGTGCACAAAAAAAACACCTCTACATAAAATTTAGGTTTTCGAATATACTTTATAATCGCATCTATTTTGAAGCCGTCCAGGATCCTTTTCGTGTATTTTTCAGCGAAACAAGGCAATAATATTTTTTTTCGTCGGGTTCGCCGTTTCCAATATTCCTACAACTTCGAGAGAACTTTTGTTCATTTCACAACAAACCACAGATAAATTGGCATGATGGAGAATCCATATCTTCCAAGTGTTTTCTGAGGTCAACTGATGAAAACTCTTACGACTTACGACAAATATTCGATGTTATCCAACGCCCCCATTAAATTTATTAAAAAAACATTGAACATGCATTATTTACCGTGTTTCAGCGTGGGGTTAAAGTCAAAAGTTGGGACCTCACAAAATACTTTGGTATTTCCGAACAATAAACCCACGCTGATACACGGTAAATAATATATGTTCAATGTTTTTTCAATAAATTTAATGGGGCCGTTGGACAACATTAAATATTTGTCGTAAGACGCAAGTGTTTTCATCAGTCAACCTCAGAAAACACTTGGAAGATATGAATTCTCCATCATGCCAATTTTTCTGTGGTTTGTTGTGAAATCAAGGAAAGTTCTCGCGAAGTTGTGGGAAAGTTGGAAACGGCAAACTTGACGAAACAAAATATTATTGCCTTGTTTCGCTGAGAAATACACGAAAAGGATTCTGGACAGCTTCGAAAAAGATGAGATTATAAAGTATATTGGAAAACCTAAATTTCATGTAGAGTTGTTTTTTTGTACAACGGATCGTTCCGCATGTAAATTGGATCGAAAAAAAAATAACAACATTCGTATCCAAATTGGAAGTGTGAAATCAGATTCAAAAATCTGAAAAAAATCCTGCTTTTGACACTCGAATAACCTTTAAAAAAATGTATCATAATATTTCGAGATCACACGATTTTTTAGTGGCCCACTTGGTGTGGAATGCTTCATATATTGCCATATATGACGATTATACTTTATTTCCATGCGAGAGGTTATGTATTTTTGTGTTGAAAAAAACCGCGTTACACTCACCTTGATAGCCAAATACCGACGGTCCGGAGCTTTTGCCAAGAATTTTTCCACGTCTCTCGGTTTGAAAATCTTCGATTTAGTAGACACAAATCCCTTGCTGTTCTTCGACAAGAACTTGGACAATTGTTTAAAATTCCCAATGTCCACGTTCCGAAAATTCATTATGGTGCTTTTCAGCATTGAATATTTTGACCAAAGAGAGGAGGGCTTGAATTTTTTTGACAGTCCTTTAAAATAAACGAGCAATGTAGCCTCTGATACTGTGGTTTTTTTTCGTTCTTTTTGCCAGTCAAGGAATTGCTCGTAACATTGTTTATAGAGACGTAAAGATTTTTCCGGCAACAAATTATCGACGACATTTTTTGTCGCCTCGCGTATTTCCGCTGCGGTGTCGTCTCGACCACAGCTTACGAATTCACGTTTATTCTCACTCATTGTATAAAGCGAAAAAACGTTGATGACACACGAAAAGCCCGTTTGATTCGAACGTGTATTGATCACGCGAGACTACGAGAGGAGCGCGCGAGATGAACGTGCGAGAAGTGAGCAGGAAAAAGAGCACTAATGCGAGAAGCAAGCGAGAGAAAGCAGTAGTGCGTAAAGTGAAATCGGGCCGATTTGCGCATGCGCAGCATTTTTATTGCATCCCTGGTCGTAAACCGCCATTTTTGCCATTCTCTGCATGGACGAGAAGTAGCACGTTTCGCGCATGTGTTGCAAAATAGTACATTACGATACGAGGGCGATAAAACTTTTTCTGACGAGTGTGAGTTTGCAGCATGAGCCGAAGGCGAATGTTGCAATCACACGAGTTGAGAAAAAGTTTCTCCCACGAGTATCGTACAAAGTTTTATTACACGAGTGCGTAAGTGCGGAGTGCCCACTTTACGCACGGAATGAAATAAAAAAAAAGATTATTTTGATTTTTTGAATAATTTATAGAAGACGCCAAAGTCGAGTCTTCGAAAATATTTTGAGCTATGGCCGACAGTTAATCTCCGGATTGACAAGTCTGAAACGAAAAAATGAAAAAGCATTTTAAAGAGGAAGATTTCTTACACAACAATTAATCACCATTAATAAAAAATCGATTTAAAAAAAGTGACGAATGTTTGAAATAAATTGTGAAAAATTCAATTTTTTTATTTTCATCTCAAACATCTGCCGTTTTTTTTAACATCGATTTTTAATTAACGGTGGTAAAGTAATGTGTAAGAAACCTTCGTCTTTAAAATGCTTTTTTATTTTTATTTTGTTTCAGACTTGCCAATCCTGAGATTAACTGTTAGCCATAAGACAAGACATTTTCGAGTTTGGCGCCTTCTATAAATTATTTAAAGATTGAAAATAAAAAAGATTTTTTTTTTGTATTTTCGGAGGATGAAGCAATGTTGTAAAAACAGTTTTATGTCCATATCTGATGAACGAGAAGAGAAAAAAAATCTTTAAAAATTTGCCTTTTTTTGCCTTCAAAAGTAGACTACCCACACGGAACCGAGTGTCTATTGGACGTCCATCTATCATCCATAGATCCTTAACACGTCTACATCCACGATGGACGTAATGCGGACATCCATTGAACATCCATGGTATACTTTTGATTGGACAAAACGCAATGGATCACACAGGACGTATATTGTATGTCCACGACACGTACTATTTCTTGAGCTACAAATATACACAATACGGCCATCCATGGTATGTCCATAGGTAGACATTAAACAGCTTTTAATTCAGGATAGTAATTGAACATCCACTGGACGTTCCAGGTTCGTAAACGAAAATCACATTCGGAGGACGTCAATTGAACGTCTATCGGATGTTCCATGTAGGATTTCATATAGACGTGAACCTGGAACGTCCAATAGATGTCCAATTACGATACTGAATTAAGAGCTATTGAATGTCTACCTATGGACATACCATAGATGGCCGTGTTGTGTATATTTGTAGCTTAAGAAATAGTACGTGTGTGAACATACAATATACGTCCTGTGTGATCCATCGCGTGTTGTCCAATCAAAAGCATTCGTCCTTTAGATGTACATTTAAGTATTTCGGGCAGCTGTGATATGGGTACGCCGATTGACCGTCGTACGTACGTACAAATTACGTCTATCGAAGGATAACGCGGAAGTTTATTCGACGTCCACGACACATATCTTTGGAGCTATAAATATATTCCGCGCGTAACTTAACAGCCAGGGGACGTCCAATAATCATTTAAGTTGGATGAAAATTTCATTCCGGGGAAGTCCATGGGACATTCCTTAAACCACTATCGGAGATGCGAAACGGCAGCGATTCTATGTGCTGAAAAAGTTTCGTATACTTACCCTTAGATATTTTTTAGAGGTACCTATAGACCACATAAAGTGACATTTAATGTACGTATTTAAGACGAATGCCAATAGTGCAAAAGATATCTAATGATCATCTATTATACGTCCCTTAATTTAAACGCTATTGATTACACATTATCCATTAATTATAAATTTCATTACGATTATACATTATTCAAGGTTTGTGAGACAAAGATATATAAGTATATCAGCAAACTACATCGTATAAGGTTTTTACATGCATAAGTTTCTCATAAGTCAAGTTAGTATAGGTAGGTAGGTAGGTAGGTAGGTAGGAGATTAGAAAAGTTAAGCAGAAAATCGAAAACTATTTTTTTTTCTTTTTTTCTGTAAAATATGGATATCTCGTAGGCCCCGAATATTATATAATCAGTAACAAAGTTTATAATTAATTAATTATGGGTAGTTAATAACGATTAAATTATTTAAATAAAGGGACGTATAATGGATGATCATTGGACATCTTTCGAATCACTGGTTTATTCGTCTTAAATACGTAAATCAGACGTCATTTTTTGGGGTCTAGTCCGTCTAAAAACCGTCTCAAGGTACGTATAAGGGATGTTCCCAGTACATAGAACAGGTGCCGTTTCGCACTTCTTTTAGCAGTGATAGGGATACTCATGGACGTCCCTGGGATGGAGCATTCATCCACCATGTATGGATATTGGACGTCCCATGGCCCTAATGTTCCGTGTGGGTAGTATCTTAAATTTTATGGAAACCTAGGTGTTTACACCAACATTTTTATTTTGTTCCTATAAAACTAGAGATGTGCGAATATTCGAATTTATGCACTATTTGAGAAGAATCGAATCGAATAATTCGGATAGTTCGAATAATTATTCGATTTGAATCTCCATTCGATTCATCTTGAATAATTCGTAAATTCAAATATTCGCACACCCCAAAATACTATTTAAAAAAATAAGAGACTATGTTATTGCAATGGCTGTTTTTGATGAAAACCTAAATAAATATTTGCATTGACGAAATTATTGAATAAATTAATGTCAGTAGCTGAAAATAAAGTGAGGTTTCAGAACGAGGAAGAAAAACAGTGATCGATAATATTAATAAAAAATCATATCATATTTACCATTAAATAATTGTTAAAAATGAGAAAGAAAAATCGAAGATAACGATAGACTTTTTCTTTTATTGTTAAAATGTTTTCAAAATTTGGGAGAAATATATTGCAGATAAATGAAAAGAGTATAACTTTTGAAAAACTCAATTAAGTACATTTAACCAATAATCAGCGTATTGAATTTATTTGTTGATTTTTCTAACGATATATTTTCATAATATTAAAAAAAATATTTTAAACTTCAAATTTCATTACATTCAAAGGTGGTGATGAAAGTTTCTTTTAAAAATTACGTTTTATTATAATCTTCATTATTTCAGTAGCGAGCTATATAAAAAAAATATTATGATTGAGTTAAATATACATATGATAGAACAACATAACTTATTCATCGAAATCGATCAGTTCAAGAGCAAAAAATAACTATTCGAATCGCGCCCGTGTAGAAATGTGATAGGGCAACCATTAGTTGATTCTTGCCCCTGATCCGACCTGCCTGATCCGATTTTCCTGGCAGGGCCCTGACATGGAACTTAACGACCTGGTCCCTAGTTATTACATTGAAATAATCACTTATTACCAGTGCCCTGCATGATCAGAATACGAATAATTTCCGACGATGTTATTTTTACACTTTTAAGCAAAACATATTTTTGTTTTATTACCCTGACAGGGCTCTGATGTGAAAACTATTGGATTGCCTTCAGTATTTATTAAAATAAAATTATTTGTATATCGGCTTTCAGTAGTATAATAATAATAATAATAATAATAATAATAATAATAATAATAATAATAATAAATAACAATAATAGTAATAACAATAATAATAAATTAACAATCATTGCCTCGTTTATTATTATTATTATTATTATTATTATTATTATTATTATTATTATTATTATTATTATTATTATTATTTAATTATTATTTACATTATCACTCTTATCCCGCGAGAATAACAAGTAATTGTGCGCCTGTTACAAGTTCGTTACGTAGGCAGAGGATTATTAATATTATCACCACGAACCGCATCGCGTTAGTTCCGAGACTTGGCGCGAGATGTCGCAGGACAGCAACCGTTGAACTCCCATACGGATAATGTGTTCAGTATGCTTATATAGACGAGTGCGAGCACGGATGTCAGCAGAAGTCTGTGTCGGAAGAATCCATACAAGGAGTTCCTGCCGTGTTATGTAATTGTTCTTATTTATTTAATTCTCGTAGAGAATTTTCGTTCACTCGGAATCTAATATTCTCTTTGAGGATTGCCAAAAGAAAAGTGTACCCTAAGAAAAGGTTGCCTCGAAGTAAATAATAAGGTGCATACATTGAAAAAAGAGTACCTCGTAAAAACGAATTGTTCAAAAAGCGCTTCGGTGTATGATCGTGACCGTGATCAGGGCCTTTAAGGGCATGATTCTAAAAATCTTAGGGGCCTGATCAGGATCTGCTAGGGCCGGATAATATCGTCATAGGGGCCTGATCATGACCGCCGGATCCGAAAATGGCCAGCCAGGTGTTACATGGCATAACAGGGCCTGTTAGGATGAGCGGATCATTTCGGATCAAGACGCTGTTTTGAGTCCTAAGGGGTTCAAATTAAAAAAAATATGTTGCTATTTATAATAACATGCAACAATGCCTTACATGCGATAAAAGGGCGTCGGAATAATAATTATTGGAACAACAACCCTTCCAACACATGCCTGTTATCGTTTTCGTATGATCCTGAACGTTCTGTTCAATAACAAGCGAGGGTAAACCGTTTATCACAATGTACCGTAATATTACGTATTGAACAGGGACAAATGTAAATGTAAACGTAGAGCCGGCCGCGAGAAGAGTAGTATTATGTTAACAATTGGTGAGCGGGTGCGGATTAGTCACGGGCGAAATTTGTATCTGGGTAACGACAGGTGCTAGCTACTCCCCATCGACGAAATTCTCTTCCTCTTTTAACACGGTTGCGTGGGTGCAATACCACATTTTCTTATTTACACATATTTATTTTACGATTGTACGTTACATACTATATAACCAGAGAAATAGGTTATGGTGTTAAAATACATTTAATAAAATAAATAAAATTTTAGTGGGATATCCGCTAATCAGACTATTCATTAGGTCCATATTCGAATGAATCGAAAATTTTTATTTCGGTCAAATAAATTATTTTTTTGGGTGTATGAGGTAACCTGCGGGTAATAAGGCCTAGCTAAGGGAGATTTGCAATAAAATGAAAAATATACAATTCAATCAATAAGTTTTAATGTTTATCATTATTCAAGTACATTTTTTACAAAATATAAACGAAAAATGGTAATTTTTACCATAAACAAAAACGAAATTAAACATTCAAAAAAACCTTATCGGTAGGCCTTATTTTACTATAGGAGGGTAATAAAGCCTACGGCTTTAACATGCTTAAGTAATTAAGCTATACTTGATACATTTGGTATTTGTGATCAATAATAAAGTGAATGTCATTTTTGATTTTTTTTTAATTTTTTGTTTCAAACATCTATATATTCAACAATTTTTAAGACTAGTCCGATCGTAGGATCTCAATGACTACTATTTTTTTTCGATCTTTGAAAATAAAATTTTTTTTTTTAAAATAAATTATTATGAATACCAATTTTTGTTACTGTATAGTATTTTTTTAATCATTTTGAATTAATTTGGACACTTTTTCATTGTTAACAGATTTTTAAAATTAATAATTAATCGATGAGCAAATAACAACAGTTCAAGAATTGTATAAGTGGGCATTGAACCTAAATAGTCTACCGAATATTGCTGTTAAATTTTCACATGAGAAACATTATTCAGATGCAAAAGAAAGATTTTATTTGCGATAAAATACTGCGAAGTCAATCACAGGGGGACACAAAAATTTCATTCAATTATTCCAACGAGCAACGGAAATGTATTGGCAAAGGAATATTCTGGTTCAGGAAATAATCGTATATGTAAGGTTTTCAAAAAAATACGTAAATAAATAAAAACTGTTGTTATTATTGCTCATAAACAAATGTAACGATTAATTATTAATTTTAAGAACCTGTCAACCATAAAAAAGTGCCAAAATAAATTCTAAATATTGAAAAAAATTGGTATTCATAATAATGTATAAAATTTTTTGTTTTTTAATTTTCAAAAATCGAAAAAAAATAATAGTCATTGAGATCCCACGATCGGACTAGTCTTACAAATTGTTGAATAGATAGATGTTTAAAACAAAAAATTAAAAAAAAAAATTAAAAATGACACTCACTTTTAAAAACGCGATTTTACGTTTGAAACTCGAAAAATTCATTAAAAAACACGTCGAATATTTTTGTTGTATTTTTTTCTGTAAAGGCCATAAAAAACAAAAGTTTTGAAAAAACAAACTTTTAATTTGGACCATTATTAAAGAAGTTATCCCCAAAATACCAAAAAAAGAGCGGTTTTTTTGTTAATTTAATATCTTTTGAACGGGTAATAAAAAAAATCTCAAAATTTAATAGGAAGGGTCTTTTGATGGGTACTCAAAAATATAAAAAAAATAAGGAAATAAAAAAAAAAGTTTTTCAAACTGTCCGATTTGGGATGGAATGTCCCTTATATAATATTTATAATATTAAAACAATAATTTGAACAATTCTTTTTAATCATCGTTTTTCTTCCTCTTGTTCCTCTTTCCGAAATTGTAATGCTAATGGATGCAAAATATCTGAGAATTGCGTATATGCAGAAATTTTCGCTTAAATTTTACTCTGAATTTTTTATTTTTAAACAGTAATTTGATCAATATTTTTCCATACACTGGATATTGCATTTAAATAATCAATACATTCAAAAAATTCTAATTACTTTGAATATTCGTTAGCCATTATAATCAAATTAATTTCCCAAAAAAAGATTGACTTGAAATGGGAGTTGAAGTCAACCTTTTATAAATTGTATTTTTTGAAGATGTTCTTTCGCCTTTTCGTAACGTATGCGAAATTCTGAGCTCCAAATATTTAACGATGTAAGGTCATGCCAGTTACACCCTTTTGTTTGTTCATCGATCGATGCATTACTGGGAGGAGACAATTGTAAAATGCTCGAAGGGCCACCAGACGTGACCTTCGACAACTTGATGAATATCGCATGGACAATCTAAGTGCACCTGTCCTGTGTTCATCGAGGACAAAGACCAGAAGGTGAAGACGGAGAGAGATATAATGGAGAGTTCAGAGAGAGAAAGAGAGCGAGAGAGAGACAGACAGAGAAGAGATTGTGGAATTACCGCGATAGGTGGAAAAGATAGAAGAATAAAAAAAGTTTAACGATTCTCATATAGGGTGCCACGATGGGGTATGTATATAAATATGCAGCAAAGAGTGAGGGGTGTGTGTGTGTGTGTGTGTGTGTGTGTGTGTGAGAGAGAGAGAGAGAGAGGGAGAGAGAGAGAGAGAGAGAGAGAGAGAGAGTCGAGTACAAGTGGAAAATTGTACTCGCAATCTACGGTATGGCGGTGCTCATGGTTTGGCTGGAGGGGCAAGTTTAGCAAACCCTCTCGCGAGGCTCTAATCATAGGATACGCAAAGTGCATATAAGTTCCGCAGCGTGAATTTTCCCCTCGAACCACCTTCGGCTTTAATTTATTTTAAAGGAGGAAAGCGAGTAGATGGAAATGGTCGCAAAAGAGACAAATAGGGTTGGGTGGGGCACGATGGCCCCCCTAAGCCGGTTAATACTTTTTGTAGCTTTAAACCATCAAATCAGTTTACTTTTGTTCTGTCTTGAACGAATTCACCGACATTTTGCCGAAACTTGAAAATAAAAAATGTTGGGGCACGACGGCCTCCCCCTAAAAAATGGATTTTTTTTTAAATCTTGAAAAATTGTTTTCAACGTTAAAAATGCTTTTTTTCTTGACGGTCCATTTTACCCCTGATGTAGTGCATCGGCCTTAAAATGGATGAATACATCAAATGCATCATAATTTGAAGAAAAACAAAAATGTCCTGTCCCAATTTTTGAGAATGGTCCATTATGCCCCAGATATCGTGGATCGGCCTAAAAATGAGTCAATACATAACATTTACGATAATTCGCAAGAAGAAAAAAAAATGTTAATCGAATTTTTTAGGGGGCCGTCGTGCCCCACTCTCCCCTACACAGCGATTTCTTTTTTTCCTCTCCGTTTCCCATTCTCTTTTACTCCTGAACCGATCACTGAGGTAATTGAAAAACTTGAAAACTTTAATTCGCAGCGAATGCTATGCCGTAAATATGAGATCGATTGTATTTATCGGTATTACGCTTTAGCAGTTTGAAAATAATAATTGAAGCACAATCAGTCATATGTAATGGTGAATTTTTAAATGGAATTTAAAAAGAAATAACTTTTAATGTCCACTTATCTTCGTATCTGAAACTTATAGACTTATATAAATTGGCAGCCACTGTCGTAAAGTAATCGTCTGTAACTTTGATTCCTGGATTTTTAAAATGGAATTTTACAAAATGGAATCAAAACACAAAAGTTGTTTGAAGTTCGGATAGATATTGGGAAAATTGACATTTTTAAACATTTAAACATTTTATTTAAAATTTTTTTTTAGATATTATAGAAAAAATCTGTTGATATAAATTGCAGTTAACGGTTCAGGCTAACCTTTACGAAAGTTCCCTCTTTAGATCGGCGATGGAATGCATGAAATTTGTTTATAGATATTTCGTTGCTTTTTTCCATCCCTATAACAAATAATCACATAAATAATAATAGTAAATTATCATCCAATCTTCGTAAATAATCACGAAAACATTTTGGAACTTTTAGTAATTTTGAGTAAAAACAGTATGAAAAAATATGTAGTGTTCTAAAAGTGTAGCAATCGCAAAAATCGCTATCGTCACCCCTCGAGTGTACATGACATTTTCGTTGTCATTTCATCATTTAAACGCACATGCGGTTCGCATATTATTTGCCTGCTGTGGGACAATATGTCGTACGATGCAACCATTTTTCCCCCCTTACCTTTTTTTTCAATATTCAAACATTTATTTACTCTGAAGTGGTGAAGGGGTGTGGTTTAGGGGAGGGTGGGGCATGACGGCCCCCCTGGGGCACAACAGCCACCCTAAAAAATTACCCACGAAATTACCCGCGATGCTACCAATTACCCAAATTCCGGGTAATTACCCGACGATTGGCAGCACTGCACCTGAGCGCGCTCGGACAAACGTCAAACGTGTTTTTCTCAAAACAACGTTTTTTCGGTCGTTGGCGGTGATTTCTCCGGAACCACTGAACCGATGCTATTTTTACTATTTTTACTATTTTTTTTTTGTTAAAAACAGTGTAGAAAACTTCATTTTTCGTTTTTTTTTGTAAAATCTCCGCCATTTTGTTATTCATCAATGAATATTAATATTCGTAGAATGTGCGAGAGCCACAGTCATACTGAATCAAAATTTTTAGTTTTTCGTTTTAGATGAGCCGTTATCTAGATATTAACGCCGCCAGCGACATATCTACTTTTCGAGGAGGAGAGAAAAAATTTTTTTTATGTGTTTTGAGAGTGTATTTATTAAGCTCAACAAATTTTACATCAATATCTATAATAAGGTAAATGTCCCAATTATTGAACAGGTCCCAATTATTGAACACTATCTTGTATTTTTATTATTTCTCATTCACCCGCATGCATTTACTTATTTATAAAAATTTCATTACATCTATGGAACTTTTAGCTATCGAAATGTTACCTTACTTGTGCAAAAAAAGCTTTGATTAATAGAGAAAAAAATTATTTAATCAGCAACGGTGACGCGATTTGACGTCTCGTAGTAACTGCTTATCGTTTTTGCTAAGACGCGCCGCTTCACGCGTATAAGGGCATAAAAAATTCAAATACTGTCGCATCTCAAAAAGGAAAGGCATTTCAGGTTCCTCAGAAAATTTCTCACAAATAACAAATTTAAAAAAAAATTTAATTAATTATTTGTTAAGAAATACGGTGTTCGATCATTGGGACATAGAAAATGCAGTGTGTCCCAATTATTGAACACTCGAATTCTCCAAGATGGCGTCATTAAACCCATCAAAACATCGAGACAGTTAACGCGTGACAGATCGTGTGAATAGGATTTATTCAAACAAAAACCGTAAGTTCCTGAATAAACTTATCTTTATTCTTTTAATAATAACTCTAAGATCGTCAAATATATTTTTTATTTGTATTTTTGTGCAATAAACATAAAAAGAAAAGTAAAAAGAGAATATAACCTAAATGTAACCTAAAAATACGAATGTAATGTTCAATATTTTTTGCTCTCCGATATTTCAGTGGAAAAACAAGAAAGCTGCGACACAATCAAATAAAAACAGAACATGTAAACGAGGAAGATGAAAATAAAAATAAAGTAAAGTTCGAGTTGAAAAGCAAAAATAAACCACATGCGAATGAACCAAAAACCTGTCAAAAGAGACTAAATATATATTTTTGTATTCTTACATGATTAATAAAAGATTATTCAAGTGTTTGATTTTGCTTTTGTTTCTTGATATTGTATCCAAAATAATATTTTCAGAACGGAAAAAGAATTCTCGAGAGTGTTCAATAACTGGGACATGCCTGTTCAATATTAGGGACATAGGCACTTCCAGTGTTCAATAATTGGGACATTTGCATGCTTCACATTGTTATTCTTTTTTTTTTATTCGAAATCATTAAAAAATAATTTAAAGGGTGATTTTTCGAAAGTGAAAATATCAAAGTATCATTTGAACATGAAAGCGATGGTTTTTTTCTCGATTTTATTTTGTTTTCTCACCGAATTAAATCCCCAGATCCTTAGCTGTTCAATAATTGGGACATTTACCTTAATACGTTCTTAAAAAAATTACAAAAAAAAGCCCTTGTTTTTGATCATCTAAACCACAATGATACCTTAAGTTATGAGTTTAGTGGCCCATGAAATTTTTATAAATCGCACATGGTGCCGTTGTTATTAGGTAATGCTCATCTCGCCTTTTCCCTAAGCGTTGATCCTCGTTTTCATATAGTTTTCCTTTCGTCATTACTCTTCTCCTTCCTCTCATTCCATCGCCTCTTTTATTCTTTTATACCATTCTCTTCGCCTGCCCTTCTTCGCGTTCCTCTACCTCGGACTCTACGGGTTTCTCGAACTTTCGTCTTGCTTTAGTTCATCCTGGAATTCGCGGAGAGCAAAGAACGAGGTAAGGGGGAAAAGAAAGGAGGGTTCTGTGAATATATATATATACGTATATATCAGGGTGGCTCATTCATAAAATCATTCTTTATTTTTCGGTTGCAATTGTAAGAACTTGTTGAAGATGCTGAAGATAGTTGAGTTTTTTAAATAAATTAGTTTCCAAAAAAAGTCAGTACTAATTAATCGACAACACAGTGATAATTACTGAAGTGTCCAGTAATACTGCGATATGACTTACTGAAAGTCCGGTGAAAATTGCTGAAGTGATATACCTTTGTAACGAAAAAAATCGATTTTTTGAAAACCTTAGAGTGGTCTAACCCCTTAAAATTCATGGCGTACTCCAGTAATTTTTACTGGTAGCTCCGCATGAATCACTGAATTCTCAGCTCGGAATGCTGTAGTACTGGACTATATAATCCATGAAAAAACACTGGACTTTTTTCGTATATATAAAGTTCGTATCGTAATTTTCATTGTTAAAAAACCTTTTACATGAAGAGCTGGGTCGATTTTTAAATATAATGTTGGTTGAAATTTTTTTTTTTTAAGTTGTTCTTCCTAAAATTAACGAAAAAAAGGTTTTATTTACCAAGGCCCTTTCTTACTCATAATCAAATAAAGTTAGATTAAAGAACCATTTTAGGCGACGTAAAGATTTAGGGGAGTATTCTGGTCTAGAATTTTGAAAAAGTTAATTTTTTGCATAATCTTACAGTTTAGACTTTAAAAAATATATCTAAATCCATAAAACTTTAAACGCGTTTTTCTCAAAATTACTTTTCTCCACACGGCTGACATGATTTCTTAAGTTATACTCGATCGATTTACTTCAAATTTGTCGTTTATTGTCACAATATTAATAAATATCTGTTAAAAAAATAATGGTAAAAACATTTTTTATTTATTTTAATCGAGCTCGACAAAACGCTTAAAATGTATGTCTCTCGATCGGAACACTAGCTTAAAGGCCCGTGTAGAAATGTGATAGGGCAACCATTAGTTAATTCTTGCCCCTGATCCGCCCTGCCTGATCCGATTTTCCTGGCAGGGCCCTGACATGGAACTTAACGACCTGGTCCCTAGTTATTACATTGAAATAATCACTTATTACCAGTGCCCTGCATGATCAGAATATGAACGGTTCCCGACGACGTTATTTTTACACTTTTAAGCAAAAAATATTTTTATTTTATTACCCTGGCAGGGCTCTGATGTGAAAACTATTGGATTGCCCTGAGTATTTATTAAAATAAAATTATTTGTATATCTGCTTTCAGTAGTATAATAATAATAATAATAATAATAATAAATAACAATAATAGTAATAACAATAATAATAAATTAACAATCATTGCCTCGTTTATTATTATTATTATTATTATTATTATTTAATTATTATTTACATTATCACTTTTATTCCGCGAGAATAACAAGCAATTGTGCGCCTGTCACAAGTTCGTTACGTAGGCAGAGGATTATTATTATTATCACGACGAACCGCATCGCGTTAGTTCCGAGACTTGGCGCGAGATGGCGCAGGACAGCAACCGTTGAACTCGCATACGCATAATGTGTTCAGTATGCTTATATAGACGGGTGCGAGCACGGATGTTAGCAGAAGTCGGTGTCGGAAGAATCCATACAAGGAGTTCCTGCCGTCTTATGTAATTGTACTTATTTATTTAATTCTCGTAGAGAATTTCCGTTCACTCGGAATCTAATATTCTCTTCGAGGATTGCCAAAAGAAAAGTGTACCCTAAGAAAGGGTTGCCTCGAAATAAATAATAAGATGCATACATTGAAAAAGGAGTACCTCGTAAAAACGAATTGTTTAAAAAGCGCTTCGGTGTATGATCGCGACCGTGATCAGGGCCTTTAAGGGCATGATTCTAAAAATCTTAGGGGCCTGATCAGGATCTGCTAGGGCCGGATCATATCGTCATAGGGGCCTGATCATGATCGCCGGATCCGAAAATGGCCAGCCAGGTGTTACATGGCTAAACAGGGCCTGTTAGGATGAGCGGATCATTTCCCTACATTAGTTAGGGAGGGCAAGTCAGGGGCAGAAGTTTTTCCCCACCAAAATTTCTACACGGGGGGTTCATATAAAGTCACCCGAAGATTTTTTTACCATGTCCAGTGGTCATGACGATTTTATCATCATCACTATTCGTTAAAAATTCGACGTTTAGTAATAAAAAATAAAAACAAGTACGCTTCGCGTACTCGTTGGGGGGCTCCGCCCCCCAAGCCCCCCCGCGCTCCGCGCTACTCAACATTGTCGCGCTTCGCGCGACAATGTTGCGTCGCGCGGAGCGCTCACGTTTTATTGGGGGGCTCCGCCCCCCAAACCCCCCTTAACGTTTTGTTGGGGGGCTTTGCGCTCCGTATTCTTGACCATTATCTTAATTTATTCGGTATGTAAATATTATATTGTTTTTATGTTATTGAACATTGTTTTTGATAATATTGAGTCACATTTTTCATTCTCAATGGGGGCAATGATTCATAAAGGTAATGACCGAATTTTAAGAATTATATTAGTAGGCACTCACAATTTCATAATATTATAATCATATATTTTGTTTTTGTGATATATTTTGAATGTTGGTTAACATGTCCCTTAGGGACGTTTTAATAGGCACTCACACCGTTATTTAAACTATTTGATTCATTGTGAACATCGAGTAGTCGTATAAATTCTATTAATTATAATTAAAAAGACAGATTTGAATATAATCAATATGATATAAAAGTATCTAGACAATCATATTATTTAAATGTTTTGATAGATTATATTCACAGAATTGTTACAATATTAGGCAGTAATGAAGAATATTAGTGACATTTGAGATGGGCTTATTTATCATAACACTTTAATCATTTAATGATTATTAGTCCATTTATAATAAGTAAAAAAAGCTTTCGGTTATTAATCAATGCTCAGATTCTGTTTTTTCACGTTTAAAACGCGTGGGTGATCGCCATATTGCCAATAGAGCGTAAGCACACAAAAGAACCATGTACTTTTTATAAGAGCGAAATATGGGTTTTGAATTTGGCGCGCTCAGGTCGTGTTTAGTTCCTCTTTTCTCTGTACGTGGCGTAGCGGCGTCGTGACGTACGTGGCGACGTCGCGTGCGCCGGTCTATGCTTTACGTGAAAACGTGAGAGTGTTAATGTGCTTGTTTACAGTCATATAGAAATTCTGTCAGTGAGAAAAGTAGTATTTTTTTTGTTAAAAATATTGTTTTTGTGTAAAAGTTATTCACTTAGCAGTGTCTAATTGGATTGAAACTTCATGGGACATTTGTTCATAATCATATACAGAAATTCTGTAAGTTAGAAAAAAATTCGTCCGTGAACTTCGGAGATCCAAGTGCGAATGAACAGAAATTGCCTTTTTTCGTTAAAAATTGTGTTTTCTTTGCAAAAATTGTAAACATAATGGTCTCCGATCGGATTAATACTCCGTGGGACATTTGTTTACAATCATATACAGACATCGTGTGAGTTAGAGAAAAATTCGTCCGTGAACTTCGGAGATCCATGTGCATATGGACAGAAATAGCTGTTTTTTCGTTAAAAATTGTGTTTTCTTTGCAAAAATAGTAAACTTAATGGTCTCTGATTGGATTAATACTTCGTGGGACATTTGTTTACAATCATATACAGACATCGTGTGAGTTAGAGAAAAATTCGTCCGTGAACTTCGGAGATCCATGTGCATATGGACAGAAATAGCTGTTTTTTCGTTAAAAATTGTGTTTTCTTTGCAAAAATTATAAACTTAATGGTCTCTGATCGGATTAATACTTCGTGGGACATTTGTTTACAATTATATACAGACATCGTGTGAGTTAGAGAAAAATTCGTCCGTGAACTTCGGAGATCCAAGTGCATATAGATAGAAATAGCATTTTTTGGTTAAAATCATGTTTTTTGCCAAATTGCAACCTTAATAGTGTCTGATTGGATTCATACTTCGTCAGACATTTGTTTACAATCATATAGACACATTCTGTGGGTTAGAGAACAATTCGTTAGAGAAATTCCAAGTTTCAACTACATATGATCATAAAACGTCTTTTTTTGCTCAAAAATGGCAATTTTTTTCAAAAATCTTTGTTTTACAATATCCGTTTGGATTTAAACTCCTTGGGCATAGAGATTACAACCATACACAACTACCCTCCAAAGGAAATTGAATTCCGTACACCGGTTTCTGAGATCTGGGTCTGGACGGACATCCGACACAGATTTCGAGGCGATTGCAATAGGCACTTTCTGTCATAAATGAGTGAGTGCCTAAAAAGGATACCAATATGAGCCACCCTAATGTATCGGTATATACGAAGAGCGTGAGCAAGGCGGCACTGACCTAGAGTAACGCGCGATGGTCGACTACCCGAACTGAGGGAACCACCGAGAGCCGGATTCCACGACCGTCTGTGTGTTGTGTACTAAAACTCGATGCGCGAAAAGAAAATTCACGCGCGCCAAAATCGTAAAAATTACTTTTTTAGCAAACCCAATTTCGTCATGAAACAGAAAAGCAGAAATAGAAAATAAGAATAGCGAGCAATTTGCTAAATGTCGTTTCGTAAAAATGTTTTAAAGGAAGATATAAAATATTATTTAAAAATGACGAATCGTAAAAAAAATATATGCATAAAGATTAAAATAAGAATAAAATACTACAACTTAACACTTTAATTCAATCCAATTCGGTATTGATATAAAAAAAACTTGGTACCACGAGGATTATTTTTCGGTTTTTCCCCATTGTTTGATCACCGATTTACCGAATATACTTAACATTTTCGAGATTTCAATTTTCGCGCCAAAATATGCGACGGTTGAATTTTCGAGTTTTTTTAAAGGTTGGTGATTAGTTGGCAAAGTCAGGATTATCGCTTTTCATTGAAACGATCTTAATTTCGTCTTTTGTTTATTTGTATTCGTTTAAAATACTTTCAAAAATCATTGTTTCATCGGTTTTTTACTGACAACTTTCCGAATACTGGATTTTTTTTTAGAATTGTATAAGTACACCACCCAGAGATCTAACTTTTCGTACAAATTGTCAGAACGGGGGGTTTTTTTTTAGAAAATGTTAAAAAATCAAATAAAGATATTTTCATAATTTTTTGACGATTGCCAAAAACAAGATCATCATTTTGGCACTTTGTGCAACAAGGTACGACCGTGAGCTGGATATTTCAAAAATTGGGAAGAGAGAAGAATCATGATCGGAAAGAGACATTATCAAAACAATCAAACAATTATTTTTGAAAATATTTTCACGTGCCTATTTCAGATTTTATCGCTTGAGGGCTAAATTAAGGGTGTTAAGTCCCAAAACTCAAATGATGAGAAAATTCTGAAAATTTGGTATGTTTTTGGATGAAGTATTTTAGAGGTCGTGTAAAAATTTCACGACGATTAGGAAGCTCGTTATCGAACAATTAACATTAACCAATCAAATTAAATTACATGTAGTCTTATGGAAACTGATATGACTTTGCGATAAGTTTTTTTGTTGACCTCTCAATTTTTTAATATCTACAATATATTGAAAGCAACGGAAACAAAACGAAGTTTATCGATAAATATTTTTTTGTTTAAAAAATTGTTCTTAACAAAATGTTAATATTTTAATAACGAGCTTCCTAATCGTCGTGAAATTTTTACATGACCTCTTAAAAACTTCATACAAAAACATACCAAATTTTCAGAATTTTCTCATCATTTTTCATTTCAACCCTTAAGGAGGTTGAAGTAATGATGATAGAATTCTGAAAATTTGGTATGTTTTTACATGAAGTCTTCAGGAGTTCGTGTAAAAATTTCACGACGATTAAGAAGCTATTTATCGAACAATTAACATTTAAAAGTTCCATAGGGGGTAGGGGGTCGTGTACCGAATACTGTTTGTGCAGTCTATTTCTTATTAGAACAAATTCAATTTACGTTCGGTAAATGTAATGTTTTTTTTTTCCAATAATCTTTAGTTAACATATTTTTACTTAAAATAAATATCCCTATGAGTGAATTGTATTTAACTCGTATTTCCCCGTAATTCATGGCAGCTACCGAGGGAGGTAAAAAACGCTCCTTTACTTATCGATTAGGTTAAGGAAGTGGTCTGGCAAAAAGGCACAGTTTATAATAAAAAAAGCATCGAATTAGTTGAAATAAGTTTTAATATATTATAAAGGACTAATTGAAGCAGTTGAGTGCGAAAATAGTCAAGCAAGCTAAATATTTGGCCGAAAATACATAACCCATAATTCGGTACACAGTAAGAATCGTGTGCACTGAATACTGAGGCCCGTGTATAACCTCCTTTCGGACGTCAAACGAGTACAACAATATTCGGGACATGCATACGCCAGTAATAGGGACGTTTGTCAAAAGCATGACAAACGAATGTCAAACGCATGTTAAAGTGTACAACAGTATTCGGGTCATGCATACGCCAGTAATAGGGACATATCTGTCAAAAGTGTAGAACAGTATTCGGTACATTTGCATATGTACGCATTTTTCAAAGTTACAATTAAATAATATAAATAATAACAAAAATGAGGTGGGCATTCGTTAGCTGAGATTTCACGCTTTTCAACAATACCAATACTTTTTACCCTGAGACAATTTTGAATAAAGATTTTCCTCTTCTAACGGCCAGCAAAGATTAGGTCCCCAGTATTCGGTACACTTAACTTAGTTCTTTCTCAGGTCTTCAAGCGAAAATAATCCTTCCCGAATCAGACCTCGGCGAAAGCTCAGAATAAACGATTCTTATAGTCTAGGATATGTGTTAGGTTCTCCGTCTATACCGATAAGTAGTCAGCAATTATGCGAACGGCGGTGTATGCGTCTGTGTGCGTATTTGTGTTAGCTTTACGTTTACGCCCGAGCTTAAACGTATTCCCTATTACGTATTATGCATGCACAGTATATGGGCAAGTCTTTTCAGGGTCGGAAGATGGAAAAAAAGCAAGGAGAATCCTTCATATGCAAACGCGTGGCTCATGTACTCGTTATCTCTCTTTTACTCCTTTCTCCGCTGTCATTTTCCCCACTTCTTTCGATACTTTTCTCAGTCACTCTCGCCCTTCGAAGTCTCTGTGTGCTGTCGCGGCTCGTAGCTTCATAAACGCCGTAATCGTCGGCGTTAGTCGATGAGAGTACTCTTACATGAAGCATTCTCCGCAAAGTGTACAACGCATTTATTTAACAGAGGTACAGTCTCGTTTTTTTGCACGTTTTACTTGCGAATGTATTTCTAGTGCAAAAATAACTGGTAGAGCTGTAAGTGAACCGTAGATATGTCCGCGAACTACTGGTAGACTTTTTATGAGGTGAGGTTGTGTTTTGGTAGCGCTGTTATTTAATGAAGATTAATTCTTTGTCGGATGTGTCAAAATGCTGCTGTTTAGCAGCCTACATGATGCGCTAAAGCCATTCAGAAATAATTAGCAGCCTACATAATGCGCTAAAGCCTTTCAGAAATACATCACCATTGCTGTGGTGATGTATTTCTGAAAGAGGAATAATCAGTAGAGCTGTAGATGTGCCATAGAGATGACCTCCGAGAGCTTTTGGTAGCTGTTTTAAAGGGTTGAAATGTGATGTCCTAGGATTATAATGCAACATAGAATAATTCTGAGATGTTTGCTATTTGGTAGAGATGTTGTGGTGGAGTTTCACTGCCGTAGGGTTGTATTTCTGGTAGACAATTAACTGACAATTAACTGACAGAAATGTACTGCCAGTTAGGGCAGTACATTTTCCGTAGACACGTCTCTGGACAGTCAGTTTCGAATATACTTGTTATGGGGTAGGGATATGTTTTGATAGAGTTAATGACCAATGGAGATTGGTTCCAGGAGTTTCGTCATTTGTCATTAACATCGGCAGAGTTCTTTTTCGGTAGAGATGCTATGCAGAGTGGTTTTTGATAGGAATGTTATGATAGAGTTTAATTGCAATGATGGGGATGTATTTCTGGCCAAGAAGTAACTGGTGAAACCACAGCTCCTATCTGCATTCCCCACTTGCAGTTTTACAAATGTACCAGTGGAGAATGCTTCATACATTTATTGCGTGCACACCTAAAGCCCAGTAGTATCGTGTCACTACTGGTGTAATGGACAACACAACGAGCACTGTGCTACCACTACAGCATGCTTGACACTCGAGTCAAGCTCAAAGTAGTCTCGTCTCCTTCTCCTCATTCGCCTCCTCAAGAGTTGTGTGTGTGGGTCGTCAAGGTGGCTCCCTCACCCTGACTTTGCTTCGGCAAATCGTTCAAGGAGCTTTAAGTCGAGCGTGTATCGTGCATTTTGAATGCAGTGCACGACCCTTATCGTTTTTACGATCATAATTTCGTTCGATTGCAATGACAATGCCTCAGGATTCATTATAGGGGAGCGGGGGGCTTGTGCTACCAGTTTTTGGAAAAAGACCAGTATGGTCTAAAATATGTACATACTTTTATGATTGTGAGTAAGAGGGTTAGTAAAATATGTATTTGAGCACTAATTCCAATTAAAAAATAATTTAAAATCTTTACCCATCTTTGACATCAAACACTTTTTGAAAATATGGGAGTCGTTACAGCTTGCCCCATGTTTGGGGCTGGTTGTAACAGGCGCGGGGCAAGTAGTAACAATCAAAAGACTGGCAATATTTATAAGAAAGAACACGTTTTTATTGGTTATCAGTCTTGCATTATCCATGAATTGTTCACATCATGGTTCCTTCTTATGATGATCATAATCTTTGACTATATATGATCAACATGACACTTATTACGAATATCATGAATACTTTTTTTATCACAGCGTTTTACTAAAAAAAAAAACATGGCACTTTTGACTCATCTCTTAGCTTAATCATTCTTCATCTGAGTTTAGGCAACTCAGGATTCGAAAAGCAGCCAAAAATTGCGACTTGTCCCATGTTTTACTTTCTAGACATTTAAAAAAGAAGACATGGGACAAGTCGCAATTTTTGGCTGCTTTTCGAATGCTGACCCTCTTTTCCAAGACTTCAGTTGTTGTCGACTCATATACATCCTGGGTTTTTAATCCCCCCTCGTTTTTTGGTATAGGCTAAGGATCGACGCTTTGATGTGTCCTCGAGATTCGAGTTTTATAGGGAAATGTGAGGAATCATCTTGCGATATCGAAGGAAAAAAAAACTCGAGTTTGGTGGGAAAACGATATGAGAGAAGAATGAACGATGGAACAGACAGCGAAGACGCAAAAATGAGAAAAAGAACGACCAGCGATGGAAGTTGGAATGAAGACCGGGGGAAGTCGAGTTCATACGGCGACGCGAACGACCGACGAACCACTTTTTTGTCAGTCGTCGCTTTATGTTGGTTGGGACTGGTAGAGGTCCATCTATTCGCTTCGTCTTTCTTTGTCGTTCCTCCATCTTTAGCCATGCCTTTCCCTCTCTTTCTATCCCTCTTTCTCATCTTCTTCCGCCACTTCCATCCAGGACCGACCATCCGCCTCTGGCCTCTACACAAGTGCTCTCTTCTCTATTTCCCTCTAGATTTCAAAGCGCTTAAACAGGTTTCAAAATCCCGCCCACTGAAAAATAGGAGACCGCATCTTGTCTCCCCATTCGTTTTTTCGTTTCTCTTCTTTTTATTAGTCCCCACTCCCTTCTTCTTCTTTTCTTATTTCTATCTACGACTCTATATACGCGCCTGTGTCTTTCCACCTTGCCCGTTTCTTCATTCTGTCGGATGCAGAGAGTCTTTCTCTGCCGGTGACGCCGTGATAGGAAGCAACGGTGTATCATAAGTAGCAGCCCATCGAGTCGTAAATTCTCGCTTCTTACGTCCATCCTTATCATAAACGTTTCGTACTGAGTTTCGACCCTCTCTTCTGGCTACCTCAGGTATTATTTATACGGTACCGTTTTTTTTTATTCAGACTCACTCGCGCAAAAATGAATTGGACTGACTCGGAAGTCGATAATTTTTTTTAATCTGAATGAATGTTCTTTTAAGAGGAATTTAAAAATCTGAGACCGTTTTTTAAAGACTGATTTTGTTCAGCCCTTTGACTCCCGACTGAGATAAGTTCGAATCTCAAAAGAATCCTGATCTATACTTCTAAGCTGTCAAATGACATTCTGGTGCTGGGAATGGTACTATAATTCGGTTAAGCCCTTCAAAAAAAGAGACAAATACTCATGTTTACAATGCTTTAATCTCCTTCTTTCGCATTTAACCCTTACTTGACATACTTTTGCAGAATAACGTTCTTGACAGACTGAGGTCGTTTCTACCTCAGCGACAAAAGTCTTATAAAAAATATACCATTGAATATTTTGACTTGCAAATTTTTTCAGAACTTCTTAAGAGGTCACTTCCCCAAGTTGTACGGGATTTACGGTAAAATATCAAAGATAAATATGATAAAAAAATTTAAATGTCTGAAAAAAATTAAAAAATGACATTTTCGATAAAAAAATCATAACTTTTTTATTTTTCGACAAAAATGGCTAAAAATTTAACTGAGTCTGCTTAATAAATAGCTTCTAAAAAAAAGGTATTTATTCTGGAAAATTAAGGGATAAATGTGACGAAAAAAACTTTTTCTTTTAAGTGAAGATATGTTGTAATACTTTTTATCAAAACAAATAATCATTAGCTTTTCATTATGAAAGAACTTAAAAATGTTAATCAGTATGAAAGAACGCATTGCAATTTTTTAAACCGTGTTAGAGGCCGGCACAATCCTCTTGCACAGCGTGAACTGTTGTTTTTTACAGATAGGACGGTGGCAGGCTGAACATCCTATTTGACTTTTTTTTTGTATTCTCCCGTGCATGAATTTGATTGAAGCCCCGACTAGGCCCCGATCGGTTTTCCCTAAATTACTTCGGGACCTTGACTGGAAGCCAAATAGGGCCCCTGAATGGACGGTCACGTTTTTTCGACAAGGGTCTTAGGAGGTTGCCAAATGAGGGCCTTTATAACCGCCTTACGTCTGCCATGTCGAATCTACGACAAGCCCATGGTCAAGCCCTATCAAGGCCTAGTACGTACGTAGTATCGCTATACGTGTAGATTGTAAAATTGAATTATTTCAATAATAATAACAATATTGTTATTATTATTATTAATTATTATTATTATATATTATAATAATAAATTATTATTAATAATAATTATTATATATTATAATTAAACATTATTATTAATAATTATTAATAATAATATATTATTAATAATTCTCCAAGAGAATTTTTACAAAGAAATAGTATAAAGCAGAGGATTTCTATGTAGAAATCTTGCGGGTATGACTTCCCTCGAGGCATGACTTCCTGAGAGACCTGACTCCGCGGTGTCGAATACAACCCGTGCTCCCACTTCGGCTATATAAGCATACTATTTGCATATTCCGTATGCGAGAGAGCGCACGCCGTATGCGACATCTCATGGCGAGTCTCGGAATTAACACCCCGTGAAGCCCGATTAGGCCCTCAAAGGGTTGCCTCGTCAGTGCCATGTTTGAAATAATTAGGGCTCCGATACTTTCGCCCTATTTGGGCCCGATTTGGTTCTGTTGTAATTATACCGACTTCTTTACATATGGGTTGCCCGATCGAAGCCCGACAAGGTCGTCAACGGGTTGCATTAGGTCAGCCATATTGTAAGTAAGCCTGGCAACCTTGGCATTGCCCTGTTGGGGCCCAACCTGGCGGGGTAAGGGCAATTCCTGACAGGGCACCCACGTCCAAGCCCGACGAGGTCCCGACTTAAGTCAGGGCTTCCCTAGAATTTTCACGCACGGGCTTTTCTTGTATGGCATACGCATCGCGGGATTTTCGGTAGTTCAATGTTCATTACAGGAGTATCGGATGAAACATATCTTTCTCATCATCGAGGCCGTAGATTATACGTATGGCATCTAATGATTCAAAGAAAATGTTACATAGCATACAAAAAATTAGACATAATTTAACATTGTATATTTGCAGTGTTCTTCACTCGACTTTGGGCGGCTACTACATAAAAACTTATTGTCTCAGAGTGATGCTAGAAACTGGAAGGACTAGTGGCACCCTCGTACTAATGACAGATGTCGCTATAGGCCCAATTTTTTTAAAATTAAAGTGCTGGAAATTAAGGAAATTTAGGGCTGGGGTGTTTTGTACCCCAGTGTGTCAAGTAACGTGTCCAACTTCCGTTTTCTCACCTTTCTACGACCACTTTCCACTGAGTATTTGTGTAATGTACTCTCATTTTCGCCATTTCGGAGCAATCATATGGCTTTTCTTTCGACTCATAGTTTAATGAGCATTCACGCTTGAAACCCTATTGAATGTTAACTCATACGCTATGTATAATTATCCGTCGAGAGGAATGAGCAAAGAACGGACAATCGCCACTTTGTGTGTATATGTATGAACGTGATCCAAATGTTAACGGTGCAACTCAAGTGGCTTCGCGTTATTATTACTCTCTCGTCGGTACTGTTATAAAAAAGAAGACAAATGGCGGAGTGAGTGAGAGAGAGAGAGAGAGAAAGAGGGGCGACATCAATTTAAGCCACATGCATCACTCTGGCTTCGTATTTAGGTGGATAATCGGCTTACCGAGTCAGCCTGGTGCTCTGTTGCAGCCCGCTTGGAACGGATGTGTCTACGTGCTGCGACCACCACCACCATCAACTTCTCTTTCCTCCCGGCTCTTCTCGCTGCAACTATACTCTGCCACTACTTGCTTGCCCTGCTTGCTACCGCTGGTGCCTGTTACCTGTCATTAAAAACGACCGGTTACTCTCTCGTCTTTCACGCAACCTATCCGCATTTATAGCCGCCACAACCGCGGAGACGAGTGGGAAGAGCGAGAGGGAGGGAAGGACGAGGACTTCAGTTACACTTTACTTACTTTCTGACAATAATAATTACGTCCTCACGATTTTACGATACTACTGTTTAACGCCACGTAAGCGTGTCCAACGAGTTATAATTACATTGGCTCCACTTATTGGCACAAGCCCGATCGAAAAATGGAATTCCGTATCGCGTCCGAATCAAACATGCCAACGAACTTTTTTGTATTTCCACGAAAAACGATTGACTGGATCGGACTGGATGTGGAATTATCGTGCTTTCTTCATCTCTCGTGCAATTTAAGCGATAAGTAAATTGTGCCAATGTCGAGTCTGAATCAACGAATTTGGGATTGATTTTCGATCGGGCTTTTGATTAAGCCAAAAAATACGATATCTTGGCTATGGAAAATTGTAAACGGATGATTCTGCCGGCAGTTCTAGTTGGATGAACTTCGTCATTCATATTTTTTAATTTCTTTACGGAATTTTTGGGAGGCCGTATTTCATATTATCCCTTTTTTGGTATTCTTATAATCATGAATTCCATAATTGTTCCTCGGGAAATAGGAGTGAAGACTTTTCTTCAAAGCGAATTAAAACTAAAGAGAGTGAGCTTCAATCTCGTTGTTTAAAATTTTTTTTGTAACTTTTTTCCATGCAATTATGAAATTTTTGTGAAATGTTTCATACTGCAAGAGTGTATGGTTTACAAAATAAAGTGTCAAAGCAGAAAAGACTTGTAGCAATGTTCTTTTAATGACTATTTTTGATCGAACTTTTATGGGTTGTTTTCTAAATTAACTGTTATTTCAACAACAACAAATCTCTGCAGATTAAAAAATAAAACACAAGTCGTAACTATGATATCTTATTAGTCGAATAATGAATATGGTCGAAAAATGTATCATCATTATTATTGAAACTGCTATTACTAATTGAATACTATTAGTGAAACTCAGGGCGGAAAAACATACTTTTGGCTATCTATAACTTTAGTAATAACTTCAGTCCAACAAATATAGTGATGCCAGTGAGACGAGACTAGTCTCGGTCTCGTTGAGACTTTGCTAGTTGATTTTGACGAGACTGTCGTCAAAATTTTCGACATTTAGCGAAACAACGAACGTCGAATCATTTCCAACGCTATTTCATTGCTGTTACTCTTTTTTGGGATCATCTCGCTATGTTTCGAAATAAAACGACAAGAGCCTAGGTGCGATTATTCATTATTTTCAGCAAAAAAAAAACAGATAATTCGCTGCTATTTTACGATTACGTAATTCCATCATTCCTCAAACTTACTATCAACTTGAAATTTTATACTTGAGGGTTTCGGGGTACGCTGATGACGAATCTGCACCCAAAATTTATACATGCGAGATGGTGGACCAAAACTTCGTGAAATTTTTTTTTCGCGATTTTCATGTCAGTAGGTTTAATATGAAATCATATTTCTTAAAAATGTCGGGATGTATGTGTCCCAGGTAGGAAATCAAAAGGCTGACGATGGAAACACGCTTGTGCGAGCCTTGTTTCACCGAGCCTGAGTGAGCTGACCTGGGCCAGGTTTCATTGCACCGTTTAGAGCAGCCTGGAACCAAGACTGGCTGCCTAGCCTAAACTCAGGGTTATTTGAGGCTTTATTCAGCCGGTGCATTTTAAGGCTAAAAAATCAAGGCTGGATGCAGGCTTGTTTCAGGTTGTGATAAAATAAAATAATTAGTCTTAAAATTCACCGGCTGAATAAAGCCTGAAATAACCCTGAGGTTAGGCTAAGCGGCCAGTCTTCGTTCCAGGCTGCTCTAAACGATGCAATGAAACTTGGCCCAGGTCTGTCTCACTCAGGCTCGGTGAAACAAGGCTCGCACAAAATTGTTTCCATCGCCTTCTAGCTGAGTTTAAAATAATATTTTTTCTGTATTTTTATGAAAAAAAAAATTTAGCAATAAATGCGAGAATATTTTGAAATTGTGTATCTGAATAATATCTGAATAGTATCTTTCAAAGAATAAGATAATCATAATAAAATTTAGTACATATATTCAATATGATATACATACACATGCATATACATAAATTAAAAATATGTTATAAATAATAAAAATACATAAATGGTAATAATAACAATATAAATTAAGTAATAATATTCATTATTATTTAATATTTTTATTATAACAAATATATTAATAATATTTATTATTATTATTATTGTTATTATTATTCATCTGATTCAATATTTGATTTTTTTAAATTAAGTTAAAAGACAAGTTGAACCAAAAAATGGCCTTCGGGTAATGAAAATAAATTCTTAATACTATTTTGGTACGTATTTATTTCTCGGCCTGGGTTCTATAAATATGATATTTACATCAGTATATCAAAAGTAGTCGGTGGTGTAGTGGATAGCGTCCCAGTCTTAGGTCGTTAGTTAGGTTCGATAGGTAGGTAGGTTTCAAAGCCCAGTCTGGTCTCGTACGTATTCTAAGGTCCGCGAATATGCAAGAAAACTAAATCAGTCGGAAAAATCTATGAACTTTCAAATTATCAATTTTTTAATAAATTTAATTCATGTTGAATTTGAGGATATGCGTAAAACGAGAGTCGAGGGTCACTGGGGGCAAAATTTTTTTTTTCTTACAATTTTTTTTTTCGTTACTTGACCCTTAGAAACTATTAATTATGAATATGGAATCGATTTTCATCGTAACAACTGATACATATAAGGAAAAAATAAATAATTCTGCAAGGGTCATAAGTGCTCGTAAAGGCTTCATTAAGGCTCGTTTCAGGCTTAGTACAGGCTTTTCTATCAGCCTTTGGTCAAGCCTGTGTACAAGAGCCTGAAACCGCGTTATCATTCAGAGGTTTTCCTAGGCTTAAAGTCAGGCTGGTGCTCAGCCTGAATTAAAAAATGTGAGCCTTGTTTCAGGGCTTGGCGAGCCCTTTTTTCATCGTCAATTCCTACCTGGGTATGTCTTTGTGTATGTGTGTGCCTGCCTGGAAAAATTCGAGCAGCTATATTTCAAGACCACATTGGAGTAGCGAGCCGAAATATTGCTCATAAGCTGAGCCCCACAGCCTCTTTGTTTGCTATGAATTTTGCAAAAATTCATTGATGTGTGCGAACTTTTGCGACTTTTAAATTTTCAAAAAAACGAATTGGCTGCTCCAGCGTCCGCAAATTTTGCGATATCAGCTTAAAAAAAATTATACCGATAATTCAAGTGATAAAGATTGTTGGTATTGAATTCTGCAATAATCGCATGAGATGTTCGAGATTTATAAAATTTTGAATTTTTGAAAAAAGCGCGTGATCGTTCTAGCTTGCACATATTTCGCCATATCAGGCTCAAATTTTTTATAATGATAGTTTAATGGAAGAAGTTACTTCGTATTAAATTTTGCAAAAATCGCTTGAGCTGTGGAAATTTTATGCGATCTGGGAATTTAAAAAAAAGCTTCATCAAAAATGTTAAAATATAAAGTTCTGTTACTCCGATAACCAAAGATAGTAAAAAACTTCCAAATTGTAAATTTGCACATCGGTTCCAGAGTATTTTTTTGTATTTACAAAGGTTCCTCTACGAGGAAGCCAAAACGAGGAAGAAAAAATACTGAGAAAGCGATTTGCAAATTTACGATTTGCAAGTTTTTTCTCTTTTTGGTACGTCATATTGTATTCGCCATCTTAAATTACTTAATTTTAAGTGTCGATTCGTACAGCGACCCCTGAAACCTCCGGAGATCAACTCTCGTCCTCATCAAACAACTTTTTGCATTTTGCGTCTGCCATATTGGGTCCGCCATCTTCAATTTCTGAATTTTCAGTACAAATTCCCAATCAGTGACTCCGAAAATGCTAGAATACCAATTTTCACTTAGGTCAAGCAACTTTTTGCAATTTTCGTCCACCATGCATATTGGATCCGCCATCTTGAATTTCTAAATTTTGGGTACAGATTCATAATCAGCGACCCTCGAAACCTTCAAGTAAAAAATTTCAAGTTGATAATAAGCCGACTAACAACGGATTCACGTAATCGTGAGCTAGCAGCGAATTATTGGCGAATTTTGTCTGAAACTAACGAATAATTGCGCCAAGACTCTGGTTTTGTTTCGTTACATGGTAAGATGAAGATAAAAAAAGAGTAACAGCAATGAAATAACGTTGAAAATAATTATACTTTTTTTTTTCAATCTCGAAAATTTCGCTCGAGGGGAGTTTTGACGTGAACGGTACTTCATTTTTTTGGTACAATGGCTAGGTCACAATGCGGTATATTCGTGGGGGCTATTTCAATCCTGATCATATTTGAACTTCTCATATTAAGGGGGTCGTTTAGTGTGAAACCTGTTTTTTCAAATGTTTTTTTTTCGGGAATTTTTTTTTGACAGACCATTAAAATAATATAATTTATGAATTATGTATCATTTTTATTAACATTTGAAAAACAAAAACATTTAAAAAACAGGTTTTACACTAGACGACCCCCTTAATTAATAGGTATTTCTATTACACCTGCAGATGGAGATGCTACAAACTAAGCTGTTGATGCGGATGTTAGTGGACAAATGAGATGCTCGGCGACATCTGATGATCGCTCTGTCTAATTCATCTGATTAAACTAATCGAAAACCCCAATAGAATCTAAATAATGACCCGGGAAACGGACCACCGGGTCCTTTTCTCATTGTGCCCTAGAGGTTAGGGGAGAATTGGAAATTTCCTTTCTTTTTTCATATACTAATTTTTCATAGACATAGTTAATTCAAAGAAGTTTAGCTTTAACTTCTTTATAGAGAAAGAATCAAATGAACGTGCAGTTTCACTCGAGCTTTTAAAAATTGCCGCCAAAGTTTAGGTATCCGGTTCGCTCCAGGTTCGCTTACTGTTCGCATAATCAATTGGAATCCTGTTTATTTTGGATAATCTAAATTCAGTAACAAAGATACATTTTCGAAGGAACTCTTTATTGTTTGCGCAAATAATGTTCAACAATGAAGTTTTGTATGACTCCTCCAGCAGGCACATCGATGAAAAAAGAATTTAGATTTTCTATGAAAAAATTCGCTAGGGATAATTAAGAGATAGAATTCTAAAAAATTTTTGCGAATCATGTCGGATTCAGGGTGCAGCTGGAGTTTTGAAAGAAGGGAAGGAGGCTCAAATGGTGCATAACGACCGCACATAGCGAGAATTCATGTCCAAAGCCCAGCATCTCGATTTTTGTATTCGCATCTGGTTGTTGCATTGACCAATGCTACTAGCTCTCGCGCGCAAAGCCAACTTGTACCGGATGCATCTATACGTGTTTTCTCTCTCCTTCTCTCTATCCTTCTCTGTATTGGATTGCGGCTAGAACTTCGACTACCTGTCATTACGAGGTACCGGTAAACTCCTCTGTACACGCCACCAAGATGCACGTGTATTTTCTTTTGAATTTTTTACTTCTTTTTTTTCTTCGATGCATTGCCCGCTCCATACGTGCGCTGATGAAGGATCGAAAAATTCAATTACTCAAAGCTGAATGTGTGCCGATTGTTGGGAATGAAAGGCGAACAAATCGACGAAAGGATAATCTGGGGAAAAAAATAAATCACAAGAGGAATCAATGAAGATTGGCTTTTTTAAAGGCAGGATTCTGATCTAGAGACATCCATTTTGAGCGTTTTTTCGAGCTCGATAAAAAAATTTATATTTTTACCATTCTTTTTTTTACAATCTATTTGTACAATATCTTATCAAAATACCAAAAAATTTCACGAGGAAAAAATGAAAATTCAATGAGTTATAAGCTGTTAAATTGGGGAGTAAAAAAAAAGTGGTGTGCTGGCTGAGACAATTGCAACCCTTCTAGTCAGCCGATCCAAAATTTAAAAGGAGATTCTTAATCAGTAATCTTTTACAAAAAAAAAGCACAATTTAACTCAGCGGAACAATTTTTTTCATGTTTTGTATATATCTGGGAAGTCACGATATAAAATTCAAGTTAGAACTCGCATGAGTTTACTAATGCCAAGTCTTGTAGTAGGATAAAAATTCTTAAATATTGTGTTTTTCGTATTCAGCAGTTCTCTGATATATTATATAGTTTTTTTTAACGAATTTCGAATTTTATAAATTTATTAAATTCAAAATTAAATAAATTTGATTTAATAAATTTAATTTGATTAATTTAATAAATTTACTTGATTCAAAATTCGTTAAAAAAACGCGATACAATATATCAGAGAACTGTTGAATACGAAAAACACGATATTTAAGAATTTTTATCCTACTAAAAGACTTGGCATTAGTAAACGGATGCGAGTTCCAACTTGAAATTTATATCGTGACTTCACATATATATAAAAAACATGAAAAAAATTGTCCCGCCGAATTAAATCATGCTCTTTTTTTGTAAATCAATTTTTTCGGTTTTTGGCCGAAATTTGAATGAATTCGTTTTTTATTTCAAAATCGCTGATATTTTTTTCGAAAAGTGCAGAAAATTTCCGATCGGAGGCTACTGTTAAAGAATTTTTTCGATTTTATTTCGCGCCGTGCAAAAGCTCCGAAGCGCCGAATACGCAAAAAGTTTGAAATATAACTTTTGGTGTATTCCAAAGAGTATTATAGTTAGAGGTCTGAAAATTGGCGTACAATGTACTTTCAGGCAACACTAAAACATACTCGAGTTTCAAGAAAATCTAAAGAGATCGGCCTAAAAGGGGGTCCCGTTGAGCGGGAATACCTCATATATTATATGATCTTGCAGGGGCGATGGGTTGAGCTGCGAGGCGCTCTCAAGGTTTGTTGAGAGATTCGCACAAGGACCACCAATACACCTATGACGTCGACTTGTTGGGCAGCAGCGGACGAAAAAAATATATATAACTATATCAATATATAGCTATATATTCAGATATAGCGTTTTACACACCACTACGAAAGCTCAGTCGGATAAATGAAATTGGTTGGTCCACCGGGAGTCGTATCGCACAAGGCGTTACCAGCATTATTTTTCAGCTTTTTTTTCTCCTTATCCTTTTCTTATACCCTCCTCGTCCTTCCCCTCTTCTTCGTTGTTTCCTGGTCGTTTACGTATCGGCGATAAAGAGAAAAATGATTGTCAGGGGCTTCGTATTGTTTGAAAAGTACGGAGTGTCGGAGAGACGCGAATGGAAAAATACATTTTCGCTGTTTGCAACGTGACGATGAAAAATCGCTACTTTTCCTTCCTGATAGTTTGAACCTTATGACGTAGCTGACAGGAATTATACGAACGACGACGACGACGACGACGACGACGACGACGACTTTTGCCACGTTAGGCGTCCGTTCGCTAAATCCAATCAAGAATCTCGGAAATGTAAAATTATATATCGGTGATTCCGCCAGAAGATTAAAAAATTCGATTCGAATCGGTGAGCGGGCGAAAAAATCGTCGGGATATTGGCGGTGTAATCTTTTTTTTCTTTTTCTTTGCTTCTTTTTCTTGCTCGAAGGTGCTAGAATTATCGATTACTTCGTTAGCAACCCGTTCACTTCCTCTTTCTCTCTTACTCTCCCTCCCTCCCTCCCTCCCTCTCTCTCTCTCTCTCTCTCTCTCTCTCTCTCTCTCTCTCTCTCTCTCTCTCTCTCTATCTCTCTCTTATGGAAGTTCAATATGGCTGCGTCGTATGCGGACGTTTTTTTGCTCGTCCCGTTTTTTTTCCTTCCTTCCTTCCTTTCGCAAAACGCGTATATATATGCACCCTGGTTTCATCGCCAAGGATGGAATTCGATATTCCCAGAGAGAGAGAGGGAGAGAGAGAGGACTGAGTGCGAAAAAAGAAAATAACGAAAGAAGACGAATCGCAATCGCCTGTGGTTGGTTATATTCGTGATAAAAAAATGAAATTATTAATCGATATATCGGATTGAAATTTTTTCTTCTTCTATACCTGCGGTCTCCTACGATTTGCGACAAAAGTATAATTTCGCTTCTTTCCAAACGTTAAATATTAACCGGTGAAATGTATGAATCGTAATTTATGAATTTATGAACTGTTGATGCTCTTTTCTGGGAATCACGTTTCGAAAGTCGTTGAGCTAGTCATCTCAAATATCAATCGTTGAGAAATTTTCGAGACTAGATGTTAAAATATAGCATTCATACTTTCGAGCTGATAAATAATAAATTAAAAGACTTATCAATTTTTCGGATAAATCAATATACTCATTTTGAACATCCACCGTTTGTTTTTACTTTGATATTTCGAAAATTCTTGCGACCACTGGATAAACTGATAAACAAACGAAATTTGGCATTTTGTTTTTTATTTTCGATTAATTGAATTTACAATTTACAATTAAATACATTTTTGCACTTAAAAATTACTGTTCTCCAGATGTTACTCTCTGATTAAATACCTAACTTCTGTAGCAATTTATTATTACGATTTTCAGTGAAAAAAATATCGCAATACGCAGAAAGTGCAATTGTACAGTACCGGAAGATCGAAATGAAAAAACCAAAAGCAGAGAGTGAAGAAATTGTAAACGAAAAGAGTATTAGGGGAGACTGGGGCACGACGGCCCCCCTAAACCGGTTAATACTTTTTGTGGCTTTCAACCATCAAATCAGTTTACTTTTGTTCTATCTCGAACGAATTTACCGACATTTTACCGAAAATTAAAAAAAAAAAAATCATTAGGCACGACCGCCCCCTCTAAAAAATGGAAATGAATTTTTTTTAATCACACACAAGAATTTAAAAATTTATCACAAAAAAGAATTTAAACAAGATTGTTCAAAAGGTGAAAATAATGATTGCCATTGTTTTTATTATAAAGTTCATTATAAAATGGACTTTACTCGGAATCTAAGGAATCATGGGTTCAGTGTAAACATTATAAGGGATGGTCTCATGATTCCTGAGCAGGTATAGACAAAGATTATTCCAACGAATATATATTTGTTATTATTGTGAAAAGTAATTTATTGCATTCTTCACGTAATTTAATGTTTCATTTAGAAATTTCAGTTTTGTTCCCTTCTTGAACAATTATCATAATTTATAATTAATGTTATTATTTATTTATATGACATAAAAAATATATATATTGATTAAGAATTCGTCAAATAATAAATCGAGGCAGGTAGTCCCGTCAATTTTTGAGATTTTGAGTTAAAAATTTGTTTACAAATTTTTGAGTATATATGTATACTCTAAGAAAATATAAAAAAAAAAATTTCGATTTTTTCAACTCTTCACAGTGGGTTCCCCCTTAACACAACAAATTTTTGTCATAATAGATCATTTTGTTTTCTTTTGAAAATTTTTCTATTTTGTTAAAAATAAAATGTTTTCAAATTTTTTTTATGCTTCATTTTACCCCGGATGTAGTGCATCGGTCTAAAAATGGATTAATACATCGAATTCATCATAACAAAAAACAAAAAAACAAATCTGAACTAATTTTTTTAAGTGGTTCATTATGCCCCAAGTATCGCGGATCGGCCTAAAAATGAGTCAATACATAAATTTTCGAGGGGGGCCGTTGAGCTTTTCTTGTTTCTCCACCTCGAGCTCTCTGAATATCTATATTCTGCTGAGGGACCTCCACTTATCCTTTTTAAAGAAAAAAAAATATCCTCCGTCTCGCTGCTCCGGCTGTTGTCGTGGAATCGCTCTAATTAACCTGAAAATATTTACTAAAGAATTACGAGTGACGTGGCTCACCCCTCTTGCTCCCGCAGGGAGATTGGTTGAGAGCCAAAAGAGAGAGAAAGGAAAAGGAGGAGAGAAGAGGGAGAAAAAGATGGAGAAAGAAAAAACGACGCGACGGCCACTCTCGACCGATGGGTAATCGATAGAAAAGTCCACAAGGGTTGGGCCCGCCTTAGGGGTGCTGCTGCTGCTACTGATGGTGGCGGTGGCAGCGGACGCTCGCTCTTGGCTCGTGCAGTAAAATATATGTATACAGACGCGATGCACTGCTTCAGAGTACACTCAGACCCCTCTTTGGCCTTTTTCGCTATCCGTCTCTCCCTCTCTCTCTCTCTCTCTCGCACAATTTCTCTTCAGAAAGTATCCCAAGCATCCCGGTTCAACGTTGCTCCCGCTTCTTTCTGCTTCTCTCTAGCTTTCGTTTATTTTTTTTTACGTTCATGTTCATCATCTCTCGTTTTTTCTCACAATCTATCAATGGCATTTTCCTGGCTATTACGATTTTTCATCCAACGTGCGTATTCATGTGACTTTTTTAAAAATTTTCCCTCTCTCTCATGAAAACTGAAGCGCAGGCGGAAGAATCTAGCGAGAGTCGAAACAAGAGGAGACGATTGAGAGGAAAGGGAATCGACAGAGCTAGAAGTGAGGGAGAGAGAGAGAGAGAAAACGAAGAGAGGCCAGAAGAGATGCAAATCTATCTTTGAAATTACACTAGCTATTCCATCGCGAGGACTCACGGGCTCTGTCTCTCTCTCTTTCTCTCTCTCTCTCTCTCTTTTCCTATGCGTAAGAGATATTTTGCTCGGTGAACTCTTTGCGTCCGTATGTACCGTAATTATGAATCAATACGAATTTTTTTTCCCTCCCCTCAGACACGGACAAGCGACGCACGAGACCATTCGTGTAAGCGCTGCGTTCGTGTAACTTTCGGAGTTCATGTCTCGTTAGGTAAAATCTGCATAGTTTTTTGTTCTAATCTCTTTCTCGTACATAGAGGAGCATACGGATGTATCCATCAGCTAAGAAATAATTAAAAATCATGCGAATTTGAAATTTGCACATAGCCCGTAGTAAAAAACTCCATTCGTCGCCATTGAAAAATCCCCATTCATTCCCCATTGCCAAAATAACCAATGGAGATGAATGCCGAATTGCCTAAGGGGATTTTCGCCATTGAATTCCCCATTTGAAACGGAATGGGGATTATCTAATGGGGATTCAATGGAGACAATCCCCTTAGGCAATTCGGCATTCATCCCCATAGGTTATTTTGGCAATGGGGAATGAATGAGGATTTTTCAATGGCGATGAATGGAGTTTTTACTATACGAAAGAATCTCCATTGCTGTTCACCACTGCCCACATTCCCCATTGCCCACAAAACCAATGGATATGAATGCCGAATTTTCTAAGGACATTTTCGCCATTAAATTCCCCATTTAAAACGGAATGGGGATTATCCCATGGGGATTCAATGGAGACAATCTCCCTAGTGAATTCGCCATATTCACCTCTATTGGTTTTTGTGGGCAATGGGGAATAAATGGGATCATCAATGGAGATTCTTTCATATGATTGCTATATATACATGGAATTACGCATTAAATAATCAAGTAAGTTATCAGTAAGTAAGGTTAATCATAATGCTAATATTAGCATAACGACCAATAATTATATCATATATCATATAGAGCAATCATATATATATATATGTATATATATGTATATATTACATTTAATAGAAATTATTGAAGCTCAGAATTGAGAGAATAGATTGTAAGTGTATTCAGATGACGATTGATAATGAAAGTATATACGTTTCTCCTCTCACAAATCGAGTTGAGAGGGACTGATAAAATTATGTGTATATGTTAAAAATAAACGGTTTTAAAAATCATTTATCCCAAACGTACGCGCACTTGATGAGCAGTATATAATATATATTTTTTAAATATATTATATTATATTTTATTTCAAACTATTATATTATATTTTAAACTGATTGACCATCGATATAATCATCAGCATTTATTACAATTGAAGAAAATATTTGGTTCATATATGAGAATCAGCGACATCTACTCTTACTTAATTTTATTAATTCACCGTCGTTTGAGAAATATCGCATTCGGAAAAATTCTCATCGATCGATGGGTTCAATTGTTCTGCATTGAACCTCGAATATGGATTGCAACATCGTTAACGAATGCTGCTCATCATTCGATCAGTCGTCAATGAAGTGACATTATTGATAAATGTTGATCATTGTATAATTCGTAGTTACTTATTATTCAGTGAGTATCCTTGGTAAATGCTGATCATTTCATCGTTAGCCGCATTTGGGTTCCAATGAACATCTGTGGGAAATGCTGATCTTTCAGTTCATCCGCATTGATTTTCCAATGGACATCATTGGGTAAAGCGGATCATTTCGTTCATCAGCATTTACCTTCCCATGGACACCATTGGGCAATGCTGATAGCTCGATACATCCGCATTGACTTTCCAATGAGCATCATTGAGTAATGATGATCATTCGATTCATCCGCATTGGCTTTCCAATGAGCATCATTGAGTAATGATGATCATTCGATTCATCCGCATTTGATGTTCAATGGATACCCATTCACTGATCAATGGTCAGCCCTGTACGCCATTGACAAATGCGGAAATCTCAATGGGTCCCCATTCATTGTCCAATGGAGTCGTATGAGGACCATTGGTTGCCATTGGCGATTCAATGGAGTTTTTTACTACGGGAGCTTCCTCATTTTTTCCGTCGTTGGTCGACCCTCCTTTATGAGAACCTCTTTGACCACCTTTATGACATGCATGCGTTATTATCATAAAGGAAGCTTCACGAACAATGGAAACAAAAGAAGAAACTACCCGTGCGTCAATTTGATTGAGGCCCCGACTAGGGTTTTCCCTAACTTACTTCGGGCCCTTCACTGGAAGCCCAATAGGGCCCCTGAATGGACGGTCACGCTTTTTCGACAAGGGCCTTAGAAGGTTGCCAAATGAGGGCCTTTACAACCACCTCACGTCTGCCATGTTGAATCCACGACAAGCCCATGGTCAAGCCCTATCAAGGCCCTAGTACGTACGTAGTATCGCCATACGCGCACACCCCGAGCGGAAATTTGATTTCGGCCAGGATCAGGGCTACATCAGGCTAGCCTTGGAATGACATCCGGCCTGAATCAGGATACGGATCAAGAAAAGATCAGGATCGTCACGCTACTTCCGTTCTGGCCGTGATCACGACTCTGATCCTGGCCGGATCAGACGCCTTGTCCAGTCCTCATAGCCCACGAGTCCTAGCCTGATCACATTTATTTAATCTAGAATAATTTATTAATAATATTAAAATGCATATTAAGTTATCATAATTTCTGTTTATTATTATTGCATCAAAATGTGTGCAGGTACAGCTTTTATAGCCTAATAGTTTAATAATTTATCAAAATCAACGATTTCACGCTTTAATAGAGGATTTAATTCTTTGGTCTATTCATTAGTATAAAAGGTATACAATACAGTTTCTTACATTTTCTTATATAATTTAGAATAGTCGTTTTCTAAATTATAAATATAAGAAAATGTAATATGAGAAGAAAAATAAATGTGTAGTTTTATAATTGTACATTTATATTATTTTTTCACCCCCGTGTATACTGACTCCTGCTCCATTTTGGATCAAGGAAATATCGGGCTAGCGACATTTATAATAAAAAAATTTTCGTCTAAATTTGTCTGATAAACCTTAGCAGCACCTGATCCGTCCCTGACATCGATAATGTAAGGGTAGCCGGATCTACTAATATACGATCCCGTTTGGATCCGGGCGTGATCAAGCTATCCGGATCAAGCTACCCTTACCGATGCCTAATCAAAGCCTACTAAAATATGATCCCGTTTGGATCCGGGCGTGATCAAGCTATCCGGATCAGGCTATCTTTACCGACGCCTGATCAAAGCCTGATCCCTTATAAGGCTACCCGGACCAAATTTCCACTCGGGACGCACACGCACACGCACACGCACACGCACACGCACACGCACACGCACACGCACACGCACACGCACACGCACACGCACACGCACACGCACACGCACACGCACACGCACACGCACACGCACACGCACACGCACACGCACACGCACACGCACACACACACGCACACGCACACGCACACGCACACGCACACGCACACGCACACGCACACGCACACGAACACGCACACGCACACGTACACGCACACGCACATGCACACGCACACAAACACGCACACACACACGTACGTACGTCCGGATACTTTTTGTAAATACGTTTTTGAACGTTTTGAGATCGCGAAAACAAAGCTTCCTTCATGAAGAAGCAAAAATAGAAGCAAAATAGAATAGAATTATAAGGAGTAAAACATTTGTGTAAAAATGTTGAAAATTTTAGATTTGTATGAAAATCAACAATTATGAGTTTGAAGCGGAAAAAAAGGCACAGGACTTCCTATGCAATTGTAAAGAGTATACAGTATTTTTTACTTTTTCATATTTTTTACTATTTAGTAAGAAAAATATACGTAAAATATATAGTTTTCCCCGCCTGTTCAATTAATTTTTCAGCGTCTGTTTCCATGATACGACAATGTAAATGTCTTATATTTTCTAAATTCCAAATAAATGTGCTTTCGTCCTCCTGAGAAATCCATTTAAACTTTGAAAAATCAATTGATTACAAAAAAGTTACGAATTTTCTGCAAGTGTCTACAAAATGTCAAAATTCCTTATTCCAATAATAATTAAAATGAGAACGGTGAACAAAAGCGTTAGTTTGAGCTCCTTATGTCGTATAAGTCATGCAAAATTGGAATGTTCGTTATTGTCTACCACGGCTTTAGAAACCCTATTTTCTTTTCTATTCTTTCCTATTCTTGCGAAATGTGCAGTGAAACGCGCGTAAAAGCAACGTTTCGCATAAGCTCTCATGAGTTTGATAATCATGATTCTTCCTTGTGTATATTCGGGGAAAAAAACCACCACAAATCGATTTTGCATTCCCACTCTCTTTCTCGGCTCCCTTTTCTATGCCCTTTTTTCGTGCGCGAGGGTATCGCGCATGTGAGGTCAAAGGACGAGAAATTGGCTGTGGGATTGAAAGTACGAGATATCGGTGGCTCGATGAATTTGCTGTCAGAAAGAAGAGAGCTAAGGGCGGGGTGGAAGAGCGCAGAGGAGAGGGTGCAAAGAGCTCGAACGGGTCAGCTCTTTCGAGGGATATATGGGGGTGGGTGCGTGCGCGGACTTTCCGCAGAGGGCGAGGGCGAGCAAAGAGGAGTGCGGAGGAGCGTTCCCGCGGCGGTATGAAATAAAAGGCACCCTTTTTAATGGGCAATACTAATCAATGAAATACGCGAGCCCGAGGGAGAGAGAGTGGGAGAGAAAGCACTGCCGGGCGCAATGGTCGTTGCAACCCCGTGTTTCGCCGCGAAGCTCACATAAACGCGAACGAGCAAACAAAGGAAGCATATGAGGCGTTCCATCCCAAATGGGACAGTTTGAAAACTTTTTTTCTACTTTCCGCAATTTTTTAACATTTTTTAGTAGGAGAGACCGGGGACAAAAGTAACAGGGTACAGTTGTAACATAGCGAATATCTCCCAAACTATAGTAGGCACCACCGTGGCCCGCAGGCACATAATGCGTCTTGCAGTTCCTCACATTTGGTTACTAGGCTAGGAGACATCTGCACTAAATGGACTTGACCAGAGAGGTGTATTGGTATTGTCAGGCCCAAAGTAAAATTTTGCGGCTTTCGATAAACATGAATATCTCGATTACTGCGCTACATTATAGTCATTATTTTTTTTCATAAGCTTCCTTGGACATTTTTGTGTCAACTTTCGCGGTTTTTAAAGCCTCCAGCTTGAGAAAATTGATCAAATTATAACTTTGAAGTAGAAAAAACCATCTGGGGACAATTGTAACAATTTTGCCGGGGACGGTTGTAACAGTTTGTCGGCTGTCAGTTGTCATGAGAAGTTCACCTTTAAATATTGAATCTAACGTCATGCAGACCTTTTTTTTAAGTTTATGTGTGCGAAAATTCCTCCGCAACGCGTAAGAATCACACAACGAGCCTTTACCGACCTGCAAACGTACGAAGAAGCGTATGAAGAGATAAAAAATGGAAAATCTATACAGGCAACCACGGCACGTAACTTTGGGTTATATGTCATGTTTCTTTGACAAGTTTGGTGTGTCTGAGACTTTATTCTATAATTTCATGATTATTATGAATTCGACACAACTATTTCCATGGGTTAAGATTTTATCATTGTGGCCGTAATATATATCGCTGTGATAATGTTTGATGTTGTAATAATGTTATATAATATTGGTCACAATAAAAGATATTATTTTGTGTTTAAATCTTATGTGTCATTTTACTTCGGCATTATACTTCGGGCCCAGGAAAAGCCAAAATACAGATTGTTACAACTGTCCCCGGTCTCCTCTATCCATCAAAAGACCCTTCCTGTTAAATTTTGAGATTTTTTTGATTACCCGTTCAAGAGATATTAAATTAACAAAAAAACGCTCTTTTTTGGTATTTTGGTCATAACTTCTTTGATAACGGTCCAAATTAACGGTTTTTTTTCTTAAAATTTTTTGTTTTTTCATGCCCTTTCCAGAAAAAAATACAACAAAAATATTCGACGTGTTTTTGAATGAGTTTTTTGAGTTTCAGACTTTAAATCGCGTTTTTAAAAGTGAGTGTTATTTTTTATTATTTTTTTTAATTTTTTGTTTTAAACATCCATATATTCAACAATTTTTAAGACTAGTCCGATCGTGGGGTTTCCATAACTACTATTTTTTTTCGAATTTTGAGAATAACTTTTCATTTTAAAGGAAGGGTCTTTTGATGGGTACTAAAAAATAAATAAAAAAAATTGAGGAAATAAAAAAGATAGTTTTTAAAACTGTCCAATTTAGGATGAAACGCCCCATATATGTAAATGTATACATTTATATTATACATCATGTGCGAGTCACACAAACTCTTTTGTCTCTCTTTCTTCTTTCTGTTCATCGTTCTCTCCACACTTTTTCCATCGACGAACGTTGGACGTGCGTGAAAAGAGGGAAAGCAATGTGTAGATGGCGCGCAAAGAGCATTAAGGTTGCTTAAAAGCTATGAAACCTTTGAATGTTAATTGTTCAATAAATAGCTTTTCAATCGTAGTGAAATTTTTACACCTCCTGAATACCTCACGTAGAACATACCAAATTTTCAGAATTCTACCATCATTACTTCAACCTCCTTAAGGGGAAAAATAAAAAACAATGAGAAAATTCTGAAAATTTGGTACGCTTTTGTATGAGGTATTTAAGAGGTCGTGTAAAAATTTTACGACGATTAGGAAGCTCGTTATTAAGAAATTAACGTTTTGTTAAAAACAATATTTTAAACAAATAAAAAAAATATTTATCAATAAACTTCGGTTTCTTTCCGTTGCTTTCAGTATATTGTGGATATTAAAAAATTGAGAGGTCAAAAAAAAACTTATCGCAAAGTTACATCAGTTTCCATAAGACTACATTTTATTTTATTTTATTTGTTAATCTCAATTATTCGATAACGAGCTTCCAAATCGTCGTGAAATTTTTACACGACCTCTTAAATACTTTATTGAAAAACATGCCAAATTTTCAGAATTTTCTCATCAAACGTGATTTGCTTCTAAACAACCTTAAAGTGCAAGATAGACCGACAAAAAACACGGGACAACTATATATGTGGCAAAGAGAAAAAAAGGTATAGAAGAGACAGGGAAAGGAGGAGGAAGGAACGAGATGAAATCGGAGCCGGAGATGGATAGAGAGAATATATGAAATAGAAAAGTTCAAAAATCTTTCAAAAATCTTGGTTTGATTTATTTATCCCTTCCTATTTTAACAACGATTTTTTCTTTAAATGTATTAAAAGACAGCCTCGAGTTTTACCTTTTTATACAAAGTTCCAAAACTAATGTAGTTGAGCAAAGTAATCGGCTATTTCCTTTTCTAAATAATGTGCACGATTACTTTAGTTATTATGTTTTTTCAATGTTTTATTTTAGAAACATCACCTTTTTGCATTTCGTACAAAAAGATTCTAATTATTGTATTGAAATTGTTTTTAAATATGAATAAAAAAGTATTCGGTAAAATAATAAAATATTTATTGTTCACAGTATTTTAATGTGACCAATTGGAAAATCTGTGCTTGTAGGAAGCATAGATTTTGGACACTAAATATGCTTTCTTACTTTATCTCATATATGCATATATATGGGCCATTCCATGTCAAATCGACCAATAGTTGGAATCGACCCCTTCTAATTTCGATGACATTTGGTCAGAAGTTTTTTTTTATCATAAAACGAAGTTCTACCAAAGGAAAAAAATATTAAACAAATTTTTTCGAAAATTCCAAATTTCATCATTATTTCAATTTTCTAAGTTTTTTTTTTTAATATCTCGAAAACTATTATAGTTACTAAAACATCGTTCTGGGTTCGTTTTAAAGAGTATACTTGGAGCTACGAAAGAAAAATATTCTGGTAAAAAAAATTTGAAAAATGGTGAATTTAGAGAATTTTGATTTTTCAAAAATCGTGAAAATCCACGTTTGACATGAAATTTGGGGTTCAATTTTTTTTTAATAATACCTTGTTCTGATCTTAAACCATCCTAAAATTTTCAGAATTGCGTTTTTTTCTTCAAAAATATGAATTTTTGAATTTTGGTAAAAAAACAATTTGTTTTTTTTTCACCTCTAAGTTAAGTATCATTGAGCAATCATGTAATTTTGTAATTTTGAGTAGTAAAAATTACATAATTGCTCAACTTAACTTAACTTAGAGGTTGAAAAAAAAATTTTTGTTTACTAAAATTCAAAAGTTCATATTTTTGAAAAAAACGCAATTCTGAAAATTTTAGGATCTTTCAAGATCAGTACAAGGTATTATATTTAAAAAAATGTGTCGAAAATTTAATATCGATCGTGGATTTTCACGATTTTTAAAAATTCAAATTTCTCCAAATTCATCATTTTTCGGAAACTTTTTTGGAATATTTTTTTTTCGTAAACCCCAAGTACTCTTTAAGATAAACCAGGAATGATTTTTACGTAACTATAAAGATTTTCGAGATATTAAAACAATAGACTTGAAAAATTAAAAAAATGGTGACATTTTGAATTTTAGGAAAAAAAAGTACATTTTTGCTTCCTCATAGAGGTAGCTTTGTTTTCGTGAAAAATTTTTTTTCGAGAATTTCATGTCAGTATGTTCAAAATGTCCTAAAACATCGAGAAATCATGTTTATAAAAAATGTCCGGATGTATGTATTAGACTGGTCCAAAAAAAAATTTTTTTTTTTTTTCGGTCCGCCTTCCTCATTAAACTGTTGTTTATGATGAAAAACAAATCCTCTGCAAATTTTAGCTTGATCGGAGAAGATTTAGAGGTCCCGCTATCGATTTTTTCGTTTTTACATTGAAATAACACGTAAAAAAATGTTTACGTTAACTCACGGTCGATTTCGCGTGAAAAATATAGACGTGAATGAAAAATCGCGTGCCTAATGCCAAAAGGGCCTATTACAGCAAGAAGATAGGGGTCCATGCCAAAAGGGCCTATAAAAAATTTTTTTTTTGCCATTCTTCTTAAAATTGCTTGAAACGTGAAGATCTGTAAAAAAAAAAATTTTGATGTACTAAAACCAAAAGGGCCTATAAAAAAAATCAAAATTTTTCAAAGTTTTGAATAGAAATTGCATACCAGAGCATTTTTTTTTTGGAAAAAAATTTTTTTTTTTTTTTAATTTTTTTTTTGGAAAAAAAAATTTTTTTTTTTGGAAATTTTTTTTTTTTTTTGTTTGAAAAAAAAATTTTTTTTTTTTTGAAATTTTTTTTTTTTTTTTTTTTTTGAAAAAAAAAGTTTAAATAAATTGTTATTGTTTATTTGTTTCAACATTTTGTTATTTTTTATTTGTTTAAGCAATTTGTTTAAACGTTTGTTTAAATTATTTGACTTGTTTTCATTTTTTTTTTTTTGCAAAAAAAAAGTTGAAGTAATTTGTTATTGTTTATTTGTTTCAACAATTTGTTATTTTTTATTTGTTTAAAGAATTTGTTATTGTTTATTTGTTCAAACAATTTGTTCTTATTTATATGCTTAAAGAATTTGTTATTGTTTATTTGTTCAAACAATTTGTTCTTTTTTTAAACAATTTGTTATAGTTTATTTGTTTAAATAATTTGTTATTGTTTATTTGTTTGAACAAATAAACAATAACAAATTCTTTAAACAAATAAAAAAGAACAAATTGTTGAAACAAATAAATAATAACAAATGATTTAAACTTTTTTTTCCATATAAAAAAAAAATAATTTCAAAAAAAAAAAAATTTCAAAAAAGAAAGATTTTTTTCCAAAAAAAAAAAAAAAAATTTCCAAAAAAAAAATTTTTTTTCAAAAAAAAATAAAAAAAAAATTTTCCAAAAAAAATTTTCAATTTTCTTAGCGGAAAGTAAAAAAAAAAAATTATAGGCCCTTTTGGCTTTAGATCACTAAATTTTCAATGTCCCAAAGCCAAAATTTGAGACATAGGTCCTTTTGGCTTTGGAAATTTTTTTTTTGTCTTTAGGCTTAGAAAATGTTGGCAAAACGATTGGCGCAAAAAAAAAATTATAGGCCCTTTTGGTTTTGCGAAGCCAAAAGGGCCTATAACTTTTATAGGCCCTTTTGGCATTAGGCACGCGACATATCTAGAGACCTTTTTTGTACCAAATATTATCACCTACAAAAAAGTTCTCTTGATATTTTTCATTCACGTCTATATTTTCACGCGAAATCGACCGTGAGTTAACGTAAACATTTTTTTACGTGTTATTTCAATGTAAAAACGAAAAAATCGATAGCGGGACCTCTAAATCTTCTCCGATCAAGCTAAAATTTGCAGAGGATTTGTTTGTCATCATAAACAACAGTTTAATGAGGAAGGCGGACCGAAAAAAAAAAAATTTTTTTTTTTGGACCAGTCTAGTATGTATGTATATGTGTGTGTGTGTGCGTGTGAAAAAATTCGAACGGCTATATCTCAAGACCGTATTGGAGTAGCGATCTGAAATTTTGCACATAAGTTGAGCTCCATAGCCTCTTTGTTTGCTATGAATTGTGCAAAAATTCATTGACATGTGCGAATTTTATGCGACTTTTAAATTTTATTAAAAAGGGCGTGGTTGCTCTAGCGTCCGCAAATATTGTGATATCGAGTTGAAAAAAATTACACCGACAGTTTGAGTGATAAAGATTGTTGGTATTGAATTTCGCGAAAATCGCTCAAGGGGTTCGTGATTTATAAAATTTTGAATTTTTTGCAAAAAGCGCGTGATCGCTCTAGCTTGCACATATTTCGTGATACCACGCTCAAAATTTTTATAATGGTAGTTTAATGAAAGAAGTTACTTGGTATTCAATTTTGCAAAAATCGCTTGAGCCGTGCAAATTTTATGCGATGTTGACATTTTCAAAGAAAAAGCTCGATCGCTCTAGCGTCCGCAAATTTTGCGATATAAGGTTAAAAAAAAATTATACCGATACCCAGGTGGGATTGGCCAGAGCTTGTCACATGGCCCAGCATTGGCCCAACGCAGTGTGCCGATGCTGGCATTGTAACCTCGGGCCAAGTCTGGCCAACCTTTGAAGCCAACGTCGGGCCAACGCTGAAACTGAGCGTCGGGCCAACAATGGCATAACGGCTGGCCCAGCACTGGGCCAGTCGCTATGCCAGTGCTGGGCCAGCCGTTATGCCAGTGCTGGGCCAGCCGTTATGCCAGTGCTGGGCCAGGCCCGGTTATCCCATACACTCGGTATGTTTAGGAGGTTATGTTCGCACACGTAAATGTCATTCGATCACCGTAAAAAATGTTGAAACCACGTTCCAGTATTTCGAGAGTGAAAAAATACCGTTTTTTTAAAAATTGCGTTCCGAAAATAATCAGTGAGGAAGATATAGAACAACCGGCGAAAAAGCAAAAAAAAAATGATCACGATTTGATGGATCCGATTGTAACGATTCTATTTTCTAACCTTGAAAATTCGCATTTCATTGTCGAAGATGACAACGATGACATCGAGGATGAAGTAGTTTCTTCATCACTTGACGAATCGCCAAATGACGAATCACTTAATCAAGACGTCAATTAATTGTTTTTTTTTCTTACTTCAGAAATACGTTTGTTGAATATTAAATAAATATTTCTATAATCATTTGTATAGAATCTGGTCTGAGTTTGAAAATTATTTCTTAATGCGATCCGCATTAACATTTATTTATATCCACCTATTTATATCCAGTGCTCGGCCATGATTGAATGCCAGCGTCGGGCCAGCATCGGATGCCAGTACAGGGCCGTCATTAAATGCCAACGCCGGGCCACGATTTGATGCCAGCGCTGGGCCAGCATTGTATGCCAGCGCTGGGCCGGCGTTGTATGCCAGCGCTGGGCCGCCATGTAATACCAGTATTGGGCCGACATTGCATGCCAGAGTTGGGCCGAGGTTAACAAACCAGTACCGGCATAATGCTGGCCCGATACTGGGAGTCAGCTTTGGGCCAAGCCTGTACGCCTGGCATTTAGTACTGGCCCAACGTCGGGCCATTTGTTAAATCCCACCTGGGTAGTTTGAGTGAAAAATATTGTTGGTATTGAATTTCGCGAAAATTGCTCAAGGAGTTCGTGATTTATAAAATTTTTAATTTTTTGGGAAAGCGCATGATCGCTCTAGCTTGCACATATTTCGTTATATCAGGCTCAAAATTTCTATAATGGTAGTTTAATGGAAAAAGTTACTTGGTATTCAATTTTGCGAAAATTGCTTGAACCGTGCAAATTTTATGCAATTTTGGAATTTTCAAAAAAAAGCTTGATCGAAAATTGTACGATACAAAGCTGCCGTTTTATTACTCCGATAACCAGAGGTAGTAAAAAAAACTTGCAAATCGGAAATTTGCACATCGTTTCCAGAGTATTTTTGCGTATTTACAAAGCTTCCTCTATGAGGAAGCCAAAACTGTGGCGGCTAATATTTACTAAAATTTGCTAACATTTCCTCATAGAGGAGGATTTGTAAGTACGAAAAAATACTGAGGAAGCGATGTGCAAATTTCCGATTTGTTTTCCTTTGGTAGAACTTCGTTTTATGATAAAAAAAACTTCTGTCGAAATTCCATCGAAATTAAAAGGGGTTGGTTCCAACTATTGGTCGATTTGACATGGAATGACCCACATATATAATACAGCAGCATACGGCGTAATTCCAGAACATTTGAGACACTTTCCCTCAGTCTCTGGTTTTTTTTCGGTATTCTACATACCCGGATGCCCGAAGACTTCACAGAACCATCGTCCATTACTCGTTGCGGTGATACATAACTAATAATCTTTGCGGGTTCATTGAAAAAAAAAACGTATTTCCGAGAGATGATTGGGGTAGTTTATTCGGATCAGTCAAGGAAATAAAATACTGAAAATTAATTCAGCACCTTTTACAAAAAAATAGTGTGACTTGAGGAGGAGAGAAAAGGGAATCTAAATTACACCGCTAAACATGTGTTTTTGGATGTTCTTTCTCGGCTCCAATAAAACAAATTCTTTAAAAATGTCGGGGTTTTATTATCTTATGAAATTTCTTGTATTTCTTTTTTCGCTTACGACTTTCTTGTCTTCATTGTCGATTCGGCATTCGATAATATAAAAATTGTAGAATGTTTTTTTTTTTTCAATTACGCAGGATATGCGTGCGAAAAATGAGCTTTTCGGATTGTAAGTTTCCAACAAATTGACATGAGTTTAAAGCGCGTTCAAAAAAGCAACCAAGATCAAGCAAACAAGACCAACTTAAAATACGATTTTGTGGCTCTTTTCCCCAATAAATTGCGCATTGTTTACCCCTTTACATGGAATATAACGAGATAGAGGGGCATTATATTTTAAATAAATTTGTTGAGAAGAATTTTTCATCTTAGCAGAAGAACGTGTCCCATCTCTCCTGGCGGTATCCTTGATATATAGATGCAAGTCGGAAAACGTAAGAGCCGAGGCCGGATAACGCGTGCATGAAAGAGAAAGAGCGAGGGAGAGAGAGAGAGAGAGAGAGAGAGAGAGAGAGAGAGAGAGAGAGAGAGAAGGAGAGAGAGAGAAGGAATGGTCGGAAGGGTGCGAGCCAAACGCAAGAGAAAGCGAGAAGGGAAGAAAAGAAGAGAGAAAGAGGAGAAGAACGGTGATATTTTTCAGGATGGGATATTTAACGCGTTGGCCAGGTCAGTAACCCGAAGCCGCAAGCGGGCCCGTGGATTGGCCGTGCTGCGACGCTCTGCCACGAATTCCGGCGCGAGGATTGGTCGAGCCAGCGGGCCCTGGACCTACACCAACTCGACGAGCCGCCGTCTCCGCACCACCGTCGCTTCCACCCCGCATAAATCCGAGGGGGGTAAGGGGCGAGGGGCTAAACGAGCACTCACACCACGAGGAACCGCAACGCGCCAGAAGCGTCTCACGCACGCACATTTCAATCTCTTTCGCTATATATATATATATATATATATATATATATATATATATATATATATATATATATATGTACACACTGCCGTCCAAAAGTTTTGAAGAACTCGCCCCCATTCTGCACCACACCAAAATTTCACTGCTCTTTTAAAAATATAAATATTTTAATTTAACAAGCGGCATTTCAAAGGAGACATATTCCGCTTCATTTCACTTTTTCAAAAAAAAAAAAATTCAATTTTGCTTCCTCATAGAGGGAGCTTTGTTTTCGATAAATTTTTTTTGTCAGTATGTTCAAAATGTCCTAAAACATCGAGAAATCATATTTTTAAGAAATGTCCGGATGTATGTATGTATGTCTGTATTAGGGTGACAATTATTTGGGCTTTGGCGAAAAAAGTTCAACGCCACCCCAAAAACATAATCAAGGTGTATAAAAAAAAATCTGTGTAAAGTTTGGAGGCGCTCGGAAAATTGGAACAAGCGCCACCGAGCGATTGAAATTTTAAATGTAAAATACATGTGTTTATCCCACGCATCAATGATTTTTTTTTCCGAGTATAATATTAATGAGCAAAATTTGAATCTTGGTACACTTATCGTGCATAGTATGGTGTACAAAACAAATTTTTTAAAAATTTTTTCGTTCATAATTTTGTTAATGACAAGCTCTGTAGAGATGCCCAAGAAACATTTAAAATTTCAATCGCCCGTTGGCACGTTTTCCAATTTTCCGAGCGCCTCCAAACTTTACACAGATTTTTTGTCATACACCTTGATTGTGTTTTTGGGGTGGCTCCACAGCCCCTTTGTGCCCCGTGATCGCTCTAGCTTGCACATATTTCGTTATATCAGGCTCAAAATGTCTATAATGTCAGTTTAACGGAGAAAGTTACTTGGTATTCAATTTTGCAAAAGTCGCTTGAACCATTCAAATTTTATGCAATTTTGAAATTTTCAGAAAAAAAGCTTGATCGAAAATTTTACGATACAAAGCTGCCGTTTTATTACTTCGATAAGCAGAGGTAGTAAAAAAAACTTGCAAATCGGAAATTTGCACATCGTTTCCAGAGTATTTTTTCGTATTTACAAAGCTTCCTCTATGAGGAAGCGAAAACTGTGAGAGCTGACATTTACTAAAATTTGCCAACAATCCTCCTCGGATCCAACAAATCCTCCTCGGATTTGTAAATACGAAAAAATACTGAGGAAGCGATGTGCAAATTTCCGATTTGCAAGTTTTTTTTAACCCGGTATGCCTTTTGAAAGATGGTCATTTTTGGCTTTTTATTTGACGTTTAAATTTTGAGGCACGACCCATGAAAATTTGTTTAACTGTTTTCAGTGAGAAAAACTTGTGGGGAGGGGAGTATAAGCTTCAATTCCATCTTTTGAAAATTCTCGTCCGTATTTTATTCGCAAAAATATTCGATTTTTCGTGAAAAACGAACATATTTATAAAATGTAGCGTAACTGTAAAAAACATAGGGTTTTCATGAAATCACTAAGGAGGTACAAAGTTGCATACAATCATTCTGGATTTAATGATATTTTTTCGAAAATTAAAAAAAAAAAATTTTTTTTTAATTTTTCTGAAAAATTTCAACGTTAAAAAAAACCCCAAAACGACCGTGATGTTTCAAAGGACGTACCGGGATAAAAAAAAATCGAAAAAATTGTTTGGAAAAGGCGAACTGAAGCTGAATATGTCCTCTTTGAAAAGCCGCTGGTTGAATTAAAATATCTTCATTTTTAAAAGAGCAGTGAAAGTTTTTGTGCGGGGCGGAATCAGAGCGAGTGTTTCTAAGCTTTTGGACGGTGGTGTGTACGTTTAAAACCTAAATCCATAGATACATACATATGTATGATACGTATACACGAATACAAAAGAGGGTGCGATTCGTCGGTGACGAAAAAAGGGGACCCTATGTGCACCGAGTTTCCTCGAGATCGTTGTCAAATTATATGAAACAAAGCATGTTCACAAGCCTTTGTGAAATTAAAAAATTTCATATAATTTAAACAACTTAAGCGATTCTTTTCAAATTTAAAATCAATCGTCTTTATCACCAGTATTGGTTTTCGGCAAATAAAATTCCATACAGATTTACAAATGTTAGAAAATTATTAAAAAATTTCATTATGTTGAGAAATCTGAATGCCTTAATTAAATGTATACTTCAAATACTCACTCACAATTTTATACTTTCAAATTTGTTATCAACTATCTTTGACTCAAGGACATTTTTCAACAATTTCAAAATTATTAAGCACCTCGATAAAAACTGCTCTCGTGTATCAAATTTAGAAACAGAGCTTCTTTTGTAATGCAGCAAAATGGCCACTGAATTTTAGATTGACACACAAAGGATGTTATAAATAATAAGCGAGTATCTGAAATACCTGTCGTGCGAAACAACGTGTGCTTTGAATTAACCACAATAATTAAGTTATGCTTAATTTATTGATATGAACGATCGAATTTTCGTATTGAGATTGTTACTTAATAAAATTCAAGTTTTTCTCCAATATTTTTTAAGCAATTTCCGCAATTCCATACAACTAAAAAAATGCCTGCGTGATAAACTTGTAAAAGTTGTGGTAGAAAATATCTTAGTTTTCAAGATGAATGAAAAAAAAAAAGTAAAACAACGAAGCTCCTTGTTACGATTGCCCAAGAAAGTGATTTAATTGAAACCTTCGCGTTCGAGAGGAAGGAAAAACGAGAGAAAGAGAGAGAGAGAGAGAGAGAGAGCCGTCTATCGAACGGAATACGATTTCCACAAGATAAGAAACACTTTAGCGTGATTGGCCCCTTCGATTGATTGGGTATTTCAAGTCGTCTTGGTGTGATTAAATTCACTAGATTTTGCATTCACGCGATCTCTCGAAAACAGAATCGAAAAAGAGGAAAGGAATAAGATTCCGTGGTAATTGGAAAAGGATAGGGCAAAAAAAAGGATGGGTCAAAATCGATAAAGAATGGTTTTCTACTCAATTTATACAGTAATGTCATACACGGCTCATCCTCGTACCCTTCTTCCTGTGCTCTCTCTTTTTGCTTCCTCATAGAGGAAGCTTTGTTTTCGCGAATTTTTTTTTTCGAGATTTTCATGTCAGTATGTTCAAAATGTCCTAAAACATCGGGAAATCATATTTTTTAAAAATTTCCGGATGTATGTATGTATGTGTGTGTGTATGTGTGTCGCTGCCTCGAAAACTTTGAACATCTATATCTCAAGACCACATTGGAGTAGCGAGCCGAAATTTTGCACATAAACTGAGCTTCACAGCCCCTTTGTTTGGTATGAATTTTGCAAAAATTCATTGACGTGTGCGAATTTTCTGCGACTTTTAAATTTTTAAAAAAAGGGCGTGGTTGCTCTAGCGTTCGCAAATTTCGCGATATCGGGTTAAAAAATATTATGCAGATAGTTTATGTGTTAAAGATTATTGCAATTAAATATCGCGAAAATCGCTCAAGGGGTTCGTGATTTATAAAATTTTGAATTTTTTGCAAAAAGCGCGTGATCGTTCTGGCTTGCACATATTTCGTGATACCACGCTCAAAGTTTTTGTAATGGTAGTTTAATGAAAGAAGTTACTTGGTATTCAATTTTGCAAAAATCGCTTGAGCAAATTTTATGCGATCCCGTGCGTGAATTTGATTGAGGCCCCGACTAGGCCCCGATCGATTTTTCCTAACTTACTTCGGGCCCTTGACTGGAAGCCCAATAGGGCCCCTGAATCGATGGTCACGCTTTTTCGACAAGGGCCTTAGAAGGTTGCCAAATGAGGGCCTGTACAACCGCCTCACGTCTGCCATGTCGAATCCACGACAAGCCCATGGTCAAGCCCTATCAGGGCCCTAGTATGTACGTAGTATCGCTATACGTATAGATTGTAAAATTGAATTATTTCAATAATAATAACAATATTATTTTTATTATTATTATTAATTATTATATATTATAATAATACATTTTTATTATCAATAATTATTATATATTATAATAATGCATTATTATTAATAATCATTAATAATAATATATTATTAATAATTCTCCAAGAGAATTTTTATCAAAAAATAGTATAGCAGAGGATTTTTATGGAGAAATATTGCGGGTAGACTCCCTGAGAGGCGTGACTCTGTGGTATCGAATATAACCCGTGCTCCTACTTCGGCTATATCAGCATACTATTTGCATATTCCGTATGCGAGAGAGCGCACGCCGTATGCGACATCTCATAGCGAGTCTCGGAACTAGCTCCCCGTGAAGCCCGATTAGGCCCTTAAAGGGTTGCCTCGTCAGTGCCGCATGTTTGAAATAGTTAGGGCTCTGATACTTTCGTCCTATTTGGGCCCAATTTGGTTCTGTTGTAGTTATACCAACTTCTTTAAATATGGGTTGCCCGATTGAAGCCCAACAAGGTCCTTAACGGGTTGCCTTAGGTCAGCTATATTGAGGTTTATGGCGGTGTTATGGCATTTCATTACAGGGCATCTTGATTGAAGCCCGACAAGGTCCTCAACGGGTTGCCTTAAGTCAGCCATATTGTAAGTAAGCCTGGAAACCTTGTCACTGCCATGTCGGGGCCCAACCTGGCGGTGTTATGGCAATTCATGACAGGGCATCCACGTTTAAGCCCGAAAAGGTCCTCAACGGGTTGCCATAGCAGCCATATTGTAAATAGGCCTGGCAACCTTGGCATTGCCCTGTTAGGGCCCAACCTGGCGGTGTAAAGGCAATTCCAGACAAGGCATCCACGTCCAAGCCCGACGAGGTCCCGACTTAAGTCAGGGCTTCCCTAGAATTTTCACGCACGGGATGTTGAAATTTCCAAAGAAAAAGCTTGATCACTCTTGCGTCCGCAAATTTTGCAATATCAGGTTAAAAAAAATTATACCGATAGTTTGAGTGAAAAATATTGTTGGTATTGAATTATGCGAAAATTGCAAGAGGGGTTCGTGATTTATAAAATTTTTAATTTTTTGGGAAAGCGCATGATCGATCTAGCTTGCACATATTTCGCTATATTAGGCTCAAAATTTGTATAATGTTAGTTTAATGGAAAAAGTTACTTGGTATTCAATTTTGCAAAAGTCGCTTGAACCGTGCAAATTTTATGCAATTTTGAAATTTTTTAAAAAAAGCTTGATCGAAAATTGTACGACACAAAGCTGCCGTTTTATTATTCCGATAACCAGAGGTAGTAAAGAAATCTTGCAAATCGGAAATTGGCACATCGTTTCCAGGGTATTTTTCCGTATTTACAACGCTTCCTCCATGAGGAAGCCAAAACTGTGACAGCTGACATTTACTGAAATTTGCTAACATTTCCTCATGAAGGAGGATTTGCAAATACGAAAAAATACTGAAGAAGCGATGTGCAAATTTTCGATTTCCAAGTTTTTTCCCTCTCTATTCCCATCCCACCCTCGTAATGTTATGAGATCTCTTTCTAAGGAAGTAGAAACAGCTTCACCGAACAGAAACGGTGCCCTCACAAAAGCCTCAACACACGGTGAAGCTGACTCCCACGATTTTTGTACATGGTGGCAGAAATATATATTCATATAATGAAGTAATATATATGAGCAAGTCCACCAATTATAGACGTCGGATTTGGCCTCACCCTCTCAGATCTTTTCGGAATTCTTTTAGCTGAAAGTCCTCATCGAAAAACAGAATTCCGATTTTTTAAAGATTTTTTCCCCTCTCACTTCCGCAGTTATTGTATTGGGTATTCCGTCTAGTTTTTCGATTTTTGTTTTGTTCATTTTGTTTCGTCGGCTTCATCTAAAATAAAAAAAATTTCAGAAAATACGTTTTTGGTGTAAGGAAGTCTCAGCTTCCAAAAAAAATTTGCTTTTCCCTATAATGCTTGTGAAAAGCTCTCAAAATTGAGTTTTGAATCTAAAAAGCTATTTTTTAGGCATTTCCCCCCAGATTTTGAATTTTTTTTCCATGTTTTTTTCGAAAAGCTGAGAAAATTTTACATAACCGATGTCATTTTCAAGGTGGGTTCGAAATAAACATACGAGAACTGAATTAATAAACTCTTCTCAATTCATTTTCTCGTATGACATATGTTATGTAAAATTTTCTCAACTTTTCGAAAAAAACTCGGAAAATTTTTTCAAAACATGGGCAATGGCTAAAAAACGACTTTTCAGATTTAAAATCCAATTTTGAGAGCTTTTCACAAGCATTATCGAAAGAGCAAGTTTTTTTTTGAAACTTTTTCACTTAAAAAACCTATTCAAAAAGAAATTATGGTGGCGGAAGATTGCAAAAAAAATGAATAAAATCAATTTTTATTTATTCATTCATTTCTCGTATGTTGATGATGATTCCATCTTGAAAATGACATAGTGGATGTAAAATTGTCTCAGCTTTTCGCAAAAAAAATTAAATTTTTTTTTCAAAATTTGGGCAATGGTCAAAATCAGCTGTTTAGATTTGAAGCTGAATTATAAGAGCTTTCCAAGTGCATAGACCAAAAAACAATATTTCTTCGGTTAAAGCTGAGACTTTTTCACACCAAAAACGTATTTGAAAAAAAGAATTATTTTGGTGGAAGCCGGCAAAACAAAATGAATAAAACAAAAATCGTAAAACTAGACGGAATACCCCATACCATAATTGCGAAAGTTAGAGGGGGAACAAAACTTCGGAATTCTGTTTTTCGATTATGACCTTCAGCTAAAAAAATTGCGAAAAGAATTGAGAGAGAGGCCGGATCCACGTCTATAATTGGTGGACTTGCTCTTATACGCAATATACATATGGGTTTTCATTCCATTCCATTCCATGTCAAATCGACCAAGAGTCGGAATCAACCCCTTTCAATTTCGATGAAATTTGGTCAGAAGTTTTTGCTTTCAATAAAACGAAGTTCTACCAAAGGGAAAAAAATGAAATTTTTTTTTTCGAAAGTTATGCAAAATTCAACATTTCACAATTTTTCAAATTTGTCAAGTTTATTTTTTAAATATCTCGAAAACTATTATAGTTGCGAAAAATCGTTCTGAATTCGTTCTGAAGAGTATACTTGGGGCTACGAAAAAAAATATGAAAAAATAAAATTTTGAATAATCATGAATTTGGAGAATTTTCAATTTTCAAAAATCGTTAAAATCCAAGTTCCATATTTTATTTTTGGTTAAATTTTTTAAATATAATACCTTGTACTGATCTTAAAAGATCCTGAAATGTTAAGAGAGAGGATTTTTTTCTTTCAAAAATATAAATTTTTTAATTTTTTAAAATCGTGTAGATCCACGATAAACATTTAATTTTTGATTCATTTTTTTTATATAATACCTCGTACTGATCTTAAAAGATCCTGAAATTTTCAGGATGGGGTTTTTATTTCAAAAATAAAAAATTTTGAATTTTGGTGAAAAATTTTTTTTTTGTTTTTCCTCTAAGTTAAATAAAGTTGAGCCATCATTTAATTCTGTAATTTTAAGCAGTAAGAATTTCAATTAATGAGAATTGAAAAAAAAAAATTTTTTACCAAAATTCAAAAATTTATATTTTTGAAACAAAAACACATCATCCTGAAAATTTCAGGATCTCTTAAGATCAGTACAAGGTATTATATAAAAAAATGAAACTAAAAATAAAATATGGAATTTGGATTTTCACGATTTTTGAAAATTAAAAATTCTCCAAATTCATCATTTTTCAAAATTTATTTTCGTAATATTCTATTTTTCGTAGCCCCAAGTATACTCTTCAAAACGAATTGAAACCGATTTTTCTTAACTGTAATAGTTTTTAAGATATTTGAAAAATAAACTTGATGAAAGATTGGAAAAATTGTGAAATTTTGAATTTTGCATAACTTTCGAAAAAAAATTTTAATTTTTTTTTCCTTTCGTAGAACTTCGTTTTATTGAAAATGAAAACTTCTGACCAAATTTCATCGAAATTGATACGGGTTGATTCCAACTCTTGGTCGATTTGACATGGAACGACCCATATATATTCGTATGTTTATGCATAGATAGGCCTCAAAGGCTCTGTAAATATATGCAAGTGAGACGGTACTTCTGGTTCGCCGACGCGTCACCGCGCTCCACGCTGGATTTGAAAGAGAAGAGCTTGAGCTGGAAGCAAACAGCGCGCAAGCTGCGACTACTTTCAGCGAGACATACGGATAGCCAGAGAGATAGCCAAGCGTTCGGATGTAGGCTAGCAGAGTCACGACCCTCTTCCTCTTCTTCTTGTATACATGTATACATCTGTATATAACATGTATATATACACGTTTACAAACGTATAACTCTCTTTCTCTTTAACTCCCTCGCAATTCCGTAACTGAAGTAGTATATAGACTGTATAATACTGGTGTGCATCCACGCGGTTACGTTTCCTGTCTCATGGCTCCTACCGCTAGGGAATATATTGGGAATCCTTACTTCGAAATCCCGTTACAACTTTTGATTGCCACGATCGAATATCAGAAAGGATGGTCGGAGGTGTATTTTAACGTTGCTTTAAATTAATGCGGAATCGATTTGATTTTTTTTTTCGTACTGAAATCCTTGAGAGGAACTATGATAGGGTAACGCAACAGAAAGATAAATAGATGGATAAATACATTGAATGATACATTTTATTTATCCCATAGCAATCCTTTGCGACAAATGGTGAAACAGAATTTGAAAATACCATTATGATTGTTGATGAGTTGTTCGAGAGGATAATTACCATTAATGGCTGAATAGGTTTGAGATTTCACGAAAGGATTTCTGAAGTTGATTACGGTGTGAATTATGAATAAACATATTTTCTTTTGAATGCATGAGTAGTCGAAGCACGATAAATTAGCATCAAAATATATCAGAGTTGGGTAGTACTTGAAGTACCCGGTAGTTGCGACGTACTTGAAGTACTCAAAAAGTACTTCAAGTACTTTTTCAAGTACAAGTATCGAGTACATTTGAATATGTCTTGCTGATGGTTGCATGTACAAAGCTTTTGAATATGTAATTGAAAATAAATATTTCGTGACGTATGCACATTAGGGTGATTCATTTCAGGGCAACTTTTTTTTGTTTTACCCATCGTGCCCGAAAACCTTTAGTTGGTGCCCAAAAACGAAGTTTCGTGAAAGGGGGGTGTTGTCAAAAAAAGTTTAGAGGTCGCAAATCAAAATTGAAGGTTTCTCATTTGATTAACATAAAAAAAAAAATTTCTCAATATTAGTGTGACCATTCCGCGAATTTTGATATCGCGATATTTTCCAAGAGAGTTTTCATTAGAAATATGATACTTTACAATAAAGTTCGTTGAGCCATGTCCGTGAATTCAACCGTTTCAGCGGTATCATTGTTTGAAGTGAACATTGTATGAAAATATCTATTTAAACTGCTGTAACGCCTAAGCTATTAGATATATCGAAAACATTCGAATAAGAACTTTGTAGAGAAAGTAATTTGCTACAAGAAAGTCTCGTAAGCCGAGCCCGTAATTTCAACTCTTTCTCATCTATAGGTGCATGAAGTAAGGTAAATGTCCCAATACCCGACCACGTCCCAGTACCCGACCACTTTAACCAATATATCAGCAAGTTAAGCGTTCACTTGAGAGAAATCTTAAACTGTGAATTGATTTAATATCCAGGATTCATAATCTACATATACGACACTACTTTTAGTAGTTCAAAAATCGTCTGTAACTTAATTTTGGATAAATATGACAGCACGCGTACTATTCGGGGCACGGAAGCCATTATCTAAGCTGAAGTACTAAGGAATTGCGATATCTTATTGAAGCTATTTCGAAGTGGTTTTTATTGCTTTCGAACTGAGCCTTAGCTGTTTTTATTTGGAAAGATACCACTAATTTGATCATGTTGTCTCAATTAGCCAAAAATGCGTTTTAACCCGTAGTAAAAAACTCCATTCGTCGCTATTGAAAAATCCCCATTCATTCCCCATTGCCAAAATAACCAACGGAGATGAATGCCGAATTGCCTAAGGGGATTTTCGCCATTGAATTCCCCATTTGAAATCGAATGAGGATTTTCCAATGAGGATTGACTTCCCCATTTGAAACGGAATGGGGATTATCCTATGGGGATTCAATGAAGAAAATCCTCATAGGCAATTCGGCATTCATCTCCATTGGTTTTTGTAGGCAATGGGGAATGAATGGCGATAATCAATGGAGATTCTTTCATATAGTAAAAAACTCCATTCGTCACCATTGAAAAATCGCCATTCATCCCCCATTGCCAAAATAACCAATGGAGGTGAATGCCCTATTGCCCAAGGACATTTTCGCCATTGAATTCCCCATTTGAAATTGAATAGGGATTTTCCAATGAGGATTGACTTCCCCATTTCAAACGGAATAGGGATTATCCCATGGGCACCAGTCGGCAAGAACTCCTTGCATGGATTTTTTGGACACCGACTTCTGCTAATATTCTGTGCTCACACTCGTCTAGATAAGCATACTCTTCGCATAATCCGTATGGGAGTTCAGCGGCTTGCCGTCCTGCGACATCTCGCGCCAAGTCTCGGAACTAACGCGACGCGTGTTCCAATGGACATCTTTGGGTAATGCTGATCATTCAGTGCATCCGCATTTACTTCCCAATGGACATCATTGGGTAAAGTTGATCATTTCGTTCATCAGCATTTGCCTTCCAATGGACACCATTGGGCAATGCTGATGGCTCGGTCCATCAGCATTTGCTTTCCAATGGGCATAATTGAGTAATGGTGATCATTCGGTTCATCCGCATTTGCTGTCCAATGGACGTCATTGGGCAATGATGCCTTTTCAATGGATATCCATTCACTGATCAATGGTCGTTCCTATACGCCATTGAAAAATGCGGAAATCTCAATGGGTCCGCATTCATTGTCCAATGGAGTCGTATGAGGACCATTGGTTGCCATTGGCGATTCAATGGAGTTTTTTACTACGGGAAGTACTTAATTTTCATGTCCGGTTATTGGTACATACGAAATGTATGTTGTACCGATAACCGACCATGTGTCCGGATATCGGTACTTGCTCGCGACTATGTTCAGTCCCAGTAACCGGACATCTGCCGACATGTATATTATTCGTGCATACCCTCAAAATTTCGGTGCCACATTCTCCGAGCAGCGACGCATTTTTCTCAATTCACCTCTTCCCTTCTCCCACCATAGAGATGAGTGGTCGGTTATAGGGTCATAATGTGTGGTCGGATGTTGGGTCATATAGAAAAATGGGTGGTCGGGTACTGGTACATCTACATTTCTCAGTATTTTCGGTTATTATGAATAAACAACTAATTATAGCAACAACTATACCCTGTGTTTTGGAAACTAGAGACTTCAAGCTTTCCAATAGTCATAGTCGTTATAGAAAATAGTTTATTTTTGAATGCGAAAAACAAGTCAACTTTTTCGTCGCCTCTTAGATGGTCAGGTATTGGGACATTTACCTTAAAATAAATAGATTTTTTGTTTTCGTTTTATTGATTTATTCGCATAGGGAATTCTTTGTAACATTTGTTGAATGGTTTCTCTGATGATTTTGTACATGCTACCTCATAGAAAACGGAGTTTGTTTGATTGAATTAAACAAAAAAATATCTATTCATTTTACTTCATACACCTATACCTGAGAAAGAGTTTAATTTACGGGCTCGGCTTATGAGACTTTTTTGTAGCAAATTACTTTCTCTACAAAGTTCTTATTTGAATTTTTTCGATATATCTAATAGCTTGGGCGTTACAGCCGTTTGAATAGATATTTTCATACAATATTCACTTAAACTAATGAAACCGCTGAAACGGTTGAATTTACGGACATGGCTCAATGAACTTGATTGTAGAGTATCATATTTTCTATACGACCCCACTTGGAAAATATCGCGATATTAAAATTCGCGGAATGGTAACACTGATAATGAGAACCTTTTTTTTTCCAATGTTAATCAAATGGGAAACCGTCGATTTTCATTCGCGATCACTAAATATTTGTTGACAACACCTTCCTTTCACGAAACTTCGTTTTTTGGTACCAACTAAAGATTTTTGGGCACGATGGGTCAAAAAAAAAGTTGCCCTGAAACGAATCATCCTAATGGACCCTCAACTGTTGTCTCCAACAGTTTTTGGAACACTAACACGAAGTTGACGTAGTTTTAACAATCCTTGTATTATATTCTTTATTTCTTCTCTTTTAAAACTGTATCAAAATAAATCATAATTACAATCGTCAATGCTATTTTCGACTTATTTTTAATTCTCTGTTTAAATACGTCTGCACCAATCTGCCTAAATCAGGCAATACACTGACATTAGGCAGCCTAATCTCAGTGTATTGCACAAGGTGAAAATATATTCTGATACAAAGAGTACTCGAATAAAAATCAAATGTAAGTATTAAAACTTACGAGATATACATGAAAACTTGAAAAGTACTTGATACTTGGTACTTCATTTTGGAAGTACTTATACTTCAAGTACTTTAAATCTTAAGCACTTCAATTAATAAGTACGTGGTATTTCAAGTGCTACCGGTATTTGATGCTTCAAGTACTTACGATACTTTGTACTTTGTACTTGAAGTAATTTCCGGTACTTTGCCCACCTCTGAAATATAATACTTAAGAAAAATATCTGAGTACCGAAACGAAAACATGAAGAGAGAGAGAGAGAGAGAGAGAGAGAGAGAGAGAGAGAGAGGGGAAGAATGGGAAAGAGAGACTGCAGAAAAAGTGGTCCCCGTGCTGGAAAGCAAAGAAAAATAAGTGGGTCCTCAGGGATTTCAAAATTATTATCGAAGAATCGATATAGAAAAGACCGCGGCGCGTTGGGATCGCGACAGAGAGAGAGAGAGATCGTTCGGTACTCGTAACTCCTCGTAACTCGCCTACCGCAAAAATACTAAGCTCTCTCTCTCTCCCTCTCTTTTTTTCTCTTTCTCTTTCTTGTAGTATAGAGATGAGAATGAGAGAGGGATGGAAGAGGCACGCGCAAAGTCGATGCCGCGTCGTATCTCTTTCTCTCTCTTTCTCTTTCGAGAGAGATGCTGTACCCTGGACCAGAGTCTATGTGCTGTACACTGGCAAAGATCCATCGGACACTTAGTTGAACGTATGGACGTTGGAGGGTACATAAGCCCATATGAATGATTCACCGAAATACCCGCATACGTTTGTACCTCATGTTTTTGGATTTCCTCTGAATAACTCCAACATACGGTCACATTTCGTTGAGGAGATAAACCCGATCGTTGAAAAAAATTTGTAGCACGCTCGTTCCATCTTTTGCATTTCAGATTGTCATATTGAATGACTAATTGAATAATCCCACTCCCATAGAGACAAAATAACGAGTTTAATCGGGATAACAATATTTTTGTTCACGAAAAACCTTCCGATAATAAAAATTGCCTGCTGAATGATTCTGGGAAGCTCAATTTAGCTCCTTTTGACGTTTTGATCCGGAATTGCTAGATGCTGTGTGGATTTTAGTTCTAAATTTTGTTTTTGGTTTTATTACGGGTTTGGAACTACCCAAAGTTTCCATTGAGCGATCGATTTCTGGTTCTATTTTTGATACATCGCTTACATGAATTGACTGAATCATACTAAATAAATTTATAAATCAACAGAATTTAATAATTTATTTTCCGAATGCCGAGTTGTTTTTATGTGACCATCTGTATCTACCCGTGCAGAAATTTGTTGGGGGATCCCAGTTTGCAGTAAAATCCCGATTGGGGTTTCTTGGGGATGCCCTAAAAGGGAATTTCTTGCTAGATCCCTGGTGGGTCTCCAGTGGTGTCCTTGTTAATGCTAATCTGCAATCTAAAAATTAATATTTTGACTAAACCTCGATCAGGATTAGTTGGGGCAACCTCGAAATAAGTATCTCTGTGCAAAAATTTGCTGGGATCTTCCAGTTTCCTGCAGTAAAATCTCGATCGGGATTTTTTAGGGATACCTTAATAAGGGAGTCCTTACTGGATCCCTGGCTGGCCCCAGGTTGATTCCTTATTATAACGCTAAAACTATATATTTTTTTCTTTCATATTTTTTGTGATTACATTAATTGCGACTAATTATAGGGCGTGCTTCAACAAGTCATTTAGGCAACACACGTTCACACAATGTTTTAGTCATTAATAAAGACAATGCGTATAGTTTAGGTATCATAGTGAAAAATGCCTATTTTAATAAATATAATTTATTTTACGATCTCATAGGATTCTTCAATAATCCGCTATGAATCATTCAAGCATCAAACAAGATCTGCCCTGGGCACAGTCATGGATCCGTTCGGGAGTCCGAGCTAGATTTTACAAACGTTTCATTCTGGTCATGAAATCTGGTCCGATCTCCAGAAGAATCCTGATCCGTGACTCGGATTAATTAAGGGAATCCAGCTGGATCCTTACCATAATTTCTGTACGAGTAGAGGATGATGTTTTGATACTTATTTTGATGGGTAAGTTTTGATCGTGTATGAAGTCAGATATAAATTTAGATTTTCGGATCCCCAACAGAAATATATGTTAATAGTCCATTGTCATGTGGACTCCTGGCCGAATCGCATCCAAAGCGTCCACCATCTTTACAAAACATGGCCTCACATGGAAATAATTAAAAAAAATAGTATTCACAAAAAATCACCGTACTTAGCTCGGAAAATATCACTTACCCTAATCTGACAGGTCCCTACCCTAATTAAAAAAGAAATTATTCAACTTCAAAAATATAGGGACATTATTGAAAATCACATTATTGGAATTTTTTATATTTTATTGACCCCACTGGAGTTTCGAAAGAATTAGCGATTTTATATCAGACTAGATCAGCACAGAAATCTCTGATACAAAGTATAATACTGATATTACTTATATTTTGAAAAAAAAAAAATTGTCATCGATATATGAGGAGTTCTTTTTCAACCGGGCCACTTTTTTCTCACCCTCTCCAATTTTTTTCAAAATCTGCCAGTTTGAAATATTAGTCAAAGGAACGTCTGTGATTTTTTTAGATTCTTTGAGGCGTCCGTTCAAGATTTTAAATTTTTCATTACGAACACTATCTCAAAAAATATTCATCAAACAAAAAAAAACATTAGAATAAAAACTTATTTCTTTTTTCCACTTTATTAAAAAAAATTAAAATCATAATTTTTCTACATTGAGGAAATTGCAATTTGGCAAAGAAATGAGAATAAAATTTTTTTAAACCTCATAAGACACTTTCGATTTCGGTACAAATTTTACAGAATATCTGTCATTGAGTAAAGAGTCTGCGAATTTTTTTTTCAGAATAGCACCTGCAATGGTTACGATGAAAAAAAAGTAAGAACCCTGCGCAATCTCATAACCGTATAAAGATTTCGCAGGATTTTAATTTTTTTCCATGTATGTCATTGGGTAAAGAGTCTGCGAAAATAATTTCAGAATGGCACCTGCAATGGTTACGATGAAAAAAAATAAAAACCGTGCGAAATCTCATAACCACATATAGATTTTGCAGGGTCTTAATTTTTTTTCATCGTAACCATTGCAGATACCATTCTGCAGACTCTTTACCCAATGGCAGACATCCTGTAAAATTTATACCGAAATCGAAAGTGTGTTATTAGATTAAAAAAATTTTTATTCTTATTTTTTTGCCAAATTTCCATTTTCTCAATGCAGAAAAATTATGATTTTAATTTTTTTCGATAAAATGGAAAAAATAAAAAAGTTTTTATTCCTATGTTTTTTTTGTATGGTGAATATTTTTTGAGATACAGTGTTCGTAATGAAAAATTAAAAATCCTGAACGGACGCCTAAAAAAATCTTTAAAAAATCACAAACGTACCTTTTGACTAATATTCCAAACTGGCAGGTTTTGAAAAAAATTGGAGAGAATGAAAAAAAAAGTGGCCCGGTTGAAAAAGAACTCCTCATATATATCGTAAAAAAACAATTGCATGCTGCAAGGTGAACCAATGGCTCTGAAGAATTTTGACGAAATAACGCCTAAGTGTATTTTTGAATTTAAAAAAAAATCTAGACATCGAGGCTTGAATCCGTGCTGATATATTCCGAAGAAGCGCCCGTATAAACGCACTCGCGCGGAGAAAGAACTAGCCGGTGAGAGCAACCGGTCCGTGAGACGCATCACTCGGCGATGCATTGGCGAGAGAGAAACGTACATCGTTTCAAGCGAGGCGAAAGAAGATGAAACCTCGACAACGACAGAGGAAGCAATTTATCGAGCCTCGGTCACAGTACACACATAGAGAGAAAAAGCCGCGGCAATGTGACGAAGCTCCGAGCAAGAGAGCGTTGAAATCGGGATCGCATTAAGCGATTTTCGTCCCAGGACTCGATCCGCCATCGGTCAATTTTGAAAATCAAGAGAATCGCCCGGCAAAAAAACTATTTTCTCTTTGGAGTCCTTTGTGGGGCACTGGACGTTTCTAAAAACCATTTTATTTTACGCTATTCCCGTAGTAAAAAACTCCATTGAATCGCCAATGGCAACCAATGATCCTCATACGACTCCATTGGACAATGAATGGGGACCCATTGACATTTCCGCATTTGTCAATGGCGTACAGGGCTGACCATTGATCAGTGAATGGGTATCCATTGAACATCAAATGCGGATGAATCGAATGGTCATCATTACTCAATGATGCTCACTGGAAAGCCAATGCGGATGAATCGAATGACCATCATTACTCAATGATGCTCATTGGAAAGCCAATGCGGATGTATCGAGCGATCAGCATTGCCCAATGGTGTCCATGGGAAGGTAAATGCTGATGAACGAAATGATCCGCTTTACCCAATGATGTCCATTGGAAAGTCAATGCGGATGAACTGAAAGATCAGCATTTCCCACAGATGTTCATTGGAACCCAAATGCGGCTAATGTTGAAATGATCAGCATTTACCAAGGATACCCATTGAATAATAAGTAACTACGAATTATACAATGATCAACATTTATCAATAATGTCACTTCATTGATGACTGGTCGAATGATGAGCAGCATTCGTTAACGATGTTGCAATCCATATTCGAGGTTCAATGCTGAACAATTGAACCCATCGATCGATGAGAATTTTTCCGAATGCGATATTTCTCAAACGGCGGTGAATTAATAAAATTAAGTAAGAGTAGATGTCGCTGATTCTCATATATGAACCAAATATTTTCTTCAATTGTAATAAATGCTGATGATTATATGGATGGACAATTAATATTAGCATAAGCTCGGAAATTATTCGAAAGTAATTTTAAAAAAATATATTATAAACTGCTCATCAAGTACGCGTACGTTTGGGATAAATGATTTTTAAAACCGTTTATTTTTAACATATACACATAATCGTCATCGCCATTGAAAAATCCCCATTCATTCCTAATTACCAAAATAACCAATGGGGATGAATGCCGAATTGCCTAAGGGGATTGTCTCCATTGAATCCCCATTAGATAATCCCCATTCCGTTTCAAATGGGGAATTCAATGGCGAAAATCCTCTTAGGCAATTCGGCATTCATCTCCATTGGTTATTTTGGCAATGGGGAATGAATGGGGATTTTTCAATGGCGACGAATGGAGTTTTTTACTACGGGTTTGACGGCAAAACTAATAACCCGTAGTAAAAAACTCCATTCGTCGCCATTGAAAAATCCCCATTCATTCCCCATTGCCGAAATAACCAATGGAGATGAATGCCGAATTGCCTAAGGGGATTTTCGCCATTGAATTCCCCATTTGAAACGGAATGGGGATTTTCTAATGGGGATTCAATGGAGACAATCCCCTTAGGCAATTCGGCATTCATCCCCATTGGTTATTTTGGCAATGGGAAATGAATGGGGATTTTTCAATGGCGATGAATGAAGTTTTTACTATACGAAAGAATCTCCATTGCTGTTCGCCACTCATTCCCCATTGCCCACAAAACCAATGGATATGAATGCCGAATTGTCTAAGGACATTTTCGCCATTGAATTCCTCATTTGAAACGGAATGGGGATTATCCTATGAGGATTCAATGGAGACAATCTCTCTAGTTAATTCGCCATTCACCTCCATTGGTTTTTGTGGGCAATGGGGAATAAATGGGATCATCAATGGAGATTCTTTCATATGATTGCTATATATACATGGAATTACGCATTAAATAATCAAATGATGTAAGTTATCAGTAAGTAAGGTTAATCATAATGCTAATATTAGCATAACGACCAATAATTATATACGCATTATATATATTATTACATTTAATAGAAATTATTGAAGCTCAGAAGTGAGAAAATAGATTGTAAGTGTATTCAGATGACGATTGATAATGAAAGTATATACGTTTCTCCTCTCACAAATCGGGTTGAGAAGGACTGATAAAATTATGTGTATATGTTAAAAATAAACGGTTTTAAAAATCATTTGTCCCAAACGTACGCGTACTTGATGAGCAGTTTATAATATATTTTTTTTAAATTACTTTCGAATAATTTCCGAGCTTATGCTAATATTAATTGACCATCGATATAATCATCAGCATTTATTACAATTGAAGAAAATATTTGGTTCATATATGAGAATCAGCGACATCTATTCTTACATAATTTTATTAATTCACCGCCGTTTGAGAAATTCGCATTCGGAAAAATTCTCATCGATCGATGGGTTCAATTGTTCAGCATTGAACCTCGAATATGAATTGCAGCATCGTTAACGAATGCTGCTCATCATTCGATCAGTCATCAATGAAGTGACATTATTGATAAATGTTGATCATTGTATAATTCGTAGTTACTTATTATTCAATGGGTATCCTTGGTAAATGCTGATCATTTCATCGTTAGTCGCATTTGGGTTCCAATGAACATCTGTGGGAAATGCTGATCTTTAAGTTCATCCGCATTGACTTTCCAATGGACATCATTGGGTAAAGCGGATCATTTCGTTCATCAGCATTTACCTTCCCATGGACACCATTGGGCAATGCTGATCGCTCGATATATCCGCATTGGCTTTCCAATGAGCATAATTGAGTAATGATGATCATTCGATTCATCCGCATTGGCTTTCCAATGAGCATCATTGAGTAATGATGATCGTTCGATTGATCCGCATTTGATGTTCAATGGATACCCATTCACTGATAAATGGTCAGCCCTGTACGCCATTGACAAATGCGGAAATCTCAATCGGTCCCCATTCATTGTCCAATGGAGTCGTATGAGGACCATTGGTTGCCATTGGCGATTCAATGGAGTTTTTTACTACGGGAACACAGTGGAAATTCAGCAAAAATCATTTCACTCTCCGCCAATAAAAAAAAAACGAATAGTACAGTAGAAATCCAGCAAAAAATCATTTCACTCTCTCGGCCCGTAAAAAAATAAATAAAAAGCCTTGCAATTGTCGATTTTTCTACAATATCCAAAGTAAACAATGTTGTATATCGAAGAAAAAATTGACATTGTCGACTTTCTATCAAAGTGATGAGATAATAGATCATCGATTCGCTAGTTTGAAATGAAATCAATGTAATTGATCCACAATGCCGGTGCAGTTGAAAAAAGTTACAGATTTTCAACGATCTTCTCACAGAAGCGATTTTATTATGCAGAGAAATTTTTAATTTGTTTATAGCGATTATTTTTGGGTGAACGTTTAAAAAATGATTGGCACATTGGAGAGTGATAAAAGGAGTGTTAGAATTGATAGAAATGTACACTACTGAAAGCAATTAAGGGATAAACAAAAAATCCTAAATTTTTAGTATTTTTTGAAAATACTGTATCTCAGAGAAAAATGGTCGTATCAAGATCTAAAAAAAAGAATTTTCACGCTTCAAGTTTCTAGTGTTGAGATCTTATAGCGAAAAAATCTTCTAACGTAAGCTACAGGTTCCACGGAATTCTAAGAAATAGTGTGAAAAAAAATTTTGCAATTTTTTTTTTACTCTGCTGTCAGCTGCAGTGGCTTGGGAATTTTTGTTTTCAGCAAACCTATTGCATAGACCGGATAACTTGTTTATTCAGCGGCAATTTGCTTTTTTAGAGCTAGATGCGACCATTTTTCGAGGAGATATCAGACTTTTGATGAAAAAGGATTCTTTTGTCTTTGACCATTAATATCTGAGCAACCAATAATCACGCAGAAAATAAAAGGGGGGTTTCAAGAACTTGAATCGTTTCTCTACAACGATTGACGATGGTTTTTTGAAAAAAAATGTCCTTCCTTGACATCACTTGATAAAAACAGGAGAAAAAGGGCTGTTTATGGTTTTTTAGAAAATCAACGGCTGAATTAAAAACATTGATAAAACTACTCATGTTGAGCTCGGTTTTTACAGCTTAATATACTCACAAAATTTTAGCACTTTTTTATTATTATTTTGTTCTCATAAACGTTTGACGTTTAACGTTTTCTTACATTTTTTTTTAGGTTCTTATTATGGAGTTACAGGCCACTTTTTGAATTTTCGACCCATTATTTGTTTCGAAAATGCGGAAAGTGGCCTATCAAACTATAACAAGGACCTGAAAGAAATGTGCCATAGTTGAACAGTCCGGAAAAGTGTTACGAAGAAAATGAGATGTCGTAGGATAAGATATCCGTCAAGAAGTTTGGTCAAGATCGTGCACAGCGCAGTGAACCTCAAAAATTGATTTATGAGAGAACCGCTGCACCTTAAGGGTTCCAATTTCTTCATTTGATACGTCAAATGATGGACAATTGGTCAGGTTTACACGTATTCAACGACCATTTATATTTACGTTTAAAAATCGACGTTTCGACGCTGACTCGGTCCTCTTAACATTTCAATCATAACATTATTTATCATAAATTATGAATAAAATATCAATGGAAATTTCTTCAAAGTTCATAACTTTTATTTAGATGCGTAGTATTTAGGAGGTATCAAAGTTATTTCACGTTTCGATTTTGACTAGCAATATCACCTTCGAGTCACCTTAATCAGACCATTCAAGTCGCACCCAGAAAAAATATCTAGTACATTTAACTAAATCCTAGTCAAGCCAAATAATTTTTTTTAGTTGTAGGCCGGCCTAATAAAACTCTATTCATGTCAATGAAATTTTTTTTTTTGAACGACCTACTAGGAAAATATATTGCGATCTAATAAATTTTTATTTAATATTAATGAATGTTATTTCAAACTGAACAAGTATGTATTTAAATGAAATAATTTTTTTTTCAATATTTACACAATATATATTTTCAATTATTTCAATCTTTGAATGTATAGCTACACATATGAAATCTACAACTTGGTAGAGCTTCGTCTTTTCTTTAACAGAAGGTAGAAGACAAAATACCCTTTTTTATGGGAATGCCTCTCGGGGATTCAACCATCTTGCGTTTCGCCGCAATGTTCAATGTATTAAATATCCATACTGAAAAATATGGATATCAAACATAGACGAGCTTGGAGAGGATATAGGCGTCGAGAGGCAGGTTCGCTTGTGCGAGAGGTAGCCACCTGGCGGATTTTTGGGGTACTGACAAATCTGCAGATATGATCGGATGAGATTACGGGTGAATAAAGGTATTTAGTAACAACGAATAGAACTTTTCTTCAACGCCTGTTTCTCGATGACAGGGAATTCAAATAAATAAATAAATAAAGTGGAAGTAAATATCGCCCAAAATTGGATGGAAAAAATTGTTCTTTAAAGTAAGGAAAAAATAATCAAATAAACGATTATAGTACCTCCGACTAGATCTTTTTTCTGGGTACAAATACACAGATCGAAAGGATTCGAAGCAAATGACTTTTGCCCAGCAGATCGAATCTTCGCAGCGATGATAAATCATGAATACAGGTAGTTACGTGTATATGTGTGTGTGTCTCTATCGAGTCTCGTATTATCGCACTTGGAATACCAGTGTCTCAACTTGACATGATTAAGGTTACGAGCGCAGCGCACGGTAGTGCAGGCGTGGAAGGTGAAAGTGGCCTCGAAACATTACATATACCGCAAGAAGGCGGCTTATCATATTGGTCGCGGATACCGCAACAGCCCGTTGGCCTTTGATTTTATTGAGACAAAGAGTAGAAAAATTAGGAACAAAAAAAAACGTCGCTATTTTTCTCGTCGTATTTTGCCCCCGGGACATGTTGTTACCGTAAATCAATGGAAAATATGTCAATAAAAAAAAGTCTCGCGTACCTGCAGATTATTTGTAGGGGGAGCATTTTAGCATTTTGCATCGAGTAAAGGTCATGGCAATGATCAATTTAAAGATCGTTAAGACACACCTTAACCTGCGCGTGAAAATCAGTATGACGGACCCGGCATTGACATTCAGGTATGCAAGAAGTGCTCTGCATAAGCGATTACTATTGCACTCCTACTTACTCTTTTCGTCACGAGGAGTGAAGGAATTTTCCGTGAGACGGATGTTCCGCTTCATTCGTTTTACTCAATTTTTTCGTTCTTATAGTGGAAGCTTTTTGTTTTCTTAAGAGTTTTGTCATTCTTAATTTGCATGTCAGACTATTTTCAAAATGTTCTAATACTGTTCTAATCCCGAGCGGAAATTTGATTCCGGCTGGGATCAGAACCACCCAAGGCTGGCCTTACAACAATATCCGGCCCTGATCAGGCTACATATCAGACCCTGATGAGACTACATATCAGGTTACATGTCAGGAGAATAACGCTATTACCGGACAGGCTGGGATCAAGCTCCTTATCCGGTCCTGATCGCGCACGGTTCCTAGCCTGATTAGGCGCCTCATCTGGTCCTGATCGCGCACGGTTCCTGCCTGATCAGGTGCTTTATCCGGTCCTGATCACGGACGGTTTCTAGCCTGATCAGGCGCCTTATCGCTTATTTATTTTATTCCACAAGAATTTTATGTGTTTATAGAGTATAGGTACAGTACGAGGAAGTTTCGTAATAGGGCTTCTCGCGAGGTTTCATTCCTCGCAGTAGAGAAGTAAATTTTCACGCTCACGGTGGCATATATAAGTATACTATTCACATCATCCGTATGGGAATGAGTGTCCGCCGTACTGCGACATCTCGCGGCGAGTCTCGGAACTAACCTTCTGCTCCGTCCCGGATCAGGGAAATATCAGGCTCGTCACATTATTCGGACGGAAGTTTTTTTTTGCCGGTCCCTAGCACCACCTGATCTGTCCCTGACATGGATAATGTAAGGCTAGCCTGACCTATATCATACCGAAATATGATCCGGCTGGGATCTGTGCGTGATCGGGCTATCCTTATCAGGCTATCGTTACTGATGCCTGATCGGGTCCTTATTCGTTATTATAGGCTAGCCGGATCAAATTTCTGCTCGGGTTTTTTTTCCGGTCCTTAGCACCACCTGATCTGTCCCTGACATGGATAATGTAAGGCTAGCCTGACCTACATCATACCGAAATATGATCCGGCTGGGATCTGTGCGTGATCGGGCTATCCTTATCAGGCTATCGTTACTGATGCCTGATCAGGTTCTTATTCGTTATTATAGGCTAGTCGGATCAAATTTCTGCTCGGGATGTTGGGATACAACTTCATTCGAAGTTCCTTAAGGAGTGATTACGTGGGAAAAAATGATTGAGAAGCAATTTTCGAATTGTCCCGATAGTTTTGGATCGAATACAAATTTAGTCGATGGAAATAAAATTTTCTTTCAATTAACTGAAAAAAATGATGAAATAAACGATTATGGTACCTACGACTAGATCTTTTTTCTGCGCGTATCGCAGACTCAAGAGACCAAAACCAGCTGAACGACAAAATGCTAGAAAGAGTCATAGGAAAAAAATGGCGCCAGAGAGAAAAAGAGAGATTGCATGTGAGAGCGAGAGATTGCTCTCACCGAGAGCGCTCTATTATTGGTCTAGACCAATTGAGATACGAGAGGCACACGAAGGCCACGATCGAACCGATAAAGCTGATACGTCTCGTTCAGAGTCTGTTCATATTTGTACTTTAATAATTCCTCGAAGGTCTCGACCCTTAAACGTTGGCACTCCATGTCTACAAACTATCGTACATAGAATCCATTATGATATCCTCCATGGAAATAAAGTTTGTACGACACATATAGAAAATGTATCTCGTATATATTGAATGTATGTAGGTGAAAAATGTATTCCAAATATAGTCAAGTTATACTGGAAATATTAAATTCATATATGAGCGTTCGCAAAATTGGGTAAATTTTGAAATGAATGTAACTGTTACCTATAATTCGATTTTCAAACATATTTTGCGAAATTATGTTATCGAATTTGGTAAGCAAAACAATCAAACAATATTACGTTGATCTTCTTAAAAATGTTAGTGCTTTTTAAGATGTAAAAATATTCCTTTTTTCCAATGTTTTGACTTGATGAATAAAAAATGCAGATTATTTCGGAAAACTCAGAACTCTGGGAACACCCGCCATTTTTTTAAATTTGATATTTTGAAAATTCTTTGAGTAATCACTGAATAATTTAATATAATAATCAAATTCGTTGATTTTCAAAAATGTTTTAAATATTTTGGATTCCGAATGGCATTGCTCATTGCGAAAGAATGTTTAGACAAGTGTCTGCCCGAAATTGGCTGATGACTTTGACATATATTTTTGCAGATGAAAAATTATTGACTGTTATTCCGATGTTACTTCTTAAAATATGAAGCTTCTGTAGAAATAAATAATTGAAAAAAAAATTCCAAAAATTAAGTTTTTTGATCACCTAACTAGGTACGTTCCCTCAAGTCATAAAAACATCGATTAATCGATTGGCTTCAGACTATATCGATAACCGATACATCGATCGTAATTAAATTATAATCAATGCTCCAAGGTCATATGGAACCGTAATTAAATTTGAAAAATCAATAACTGCTGAATTTATAAAATCAAGTTTATTAAGTCCTTTTTATCGGAGATTCGTAAAAGTTGTTGCTCGTTCATTTTACCGTGAAATTGAAAGGAGAAAAAATGTGTAAACTCGTCACTTGCGCATACCGGTTTCTGGGTGGGCGATGTGCAGTTCAAAGTCTCACAAACACATACATGTAAATAGTATCTGAGAGTACAAGAATATATGCAAGAGAAACACCCCATATTGCACGAGTACCGCGAATTGTACAAGAGAGCGTATGTGGTAGTTTTACACATTGTACATATAGATGTAGGCATATATATTAGGGTGGTCCTTATTTAGGGCTCGGACAAATTTTCTATCAAATACGCCCCAAATCGACTCAAAATAATTCAAAAACAATACCGTAATTTTTTCAGATTTTTATCTAGACCCCCCCGCTCAAAAGTTTGCATACACCTGTCGATATTTCTTGTCGCACTAAAAGTTGCTCAACTCCGTCAAAAAGAATGATTATCGAATTTTCAAAAAAGCGTTTTGACAGGAAGGAATTCAGCTTTGTTTCCCCTATTTTTAATTTTTTTCATAATTTTTTTTCGACCCGGTATGTATTTTTGAACGTGACCGTTTGTTGGCATTTTTTCGACCACCGCAAATCGGGCGCACAACTTAAGGACATTTTTTTGTCGTTTTTATCGTCGCTTAATATTCATTTTTTTCAAATTTTCGTACGATTTTTTCTCGCAAAGTAATTTAACTTTTGGCTAAAAACGACAAATTTTGAAAGATGCAACGTAACTCAAAGACTAGAGCTTGAGAGAAAATGTGAAGTATGAAAAAAGTAGCATAGGTATACATGGAATCACCTGGAATTATTTCAGAATTTTCCCATGACATTTTTTTTTTTTAACTATTTTAATTCGCTCCAGCGAAAAATTTCATCTGTTTGAAATTTTCGTACTTCGTGGTAAAATAAAAATCTGGACAAATTCAGCAATATTTGACATGCTATAAACAACAATTATCAATAATAATTATTGATCATCGTTCACCATTGTTTAATAAATTATTCGAACAATTGTTTAAATAATTTGTTAATAACTTTTTGGCAGTATTATTATCGATAATTGTTGCTTATAGCATGCCAAATGTTGCTGAATTTTTCCAGATTTTTATTATATCACGAAGTACAGAAATTTGAATCAGATAAAATTTTTCGCTGGGACGTCATCGTCAGAGTTCTGAGCAAAAATAGTGGAAAAAAAAAATTTGGTGAAAAAATTCTAAAATAATTCCAGGCGATTGCGTGTATGCCTACGCTACTTTTTTCATACTTGACATTTTCTCTTAAACTCTATAGTCTTGGAGTTAAGTTGCATCTTTCAAAATTTGTCTTTTTTAGCCAAAAATGAAATAACTTTGTGAGAACAAAAACATACGAAATTAAAAAAAAATGAAAATGGAGCGTCTGATAACTCTTTTAAATGTACCATAGATAAAAGCGAAAAAAAGTCCTTAAGTTATGCGCCCGATTTGCGATGGCCGAAAAAATGCATACCGGGTCGAAAAGAAATCATTAGAAAAAAATAAAAATGGGGGAAACAAAGTTGAATTCCTTCCCGTCGAAATGCTTGTTTAAAAATTCAATTATGTTTTTTTTCGACGGAGTTATGCAACTTCTAGTGCGGCAAGAAATGTCGACAGGTGTAACCAAACTTTTGAGCGGGGGTGTATTTTTTTCTGAGTGTAATAAATTTTTTTTTTAAATCTGTAACTGCAAGATTTTAGTGTTCATTGGTGCTACTATTTGAGAAAAAATTCACATTATCATATCGGTCAATCTAGACGAACTGCACACTCTTTAATCTGACTATATTTTTTTTTGTAATTCAACAAAATATGGTATCTATATGTGAAAATGATGAATGTATCGTAACTTTTCTTCTTTTGAGGTCACATAGTATTGTAAGGTTGGACATTTCATACAAATTTTAAGTAATTGGATGCTTGCCAATTTTCTTATGCTTCTATTTTTCTACAACATCGCAATAAAAACCTAAAATAATCATTTCTTATTCAAATAAAAGGTATTTGGGATCACTCAACGAATACAAAAAACCATTCTGAAAAGGCTTATGTTCCGGCCTGTAGGGTAAAAAACACGATTTATATTGTCTTAAGGTGATCCCAAATACCTTTTATTTTGATAAAAAATGAATATTTTAGGTTTGTATTACGATGTTGTACAAAAATATAAGCATTCGAAAATTTGCGAGCATCCAATTACTTAAAATTTGTATGAAATGTCCTACCTTACAATACTGTATGGCCTTAAAAGGAGAAAAATTACGATACATTCATCTTTTTCAAATATAGATACCACATGTTGTTGAATTACAAAAAAAAAATATAGTCAAATTAAATGGTGTGCAGTGCGTCTAGATTGACCCATTTGATAATGTGATTTTTTTTTTCAAATAGTAGCACTAATGAACACAAAAATCTCGCAGTTACAGATTTTTTTAAAAATTATTAGACTTAGAATAAAATATATCCTGAGAATATGGCCGAAACACGTGTATTTCAAATGGGGAAATCTACCCTCTTTTCACGAGAGGTTAGAGTCTAGATAAGAATCTGAAAAAATTAGCGTATTGTTTTTGAATTATTTGGAGTCGATTCAGGGGGCGTCTGATAAAAAATTCGTCCCAGCCCTAAATAAAGACCACCCTAGTATATGTATATATATAGGTCGCAGATATAACCAAAGGGGTGAACTATAGAGTGTGTAGAAGAGACACCCAGCTACGAAAGTTTACAGAGAGACAGAGAGAGAGAGAGAGAGGGAGAAAGAGAGAGAGAGAGAGAGAGAGAGAGAGAGAGAGAGAGAGAGAGAGAGAGAGAAAGAGCTTCGTTCTATCGTTGCACGACGAAGAGTTAGGGGTGTGGGGCGGCGCCGCGTCGGCGCGGCGTCGGGACACCCCCTCTGAATTTTGCCGCCAAAAGTATGCACTTCCCGTCTCGAGTGGTCCTACATGCAGCGGAAGCCTTGCACCCGCTCCAGAGCCCTTCCGATCCTCCCTCCTTCTCTCTTGCTCTCTCTATTCTCACCCCATCGCCGGTAAAACCGTTCCTGTGTCTAGGAGCTCGTTATCGCACCTCGTGCGAGGCTTCCACTGCTTCCACTGCGTGTCATGCATGTTCGCCAGGGCTAGACGGGTCGAGGAGGCGAAAGAGAGAAAGGTATATCGGTTTTCTAACCCCAAAATGTGTATGAAAGATTCCTAACCAAACCAGTCGATGTTCAACCCTAATTCCCTCCGATTTTATCATTGATTCCACAATTTTTACTATTTTTCAAATGTACTTTTGATCCTCTAAAGATTTTTATCAATAAGCCCTTGTTTCCAATTGTTTTAATGTTCAAAAATATGGCGCGAATGGAAAAAATATTAAAAATTCTAAAAAATGGTTAATAGTGAATACTGAAAAAAAGTTAATCAAGATTTTTCCCGATTTGTAAACATTTGAATATTTCTTTGAGGGTTGTTTTTTTCGCCAAAACTATCGCTGCTTTGAACATTTTTTATTTATATTTATGTAATTGTGCATTTCAATTATACGATTTCAATCATTCCAAGATCGACAATTTTGTGTTTGGAATGATCGTTATTCTGAGTATTGGCTATAAAAGTTTAATCATGTTCATCAAGCACATTGTAACAATCAATTTGCCTGGTTTTTTTTCAATGTTCAGCATAAATGCTCAAAATTTTGTGGTAATTTTGCATTTATAAAATTCTACGACCTTAAAAATTTTTTAAAAAATATACCAGCCTTCGTTTCAAATAGTCCTATGTTATTCCGTCATCTGCTACGCTATTTTTCGAAATTTTCACAGACTTTTATTTACAAACGGGAAAATTCTTCATTTCTAAACATGCATAGATATTGGCTACCAAAAATGATTATTAAAAAAAATTTGAAGGATTTTTGAGAGATGCCAAAAATACACTAAATGTCATGGACGAAATTTCAAGAGATTAGAGTTTAAAAAATATGGCCTTGGCCAGAAATCCCTCATACCCATAAAAGTAGCTCTCGTTTCCTCCGTCGTCGAGCCCTTCAAGAGTTTCGAGTTTGTCATACACGACATTGGGGTCTTTTTACCATATCATAGGTGTATCCGTGTGCGTGAGGATTCTGCGAGATTTTGCGTTGATGAGGAAATAATCAGCTAAACATTGAGTAGAAAAAATCGCCAAAAGTTTGTCTTCTGTTAAGTAATGATTTGATAAGGAATTAATAGAGGTCAACTTTGACCCAATGAGCCATGGTATTTATTAATTAATAAAAGAGTCTTGTAGCAAATATGGATTTGAAGCATTTATCATCAAATGTCGAGATTATCCATTTTATAAACGATTTAAAGCGAAAATGATCAAAAGTCGATTTTTTTTTGAAAAGCCGCCATTTTCTTAAAAATTAATATTTTGCTCCTTTCTTCGACTAAATACTAGATCATACCTTAAATTAACGAATTTTTTTTTTAACACGCTTTTATTAGTTTCACCTGTATGTATGTATGTATTAGAGTGACAGTTATTTGAGCTTTGGCGAAATAAGTTCGGTGCCACCCCAAAAACATAATCAAGGTGTATCGAAAAAAATCTGTGCAAAGTTTAGAGGCGCTCGGAAAATTGGAAAACGCGCCAGCGGGTGATTGAAATTTTAAATGTTTTTTGAGCATCTCTACAGAGCTTATCATTAACAAAATTATGAACGAAAAAAATTGAAAAAATTTGGTTTTGTACACCATACTATGCACAATAATTGTACCAAGTTTCAAATTTTTCTCATTAATATTATGCTCGAAAAAAAAATCATTGATGCGGGGGATAAATACATGTATATTTTACATTTCAAATTTCAATCACTCGGAGTATAATATTAATGAAAAAAATTTGAACCTTGGTACACTTATTTTGCATAGTATGGTGTACAAAACCAAATTTTTTCAATTTTTTTTATTCATAATTTTGTGAATGACAAGCTCTGTAGAGGTCCCCATATTTCGTTTTTTGGGCATCTCTACAGAGCTTGTCATTAACAAAATTATGAATGAAAAAAATTAAAAAAATTTGATTTCGTACACCATACTATGCACAATACCCGTAGTAAAAAACTCCATTCGTCGCCATTGAAAAATCCCCGATCATTCCCCATTGCTAAAATAACGGACGGAGATGAATGCCGAATTGCCTAAGAGGATTTTCACCATTGAATTCTCCATTTGAAACCGAATGAGGATTTTCCAATGAGGATTGACTTCCCCATTTGCAACGGAATGGGGATTATCCTATGGGGATTCAATGAAGAATATCCCCATAGGCAATTCGGCATTCATCTCCATTGGTTTTTGTAGGCAATGGGGAATGAATGGCGATAATTAGTTGAGATTCTTTCCTATAGTAAAAAACTCCATTCGTCATCATTGAAAAATCGCCATTCATTACCCATTGTCAAAATAACCAATGGAGATGAATGCCGAATTGCCCAAGGACATTTTCGCCATTGAATTTCCCATTTGAAATCGAATAGGGATTTTCCAATGAGGATTGACTTCCCCATTTCAAACGGAATAGGGATTATCCCATGGGCCTCAGTCGGCAAGAACTCCTTGCATGGATTTTTTGGACACCGACTTCTGCTAATATTCCGTGCTCACACTCGTCTAGATAAGCATACTCTTCACAAAATCCGTATGGGAGTTCAGCGGGTTGCCGTCCTGCGACATCTCGCGCCAAGTCTCGGAACTAACGCGACGCGGTTTCCAATGGACATCTTTGGGTAATGCTGATCATTCAGTTCATCCACATTTACTTCCCAATGGACATCATTGGGTAAAGCTGATCATTTCGTTCATCAGCATTTGCCTTCCAATGGACACCATTGGGCAATGCTGATGGCTCGGTCCATCAGCATTTGCTTTCCAATGGGCATCATTGAATAATGGTGATCATTCGGTTCATCCGCATTTGCTGTCCAATGGACGTCATTGGGCAATGGTGACTTTTAAATGGATATCCATTCACTGATCAATGGTCGTTCCTATACGCCATTGAAAAATGCGGAAATCTCAATGGGTCCCCATTCATTGTCCAATGGAGTCGTATGAGGACCATTGGTTGCCATTGGCGATTCAATGGAGTTTTTTACTACGGGTAAGTGTACCAAGCTTCAATTTTTTCTCATTAATATTATAGTCGGAAAAAAAACATTGATGCGTGAGATAAATACATGTATTTTACATTTAAAATTGAATCGCTCGGTGGCGCGTATTCCAATTTTCCGAGCGCCACCAAACTTTACACAGATTTTTTTTGATACACCCTGATTATGTTTTTAGGGTGGCGTCGAACTTTTTTCGCCGGAGCCTAAATAACTGTCACCCTAGTATGTATGTATGTTTGTAACGGAATCTTCGAACGAGATTTTCACCCACTTCAAAACATCAGATAACTGAAACTTTGCACACTTATCAAGGACCGATGACAACACAATAATTTGACAACCTTTTCCTAATGACCTTACCAGGATCATCAGAATAAATAAAATAAAAAATTTGACACCGCCAAAAACCCGAAAAGACAAACAAAAATAAAAACCCGAAAGTCGATCGGAAACAAAAACATGGCGGCATGGCAGAAACAAAAACATTCTCATTCGAAACCAAGATAACCGAAAAAAATGTCTGTTATTTTGTCAGTAGTTTGAATGACATAATTCGAGCGGTACATAATTTAATATAAAAAAGAAGGAAAACAACACCAATAAAAAAAAATAATCCTGGAAGAAGAAAATATTGCATAGATGTTAATGATAAATAAAGACTGACATCTCTATGGGCTTTCATCGATGAAAAAACGTCGTCCAAAATTCGACTGAGATCACCTCTTGAGTCGAGAGTAAAAGAGTAACGAGTTTCGTGGGTGTAAAATATTAAAAAATATATTTTGAAACACGCTTTTATAGAAAACCGAACTGAAAAGTAAAAAATAAATTATAGTTTAAAAAACATGCTTCAAAAGGAAACCGAACTAAAACGTAGAAAATAATTTTTATTAAAAAATAAATAATACAATAATTTTTATTTTGTAAAAAGCGTGGGGTTCTTTTTACTATATGTTTATAATACCTTTACTTTTATCAATAGCTACCAATGGAATATTTATAACAATTGATATCATGCACCCCACGCTTTTTACAATAAAAATCATTATGTTATTTATTTTTTAATAAAAGTTATTTTTTACTTTTTGGCTCGGTTTCCTTTAAAAGCGTGTTTTTTTAATTTTTTTAAACTATAGATTATTATCTTTTTATTTTGGATTATCCAATCCAGAGATATTGTGCTCACAGCAAGACGCCTTTTTTTATAAGGACTTCACGGACATCGGCTACAGCGGTTTCGAGAATCATTATTTTTTAAACAGAAAAATTTCATGATAAAGTTGAAAATTACAAAAATACATAAATTTTTACATTAATAAATTAAAATGTCTTTTCAGAGAAAATTCTTGAAAAATCGTTTTTTTCGACCCTTAGACTGCACATAACCCCTTAACCCCAAAACAAAATGTATAATAGCAAAGTTAAAAATTTATATTGTTGTAAGGAAAAGCCAAGGCTGTAGATATAGTCGCAAACGTTTGGAGATCGAATTTCACACGAGTACGCAACGACTGACCCAACGATCGATAGTCCGTTAACCCAATTCCATGCGATTCACAACACCCGCGCGCGAGCACACACATCGAAGTGACTTCGGTCTGGCCCTCGTTTCGTCTATGATTTCTTTTTCTCGCTCTATTAGAAATTCAGTCGCTTTTTCACCAGCGTGTACCCTCATTATCCCACCGATTTAAGGGAGTCGAGTCGGCGTCAAAACGGTGATATTTGATTACAATTTATAACTTTTGTAGAATGCCTACAATTTTTATGTATCATCCACCATTTGAGGTACCAAATGACCAATTTTTTGGGACTAGTTCGAACCCTTAAGGTGCATCGGTTTCCTGAAAAACCTGGTTTTGAGCTTTTACACTCTGCGCGTAATTCAGAAAGAATTGCTGGACGGATTTTGTTCTACAACATCTCATTTTCTTCGTAACGTTTTTTCTCATGGGATGCATGCGGCACATTTTGATTGAAGTTAAAATTGTGATCAAGACAATACCTGGAAAGTTTAAAATTGACTAACAATTTCAAAGCAGGCTTGCAACTCTCAAATAAAGGACTAAAAAAAAATGTGCCACCGTTCTTCCTCTAGGAAAAAGTGTCACGAAGAAAATGAGACGTAGTAGCGTAAAATCCGTCGAGCGGCTTATTCTGAATCACGCGCAGAGTGTAAAAACTCAAAACTAGGTTATTCAGGAACCGGTGCACCTTAAGGGTTCTAACTAGTACCAAAAAATTGTTCATTTACTACCTCAAATGGTGGACGATACATCATATTTGTAGGCATTATAAAAAAATTATAAATGATTAAAAATCACCGTTTTGATGCTGACTCGACCCCCTTAATATTAATTAGCAAACGTTTTATCAAGATATCCTTCACTTCCATTTCCGGTATATTACGCACAAAATATTCCACTCCCAATTTAGTTTCATCTAACAGATACATACATGGAAAGAGCTATTTATTATACGTACAAATGAATTTGTAAGTTGATCGAAAAAGCGCGAGCAGGTAATGAGAAGATTTCTTCAGACGCTATAGTTTTTTTATGTTTTCAATATATAGAGGTCAATTTTTGTGGGATACAATCCTACCTTCGCATTCAAATGAGAGCAATTTCTCAAAACTTCGGGAAATGAAAAAAAATCCAACTATGATAATAATGTGACAAGGGCTGCGATTTTTCAGTAATATGAACTAAAAAAAAATATTCTGGGAAAACGATCTTTACCACTTTAAAGAAATCTGTGTAACAATGTTAAATGTAACACGGATATAAACTTGGTGAATCGGTTATTTGATTACAAATGAGGAAAAGTCGATTTGCGAACATAATTTTTTGTCCCCTTAACATTATCGAAATTTTGAAGACCATGCATAGGTCGATGTAAAATCGCCCTCTGAAAACGAGTATATAATCCAAAAAGTAAAATAGCTACTTCAATTTCTGATGAAGTCGAAGGAAGAGAAACCAAAATTTTTCGGTCGTGGGCGGATGTATATTCTCAAATCAAGTTTTCCGGATCCATGACCCTGAGGGTTATAATTATTTTTTCTCGTATGCATGATGTTTTTTATTTCGTAAGCCTCCATAAGCATGCTCAAACTGTATAGAACACGAAAAAATTGTTGTGCTCGTTTTTCGTCACAACGTCCTCAGGTATACGCATCGTGTGTCTTTTAATTTTTCCCCTCGTAGTCTCGTAATCGCGGTCTCTCTGTGTTTTTCGTGTCTTTCACTTCCACCTCTTCTTCTCTCTTTTTTCCACATTCTCGTGCTGCTTCGACGATTTTCCTCCTTGTTTAAAATCCTCGGGAGCAGCGCTCGTCAAGGGACTGGCGACGCAGCTACTTTCTCGTAAATTTGTAATTAAATCTCGCGATGCTCATATATGTATATATATGTATGGCAATGGTGTTCTCGAAAGGTATGTGCACTTCGAGAAGCAGGGGGTAGTTGTATGTGGGATGCTATACGACACATTCCACTCTCTGAGACCTTAAAAAAAACTCTGTCGTAACAGTCACATTTTCATTTGCCTTTCCCGTATTCAAGAGGACACCCTTCAACCATGTGCATGTTCAAAATTATCCCAGCGTGACATTGAATCCCCGGTGAACTACTTGAAGATCTTTCGCAAGCTTTCATAGGTGATAACAAACATTGCCTTAAAATTATGGCGAACAGGAAGCACCGAAAAACTTTACTTTGGTTTTGTTAAGATTCGTTTCATCAAGTCAAAAAAATTTCTAAACCTGCACGGAAATCCGATTGGAAAAATCGATCCATCAAGACACAATTGATTCTTTAGAAATGATATAGATTTGGAAATTTCAAAAAATCAATTTTTTTATTATTTTATCTGATAATGCAAGATTTGTAGAATATTTTTCAAAAAATTCACGTCAATCTAAGGAATAATTGAAGAGCGAAATTTCCCTTTGGAAATCCTGCTCATGAGGTTAGACTGGTCGGGAGCAGCGCAGGTTATATTGAGGAGGCTTAGATTTTTAGTTGTTTAGTGCTTAGATACTGTTTAGGCAGTAGATGTTTTGTCAGCTATCAAATCTATTTATGAGAAGCTTAGTAAGAATATGCTCCTAGAGCTGTCCGCTGGTGGCTTTATGAATAATGATAATGAGAGTCTTCCGTGCGTGAATTTGATTGAGGCCCCGACTAGGCCCCGATCGGTTTTTCCTAACTCACTTCAGGCCCATGTGTGGAAGCCCAATAGGGCCCCTGAATGGATGGTCACGCTTTTTCGACGAGGGCCTTAGAAGGTTGCCAATGAAGGCCTTTGCAATCGCCTCACGTCTGCCATGTCAAATCCACGACAAGCCCATGGTCATGCCCTGTCAGGGCCCAAGTACGTACGTAATATCGCTATGCGTGTAGATTGTAAAATTCAATTATTTTAATAATAATAATAATAATAATAATAATAATAATAACAATTTATTTATCACGATATACGAGAAAGAAATTTAAATAATTTTGAACGACTTTGAATCACTATATCCTCAATGAGGATTATGATAGTGTAAGTCAAAAATTCTCTAAGAGAATTTTTACGGAAAAATAGTATAAAGCAGAAAATTTCTATACAGAAATCTTGCGGGTATGGCTTCCCTCGAGGCATGACTTTCTGAGAGGCCTGACTCTGCGGTGTCGAATACAACCCCTGCCCTCACTCGGCTAGATAAGGATACTATTTGCATATTCCGTATGGGAGAGAGCACACGCCGTATTGCGACATCTCATGGCGAGTCCAGGAATTAACTCCCCGTGAAGCCCGATTAGGCCCTCAAAGGGTTGCCTCGTCAGTGCCATGTTTGAAATAACTAGGGCTCCGATACTTTCACCCTATTTGTGCCCGATTTGGTTCTGTTGTAATTATACCGACTTCTTCAAATATGGGTTGCCCGCTCGAAGCCCTACAAGGTCCTCAACGGGTTGCCTTAGGTCAGCCATATTGTAAGTAAGCCTGGCAACCTTGGCATATTGCTCTGTCAAGGCTCAACCTGGCGGTGTTATGGCAATTCATGACAGGGCATCCACATTTAAGCCCGACAAGGTCCTCAACGGGTTGCCTTAAGTCAGTCGTATTGTGAGTAAGCCTGGCAACCTTGGCACTGCCATGTCGAGGCCCAACCTGGCGGTGTTATGGCAATTCATGACAGGGCATCCACGTTTAAGCTTGACAAGGTCCTCAACTGGTTGCCTTAGGTCAGCCATATTATAAGTAAGCCTGGCAACCTTGGCATTGCCCTGTCGGGGCCTGACCTGGTGGTGGTGGTGGTGTAAGTGCAATTTCTTGCAGGGCATCTACGTTTAAGCCTGACAAGGTCCCGACTTAAGTCAGGGCTTCCCTAGAATTTTCACGCACGGGCTGAACCAGTTAACATAATAGCTTTATGTGAAATTAAAAAACCAAATTTTATCTGTTCACTAGACAAGGAAAACTCCTCATTGACCTGAGGGTTTAAAAGAATTCAAATTTGGTTTTTTCGTAGAGTTGGATGCAAACCAATACGATTTTTGATACAATATACACGTACAGTCTTGTGACATTGGTTGTGCAAAACATCCTCCTTTCAATCACTAGTCAATCCTACTTTGAGGAAGTCTACAAAATTTCAATGAAATCAGTGCGTTAGTTTCCGAGAATACGTGTCCATTGACTTCAAAAATAGTGTTTTTAGAAAAAAGCGGTTGAAATTTTAAGGGGGAAATCTACCGTGACGAGGGAAAAAACAGGCCGATTTTCCGGAATAAAACGAAAAAAACAACAATTTCTTTTAACTTACATAGAATAATCGATTCCAGCTCCATAAAGCAAATGCTGTATGTCTACAATGTTCAGGGCATCTTTTTGCTCTCACTTGAGACGAATTCTTGCTGTCTGGTGTTCTTGCACTTATTCAAACGTTCTGGAGTCATGTTTCAAAATTTGTTTCATCAGAAAGTAATTAAAACTGAAAAGTTCCCAGGAAATATGATAAAAATCGGTCTTTGCCATTCGTGCAATAAGATTGGAATACGGCCTTAGACTTTAAAAACCGTTCGATCGTAAACATTGAGAATAAAATTAATTTCCTCTTGACGGAAAGTTAATTTTCAATGTAACAAATTCATTTGTCGTTTTTTTCCCCTCTGGCATTCCAGCAGTTCAACCTCGAGAGAGATTTTTTTACTCCTTCAAAATTGATTAAATAAACGAGAAAATAAATGAGCAGCTTGACGTTCGACCTTTCAGGATAGGCGGAGATTTTATTATTCGCGTTGAGAGTCCGAGATTTATGCGCTCCATCGTCAACTTTATTGCTCCGCTAAAATAATACAGTGTTAAACATGAGGCGTGAAAAATAGCGCGCACGGTGTATTATCGTTGTCAATAATGTCTCTAGACCCCGTAATTTCCTACACCCTCGGGAGCATGATTTTTTTCTTCGATCCATATAATATCGAAACCGCTATTCTCACTTCAGCATTATAATTAAATAAGCAACGCTACTTTTTTTCGCGCTACATAAAATACTTATCTTGAACGCTATAACTCGATTACCGATCAAACAAAGGTGTTTCCATGACCGTGCGATTTTTTAACAATTGGGAATGACGAAAGGGGGAAGGGTGAAAAAAATACGATGGCGTTGGCAAAGGGAAAGCTGTGTGTGCGTGTTTGTTTCGGAGAGATGAGAATGCTTTCGCGTTGGCTCCTCGGGACGAAGGTCCAGGATGTATAAACTTCGGTTTAAAAGCACAGGCGTGAGCTGAGAGAGGGATGGAGGGACGGAGGGACCTCAGGCAGCTCGGGTTTTACGACTCGAAACGAAACATGAAGCCTCGTGCCAAGAGAAAGGGAGAAAAAGGGAAAGAGGGCCTTCCTCCTCCAAAGGAAGAACGGAACAGAGAGAAAGGGAGGAAGAGCGAGAGAGTGCACGCGGAGGTACAATAACGCAGCCAATTTTTTTTCCGTGCACCTAGCACCATAACATCTCGACAACGTGACGCTTTCTCTCTCCCTCTTTGCTCTGTATCGTTTTGCACTCAGCTCGCACAGTCTAAATAAAATAAAAACATTTTTCGCCTGCCCCAACACAACGGATATAAGAACTTGAGAAGGTGTGTAACTCGAACGCCCTCGACGGAAAACGAGCCATCATCGATCCTGCGTGAAATTATATTCTTCATCGACAATGACATTATCGCGGTAATTCATAATATTCTCATTGAAGTTAACATGAAAATGGGTCCGATTAATTTTTTTCACCATTATTAAAATTTCCTCTGATTGTCTTCAAACATGTTGGTGTATACTTCGAGGGTTTTTTTAAAAAAGGGTTACATGCCCAGCAAATACAATTCCGAAATAGTTACGAAAATGTTATGTAATGCGTGCTACATTGGATATAGCATTTCCGTCACAAGCTCCGTGAATGAGGCAGAGTTTGTTCTCAAATATGTCATCCGCTAAAAAAGTCACAGATATGAAAAATCTACGAGGAATAATGATGAAATATACTCATACCCAAGATGTAAAATATTCAGCTCATAGATGTAACAAACTCAGCTCATAGATGTAACACACTCAGCTCATAGATGTAACAAACTCATCTCATAGCCATAAAGGGAGTTTAAAGGTCAACATAACCTCCAAAGTTTTTTAACGCATTTTTCTCGAAAATGGCTTCACGGAATAAAAAAAAACCGCGGGGCCACCTGTGTAATTAATTTGTACACGTCGCCTCACCGTTCTTCTTTCATTCCATTAAGTCGTTTTCGAGAAATATGTGTTAAAAGTTTTGGTTCTATCTCTCTCGCACTCAAGCGAGCGGAAACGTGCAGGAAGAGGCGATTTAGCCTGGTGATAACACACTCAGCTCATTGATGTAACTCCTACGTAAGGAAACATGTAATTTTTATTTCATTTGTAATATTATATTTCTTTATAATTCCGATATAATGAAGGTGTTTTTTAATTAATATTTTATTATTTTCAAACATTATATATTATTAGGAAATAAAAAAAAAATGCGACGTTATCATCGGGATTTGAACTCGCGACAACCAGTTTCATGGTTATATCCAAAAATAGAAGGGAAAAAAATGTAATGAATTATAACTTTTCAAATTTAACTTATTAGTTATATATTTTTTCTGATATATGTTCCTCAACTTTGCGCGGAACCGAGAAAGTTCATTTGCCGATTGTGGGGGATTGGGATCTGCCTGAATACTTAACCTTACATTTAACATTTGGGGCACGTGAGTCACTGGAAATTCATTTTTACGTATTGAACAAATTCTTTATAGGAGACTTAAAGTTGATAAATCATTGACGAATGATCAATATTAAGGGGCCGGTTCACGTCGGCGGTGAGGAGGTAAGAGGGGGTACCAAAAAATGTAAAACGTGAAATCATCTTATGAATTCGTTCATCAAATTTTCAACCTGACCGAAATCTCGTTCGGAGACAATTTTTGTTAACCCCATGGGGTCTTGGAGGGGAGGGTGTAATGCCAAAATAGCATCGAAAATACTAGTAAAAATTGAGTCCAGCAGGTTTAGAGTCGAGTTCATGAATCTCGTTGCTCAGAGACAATTTTTACCAGGGTGTTTTTCTGTCACGGCTAATACCCATCTAATTACACTCACTTGTCGTTTGCGTTCCTTAATCTACATAACCTCAAAATGATTCAAAATATTTCTGGTAGTATATGTATATTATGTATTATTACGGATATGTAACAAGAAATGTCTTGTAAAATTTATGTAACACATTATAGATATTTGTTACGTAGCCTATACCATGAGATTATAATATCACCAATCTTCTACAATTGTTACAGCAATGTTCTATAATTGTTACGGATTTGTTACAAGAAATGTCTTGTAACATTTATGTAACGCATTACACGTATTTGCTACGTAGCCTATACTACGAGATTATAATATCACCAATGTTTTATAATTGTTACAGCATCCACTCGTAACAATTTTACAGGTTAACAGTATATGTAAATATCTCGTATAAGAGTGACGAGATCTTGACGTATCAATGTTACATATTTGTGATGTCTACAGTTTTTCGTAATTCCTTCATCATTCATTGACGTCCTTACTACATATTGTCAGGACGTATTATATACATCTCGTTTACGTGTATTGTGAAAAAGATTCGAATTTGTGATGAACATTATATATGACGTATTTATTACATTTCAATTATACGTAAATGTTTCGTAAATTGTCCAAGTGTGTTTGCTGGGATCATTTGATGTATCAAATGAAGATTTTTTTTACCCTAGATTTACCCTTAAGGTACAGTGGTTCTCTCATATATCAATTTTTGAGTATCACTGCGCTGTATACGTTTCTGACGAAACCGCTTGACGGATCTTATCCTACGTCGTCTCATTTTCTTCGTAAGACTTTTCCGGACTGCTTAAGTGCGGCACATTTTTTCTTAGGTCCTTATTATAGAGTTAAAGGCCACTTTTTGAATTTTTGAAACAAAAAATGGGTCGAAAAAAGTTACTATTATGAAAAATTTATGAATCAATCCATAATATTTCGCACGCAGATGTTCACTTTGTGTAAAGTTTGAAGCAGTCTTACAATAAAAAGTATATTTTAATGTTAATTTTTTTTGTACACTATGTAAGACTACCTTAAAATTCAGATTCCACTTATCCTAAAAAAAGTCCTATTATCCGAATTTATCTTACGTGAAAAAAAAAGAATATTTCAAAATAATTAAAATAATTAAGTTTAATTGACGTTTTTCGACATTTTAAAAATCTTTTTTCAGCGGTTTCCCAATACTAAGAAGGAAGATGGGGTGATCAAAATTTTTGAATTCCTACTTGTTATCTTCAACGAAGAATTGGACCAATCCCATTGAGTTCCTTAACGGCCCAAATCGTTGGATTCATCAGTCGAAATTTCTTTCCGCACTAAAAGTTAGATAGCGGGATCAAAAATAGAGTTAGCCGAATTTTTCAAGCAGCGTTCCAAAGGGGACAAATTTACCTTCATTTTCCTTTTCTAGGAATATTTTTATGACTTTTTTTACACCCAGTACGCATTTTTAATTAAGAACCTCGAAAAATCAATGCTTTTCTTACAAGAAAAAGTAAGGCTTTCAAGGGGTGGGTAAATATAGAGGGAAAAAATAATAAAAAATTCAACTTTTTTTGAAATTATTTCGAATCAATTTGAGGGGTGAGACAATGGAAATTCGATTTTATCCTTCTTAAGGACAGTATATATGGATAGGTTTAGTATGGGAATGTTAGTATGGAAACTGTAAGCCATACAAATGAAGTTTAAGGATGTATCATGTGCATATTGTAGGGGGCAAAACTATGGTACTCCGAAAACCAATGGTAAGAAGTAACAAGTCAGGGTGCAATCGATTTCTCTCGTGGAATCGAACTTCTGAGCAGGTTCGACGCCCTACGAAACTGGAGAATTGCCTTTAACCCGGCCGGGACACTCCCAGGTACTAAGGGTGGGCCACCCTCCAAGGATTTCCGGGCTACGCGCCGACTCGCAGCAGCAGGCTCACTCTCACGCTGCTCTTTCTCTCTTTCTGTCTTTTTTTTTTCATTCTCCCTGTATGCACTTTCATAAGCTCCTTTGCAAATTTTTCATCCAATCTGGACTCTTCTTTGGGCGCTTGAACCACATGGAGCTTACACGATTTTTTGCCAACAATATTACACGAGAATCTTTGGGTTTAAACGAAAGATATTTTTTACAAACGAACCACCATGAGCCTCATCCACAGACACGTTCTTTGTAATTAATTTTTTTAATTTACGTTTTTTTTTCGATTACATTACATTACATTTTGTTATAAAAATCGCATGAAATTTAAATTAATTAATTAATTGACGCCAACGTCAATGTTTAAGAGTAAAAAATTGCAGCGTACATGTACATTTTTTTTTCACACCGTCAATTAGAGTATATATATATATATATATATATATATATATGGGGCTGTCCACGTCAATTCACCTAGCCTCCAGACCACAAAATGTTTGATTTGCTTTGTAATTTTTTATGTTGTTGTCCTTGCTCTGAAACATTTTTCTGATTTTTTTTCGATTTTTCGAAACATACGTTTCTGAGTTACGATTTTGTTTCGATGAAAAAAACGACTAAAAAATGACGCAGAAAAAATTCGCAAAAATAGTATGACTAACGTAGAACAGTCTCCCGTTCGCGAGAATGTGGTAGAAAATTTTCTTATATTTTTTTCACCCAATCAAAACACTAAACTCACGACTTTTATCCATCTATAGATGCACCAATACTCTTTTCGAACTGTAAGAAAAGCAAAAATTTGAATGCAACTGGTTGGTTACAAGAAATATTAATTTAATAAAATATTCACTGCATGCGAAAAATAAGATGTGTAAAAAATTATTTGTTTCAGTGTTTATATCCCAGAAAGGATTAATCACTCACTGAAGCAACTAATTTTTACATCATCTATACGGTGACTTTGATTAATCCTTTCTGGAATATAAACACTGAAACAAATAATTTTTTACACATCTTATTATTGGCACGCAGTGAATATTTGACTAAATTAATATTTCTTTCAACCGACCAGTGGAATTCAATTTTCTTCCATTCTTACAGTTCAAAAATAGTATTGGTACATCTATGGATGGATAAAAGTCGTGGGTTTAGTGTTTTGATTAGGTGAAAAAAAATATAAGAAAATTTTTTACCACATTCTCGCGAGCGAGAGATTGTTCTACGTTAGTCATACTGTTTTTGTGAATTTTTTCAGATTTTTAAAAATAGGCGTTTTTTTTGTTAAAAAAAATCGTAACTCACAAACGGGTGTTCCAAAAAATCTAGAAAAATTCAGAAAAATGTTTCAGAGCAAGGACAACAACATAAAAAATTACGAAGCAAATAAAAAATGTTGTAGACGCTAGGTGAATTGACGTGGACAGCCCCATATACAGTTGCTCAAAAGTTTGGATACACCAGTCGATATTTCTTGCCGCACTAGAAGTTGCATAACTCCGTCAAAATAAAAATAATCAAATTGAAAAAAGGCTTTCGACAGAAAGGAATGTAGTTTTGTTTCCCTTTTTTCAAATATTTTTTTATGATTTTTTTTTACCTGGTATGCACTTTTGTACGTGACCGTTGTTGGGCCTTTTTTGTATAATTTTTTCTCACAAAGTTATTTTCCTTTTGACCAAAGACGACAAATTTTGAAAGTTGCCAACGTAACTCAAAAACTATAGAGCTTAAGAGAAAATGTGAAATACAAAAAAAGTAGCGTACGTGTACATGGAATCACCTGGAATTATTTCAGAATTTTCCTATGACATTTTTTTTTTTACTATTTGCGCTCGAAACTCTGATGATGACGTTCCAGCGAAAAATTGTATATCTGATGAAAATTTCCGTACTTCGTGATACAATGAGAATCTGACTAATTTCAGCAATATCTCGCATGCTATAAACGATAATTATCAATAATAATTATTGTTCATTGTTCATCAATAATAATATTGCCCAAAAGTCATTAACAAATTGTCATTCACAATTGTTTAAATAATTCGTTAATAACTTTTGAGCAATATTATTATTGATAATTGTTGTTTACAGCATGCCAAATGTTGCTGATTTTTTTGAGATTTTTATTGTATTGCAAAGTATAGAAATTTCAATAAGATACCATTTTTACTAGAACCTCATCATTATAATTTCGAGCGAAAATAATTTGAAAAAAAATATTATTCACGAAAATCCTGCAATAATTCTAGGCGATCCCGTGTGTATACGTACACTACTTTTTCCGCAATTGACATTTTCTTTTAAACCGTATAGTTTTTGAGTTACGTTGCATCCTTCAAAATTTGTCTTTTTTAGCCAAATGTGTAATAACTTTGGGAGAAAAAATCTTACAAAAATTTAAAAAAAACGAAAATGGAGCGTCTTTTAACCCTTACAAATGTACCGGCGATAAAAAAGATAAAATAAATGTCCTCAAGTTGTGCGCCCAACTCGCGATAGCCGAAAAAACCGTCACGTTCAAAAGTGCATTCTGGGACGAAAAAAATTCATAAAAAATATTTTAAAAAGCGAAACAAAGCTGCATTCCTGCCCGCCAATATGCTTTTTTAAAAATTTGCTCATCTTCATTTTTGATGGAGTTATGCAACTTCTTGTACGGCCAAAAATATCGACTGATGTATCCAAACTTTTGAGCGGGGGTGTAATATGGTACCCACGTAACATATTAAGTGTGCAGTGAAACACACGGTGCGCGGTGTAAGGAGGGAATATATATCGCGTGACCTCTCACTTTCGTCCAGCAGAGGCAAGTTCGATGCCCTTACTTCGCATAGTCCCGTGTCACTGCACGATGACCCGCGCAATGCAACAATAGGGACGAAAATTCGCCCAACTTGTCTTGTACATTAGGGTGATGGGAAAAAAATATTTTACGCCATTGGAGTAAACCGGTTGGTGAATACAAAATTCTTCTTAAAAATGAGCCCTTCGGAAAAACGTTCTGAGTAGGGGGAAGCAACGTTTGAGTATTTTATTCAAATCATAGCCTGTCAGATTTTAAGTTCAAAGAATTACTGATAATGCAGAAATATCAATTCCGAAATAAAGCATGATTTAAAATGTGGTTGGAAAATAATTATTTTCTAATAATTATTTTATTTCAAAACAAACATCCTTTTTCATATGTAGTTGCAGAAATTGCAAGAGATATTATTGGTGGTGGGTTTTACATTTCATATGAACGTCCAAAGCTACAGACCAAGATTGAACGTTTGGCCAAGATTTAGTTAAAAATATGTTGTGTGAATTTAAAAAGTATCCAATTGCGAAAGTAATTTTGTGAGGAGCTACTACTAAACCCTTCCTAAATAGACTAATTTTAAGACTAATATCTTTTGTAGGTATTGCCATAACAGAGAAAAAAAAATTTTTTTTAGGGCGCGAAAATTTCTTTCCTGCAACCAAATATTTCGAGTTGGTAATACTTTGAATTTTGTAATGTATTTTTGGTATATTAAAAAACGGTTTTCGAATAGAATGTTAATGTGATTCTGTTTATTTGAGTTGTAAGAATGATTCGATTCAAAAACAATTTTTTTTTCAACTATAAATCTCTTACAAGACGATTTTTCCAAAGGGCTCATCTTCGGAGACATTTCTTTGATACTGAAAAAAATTGAATTTTTGTTTTGCATCGCCTATAATGTACAAGGCAGCTTGTTAAAAAAAAAAAAAAAACCTGTTGGCGAGACTTTTCGCGTACTCTCCAAACGTCGACAAAATCCCAACGTTTGAAAGAGACAGGATCTGAAACGAGTTTCGCGCCGACCGAAGCGTGTCATTAAACTAGCAAAAGAACAAACGAGATACACGGGACTTGCAGTAAGGTTGTTCGAAAAGTAATGTAAATTTCATAAAAACGACAGATTTTACCAAAATTGCAACATCTGCCAAATCGTTTTTTTCAAACCTTCTCGTCGATTCCCAATAATGCAGGAAATTTGAAATACGTCTTAAGCATTATATCACGGCATATTTGTAAAATGCATTCACGCGAAGGGACAATAAAGCGAATAAAAAAATCGTTTAATTGCATTCAAAGAAGATGAGGAGGAGAAAGGAGGAAAAATTACGAAGAGAAGAAGAGGAAGAGAGAGAGAAAGGGAGATGAAAAAAAAGCATCAGAGTACGAAAGCCTCCGTATTGCGAACCAGGGTCCCCCTGGCGTCGTCTTCGGTCCCTCTTCGTGGCCAAGCCTCGATCCTTCGTGTGCCCGGCGCGAGCTTCGGCTGTTTTCATGGCCGTCATTTAGTAGGTTCATTCACCCCTTGTCATGGCCACGGGGAGAAAGAGAGAGAGAGAGAGAGAGAGAGAGAGAGAGAGAGAGAAGGGACCAAACGAGGGGGAGAGGGGAGAGAGAGAAAGAAAGAGAGAGCGGGGGGGGGCTAAAGAGTCGTGGTGGAGGATGCGGCACGGCGAGGGGAAAGCAAAGAGAGAAGGGAGGAGAGATTGGTAAAGGGGGTTACGAGGCAAGGGGACGAGACACGGTATAGCCAGACGGCACGTACGGCTTTCGGTGTGTCGGGAGAGGCAGCAAGAGAGAAAGAGAGAAAGAAAGAGGGACAGAGAAAGTGAGGGGAAGGGCGAAAGCGACGAAAAGAACGAGGAGTAAGAGGCAGAAGGAGGGGGAAAGAGAGAGAGAGAGAGAGAGAGAGAGAGAGCGAGAGAAAAAACAGAGATTGAAGTACATAACATGCGGGGAGCGGTAAAGGGTCCGGAGAGAGGAGAGGGAAAAAGGGCGAGGGAGGGGGAGAGAGAAAAGAGTTTATTGCGTGGAAGAAAGAGAAAGATAGAGGATGAAAAACGCATCGACGAAGGTGGTGGGCCACTGGAGAAAGAAGAAACGAGATGGATGTATAGAGAGAAAAAGTGCGTGCCTGGCTCTGGATTTGTGGTATTTCTTTCGCTGTATATATTTCTACAAACATATACGCACACACACACATACACACACACACACACACACACACACACACATGCATACATACGCGCACTCACACACACACTGACCCACACATGAATGTATGGTTTGTGGAATGAGTAAACGTTGAGAGAGAGAAAGAGCGAGAGAGAGAGAGAGAGGACGAGAGGGACGGAAAGGGCGGGAGAGAGAAAGACGATACAGAGAGACTGGCACAGAACTGGCTGAGAAAGGGAGGGGGGATGAGAAGGGGCCAAAGGAAAAAGAGTTAAGGCAGGTCTGGGTTCGGGCGAGGGTGAATGCGTGATGGCATATAGGCCCGGCAAGACTCGCCTTATAAATTTCCTCGTGAGGTTTTACCGGGACACTCAACTACAACAATTTTCTTACTGTCGCTGGATTTTCGTGTTTAAAGAAAAATTAAAATAAAAAAAATTTCTACTTCTTTTCGGTACTTTGTACACAAAGCGCTTGATGCTTATTATCACCAACTTATCGTGAATTTGATTAGTTCATTGTTATTTCGTTGCTCAATTTTTACATTTTTTTTCAGATTTAACTATTTAACGCTGTTCCCGTGGGAATTTACAGCGATCATTGTATGAAGCACATATGAGTGCAATATAGAATATTTTGACGCAAATAAGTACGTGACATATATTTATAATTTACAAATTAAATATAATATAATTATATAATAACGATCATATAATAATAATATATATATAGTTATGAATGTATGTCATGTATTTATTTGCGTTAAAATCATTTATATTGCACTTATATGTGGGTCATTTCATGTCAAATCGACCAATAGTTGGAATCAACCCCTCTCAATTTTGATGAAATTTGGTCAGAAGTTTTCTTTTACCATAAAACGAAGTTCTACTAAAGGAAAAAAATGAAAAAAAATTCTGATCATGAAATTTTCAGAAAGGTGTATTTTTTTTCTCAAAAGTGTGAGTTTATGAATTGCGGTACAAAAATTTTTTTGTTTACCTTACAGTTAAGTAAAGTTGAGCAATCATGTAATTTTGTAATTTTGAGCCGTAAAAATTACATGATTGTTCAACTTTACTTAACTTAGAGATGAAAAAAAAAATTTCTTACCAAAATTCAAAAATTTATATTTAAAAAAAATGCAATTCTGAAAATTTCAGGATTGTTTAAGATCAGTACAAGGTATTATATAAAAAAAATGGAACCTAAAATTTAATGTTGATCGTGGATTTTCACGATTTAAAAAAATTCAAAATTCTCCAAATTCATCATTTTTCAAAAAAAAAAATTTGGAATATTTTTCTTTTCATAGCCAAGTATACTCTTTCAGACGAACCTCAAGCGATTTTTACGTAACTATGATAGTTTTCGAGATATTTAAATAATAAACTTGAAAAATTGAAAAAAATGGAGAAACTTTGAATTTTCGAAAAAAATTTCTAAATTTTTGTCTGTGGTAGAAATTTGTTTTGTGATAAAAGAAAACTTCTGACGACGAAATTTCATCGAAATTGAAAAGGGTCAATCCTAACCATTGTTCCATTTGACATTGAATGACCCATATATAAAGCTTTCTCTATAAAGAGGAATCTATAATTGCTAATACAACACATTTGTTATAATAGTAATTATATTATATTATTTCTGATATATAAGAATAGTATATTAATTCAATATTGACGTAAAAGTCTTTTCTATGAAACATATATTTTTGCCATGAATATTGACGTAAATTTCCATGAGGGTACCAGCAAACTTCATGCAATGAAGATTAAGTTTTCTTCGGTGCTTCGTTTTATCTATATGTTGTGTTTTTTTTGTTAATGTAATTTTTACTGCTTCTCATGCTCCTCGTTGTATCTCTTTCGTCGACATACTCTCCCTCTCGTTGTGAATCGTGCGTGCCTTCCGTCTCGCCTCTGTACTCACGTACATCCGCGAGTATAACGAGAGAGAGAGAGAGAGAGAGAGAGAGAGAGAGAGAGAGAGAGAGAAAGAAAGAGAGAGAGCGAGAGAGAGAGAGAGAGAGAGAGAGAGAGAGAGAGAGAGAGAGAGAGAGAGAGAGAGAGAGAGAGAGAGAGAGAGGAGAGAGAGAGAGAGAGAGAGAGAGCGAGCGAGAGAGAGAGAGAGAGAGAGAGAGAGAGAGAGAGAGAGAGAGAGAGAGAGAGAGCGCGGAAAGGGAGGATGAGGAAGAGAAGAGAGATGGCACGTATATAACATTGGCATACACACAGACATTGCCATATAGCATCGTGCACATATCTCGTGTCCGGCGAAGGCCTAAATTTAGGCGTCCGCCGGAAGTATGCCGAGCGAGCCGCGAGAGGGAGAACGAGAGGAAGGGCGAAGAACCCCGACGACCTTCGACTGCCATAAACGTGCACAAGTATATTCGCATAAAAATGAAAACAAGCATTTTTTCGAGGATCGAGAAAATAAGACGAATTTTCAAAAAAAAGTATAGATGCGACGGTGGTAAGTAGAAATGGAAGTATCTATGAATTCCTAAGTAGAAATGGACACGTGGTCAGACGCAACTGAAGTTTGAACAGATTACACTGCGACCCCGATTCTCGACACCTCGATCTTTGCAATTGCAGCGTAGTGGGAGAAGTGCCAAGCCAATCGCGTCAGACCGCCGCCAGCCACCAGCAGCGCAGAGACGGTTCTGTGCAACGTGCGCAACCCCACTCCTTGCAAGAGCCGGTCCCGCACAATTCCGATTACCGAGGTCGCAGTGTAATTGGAATTCATTGATACTTTTTGATTGTTAGTTAATCTCTGTGACATTCATAAAAAAATATATATATATATATTATTCGGGAGTTTAAAGCTACAACATCCGTATGAAAATGCATGCCTGTATATTCAACATGTTCAATGTTTTGAACGATTACTTCTGCAAAATATGTTCTCAATACAAAGTACCTGCGGATAATAAGGCCGAGCTGAGGGAAATTTGTTATATAAAAAATAAAATATATTCAATTCAATCAATACTTTTTAATGTTAATCAATATTTAAGTACATTTTCTATAAAACATAATCGAAAACAAAATAAAACATTTTTAAAAATCTTACTATCAGTAGGCCTTATTTTAAATGAGGCCTACGGTTTCAACATACTTAAATAATCAAGCTATACTTAATACATTTTATATTCGAGATCAATAATCACGTGAATGCCTCTCTGCAGCCATATACGAACTTAAAATTCCTCTTTCTACTGCTCTGACAGCTGATACCAGTTCGTTTTCTGACCACAACGCTCGAGGATGCCACTACTCCTTCAAGCTTATATAGCATCACTCTAAGACAATAAGTTTCTTATGTAGTAGCCGTCCAAAGTCGAGTGATCTCGCCTGTACCCGATTGTGTCAAGTATAAGCTCGAGTGCGATTTTTTTTCCTGTTAAATTATTCTATAACTAATATTTTTTTTCTCGCAGTGCCATATAAAATGTTAAAAAAGTTGTCTCGTTTTTTAGTAATATCGAATTGTAGTGTAAAAGCGGCGTGAATTGAGGCATATTCGCGTATATAAGAGTGCGCGGCATTTCGACTGAGACTCTCAGTTTTTTTAATACTTGGCGTCGGGTCGCTGCCGCGACTCTTGATATTAAGCAAACTCAGTTAAATTTTAAACCATTTTTGTCGAAAAATAAAAAAGTTATGAATTTTTCGTAAAAGTTGTCATTTTTTCAGATTGTTTGGATAATCAATTTTTTTTATGATATTCAAATTTAATATTTTGGTATTAATCTTGTACAACGTTGGGAAGTAACCTCTTAAGAAGGTCTAAAAAAATGTGCAAGTTAAAATATTAAATGGTATATTTTTTATAATAATTTTCATCGGTCGAGTATAGACGATCCAAGTCGGGGAGACCGGGAACAGTTGTAACAATCTGTATTTCGGCTTTTCCTGGGCCCGAAGTATAATGCTTACGTAAATGACACGTATAACCCTGCATAGAGCATTTAATGGTCTACAAAATTGTTATATGTTGAAGTCTATAACTAGAATTGAAAAAAGTATAGGCCTTTATAAAAAGTGTAAGAAATTGTTACAACCGTTCCCTACCCCGGGGCAGTTGTAACGGTCGATGGGGACAGTTGTAACGGTCGATGGGGTTAGTTGTAACATAAGATTTTGACACAAAATTATATCTCTTATTTTGAGCAATATTGTATAATATTATTACAACATCAAACATTATCACCGCGATATATATTACGGTTACAATGATAAAATCTTAACCCATGGAAATAGTCGTATCGAATTGATAATAATCATGAAATAATAGAATAAAGTTTCAGACACACCAAACTTCCCAAAAAAACATGACATATAACCCAAAGTTACGTGCCGTGGTTGCCTGTATAAATTTTCCATTTTTGATCTTTTCATACGCTTCTTCGTACGTTGACATGTCGGCACAGTCTCGTTGCGTGATTCTTACGCGTTGCTGAGGCATTTTAGACACAGAAAATTTAAAAAAGGTCCGTTTGACGTTAGATTCAATGTTTAGATGTGAAATTATCATGACAACTGACAGCCGACAAACTGTTACAACCGTCCCCGGCAAAATTGTTACAATTGTCCCCAGATGGTTTTTTCTACTTCAAATTTATAATTTGATTAATTTTCTCAAGCTGGAGGCTTTAAAAACCGTGAAAGTTGACACAAAAATGTCCAAAGAAGCTTATGAAAAAAAAATAATGACTATATGTAGTACAGTAATCGAGATATTCGTGTTTATCGAAAGCCGCAAAAGTTTACTTTGGGCCTGACAATACCAATACACCTCTCTGGTCAAGTCCATTTAGTGCAGATGTCTCCTAGCCTAGTAACCAAATGTGAGGAACTGCTAGACGCATTATGTGCCTGCGGGACACGGTGGTACCTACTATAGTTTGGGAGATATTTGCTATGTTACAATTGTAACTTGAACAAATGAAACTTTGACTATTTCGACCATTTTTAATGCTAGTTTAATCGTGAGCAGATTTTTCCTTCTATTTTGTTCATAATTAAAAACAATTTTTTTCACCCCTAGCAAAAAAGCGTTTTTTTTCGAAAGGGATACGTTTAATTGTTTTTTATTAATTGCAAGAAAACTCTGACTATTTTAACTATTTTTAAAACCAGTTTCATCGTGGGGACATTTTTCCATATATTTTTTTCATGATTAAGAACACGTTTTTTTCAATTTAATGTAGTTTTATTATACCGACTACAAGGCTATTTTCTTTGACGTTTAAATAGCGAGAATTTGTAAACTAGTATTTAAACGTCACAGAAGGCTTGTAGTTGGTTTAATAAAACTACATTAAATTGAAAAAAAACTTGTTTTTAATGATGAAAAAAATATAAGGAAAAATGTCCTGACGATGAAACTGTTCTTAAAAATAGTTAAAATAGCAAAAGTTTCCTTGCAAATTAAAAAAAAAAAAATTAAACGTATCCCTTTTGAAAAAAAAATTGTTTTTAATTATGATCAAAATAGAAGGTAAAATCGGCTCACGATCAAACTGGCATTAAAAATGGTCGAAATAGTCAAAGTTTCATAGCAAATTTTTTGAAAAAAATTAAAAGGGTCCGACCTTTTGAAATCAACGCTTTTTTACTGATCCTGAAAAAAAGACTATTTTTAATTATGAATAAAATAGAAGGGAAAATATCCCCACGATGGAACTAGTCTTAAAAATAGTTAATATAGTCAAAGTTTACTAGAAAATTTTTTGAAAAAAATTAAATTAACTTTTGAAATTAACGTTTTTTTGCTTCAAGCGGTATAACGATATAAAAAATGAATATCGTTAAATTTTTAATATTATTTATCAAAAAGTGCACTCAAAAACGAACATTTAAAAAAAAAAAGCTTAATTCGGTCCATTCTTCGCAAAGTTACAAGCATTTGAAAAAAAAATCATCGAATTTCAACAAAAAATCATATCTTGTAAATGCATGGGTAAAAAAAATTGAAAAAAATCAAGTAAAGTTCCACAAATAGGTACAATAATAGAAAAAAGTTTGAGCGAAATAAAAAAATGCAACATGTAAAAGTGGTTGAGATGAGCTGGAATACCTCATATATTTCTATATATCTGCAAAAGCACAACGCTTCTTTTTCACTGTCAAACAATACGGTCAAATTGAACTTTCATTTTGCAAAGCAATATTTTCAAAAATCGTTCGTGCAAATACTAAATTATATCATTCAAAAACTGAGATGTTTATTTTTTGAATTAAGATTTCAAAAAATCATAGAAGGACGTCAAACGATTCCAGTTTCCCCACTGTAACTACTTTTAATTATGCATTATTTAAATTTTGTAAAACTATCTTTTATACTGTTGATGAATTAGTTTATTCAAAACGACAATTTGCGGTCGAAAAATTTCGATGCTATTTTTTATCATAGGCATTTGATAGGGTATATTTTCTCGCGTGAATATAAATTTTTGTCGTCTTTGCACGATAGAATAACATGCACTAATTCTATGTGAAGCAATGAGTCTTGTTTCACTCGGATTATCGAGCACAGTGGTTTCACTGTGCTCTCCTGCCGATGACACAGACTCGTCGTCTCACGATGCACACGATGCACACCCACTATTAATGTATACTGAATAGCCCATATAAAACTAAATCGTAACGGGAAATGCATGCGTTGAACGATGTCGTAATGCGCAAGCTATTATCACGATAAAAGCGCAATATTCGCGTTAGGAAACTTTCCACGAATATAAAGTGTCGAACTTTGGTTGTCGCATCCTCGAAGGAGGGATGAAATTTGAAAATGGTTACGAAAATGTACGTGCATATTTCGCGGAATTGCAGCAAAAGTTTTAGCGGTATCGTCACGACAAGATCTGTAGGGAACGCAAGAAGTAAGAGAAAGAGAAAGAGGACTGGAAGGAGAGAGAGAGAGAGAGAGAGAGTGAGAGAGAGAGAGGGAGACGGCATACGAGAGCTGGGGTTGGAAATGAGAAGATTCGCGCGAGCATCGAGGGATGAATAGTAAAAGGAGCGATACACGCATCGAGTCATAGCCGCAAGCGCGAGAACGGGGGTTGATGCAAGAATCAAGGATTCGTAAAACGTTCCTATACATATACGCGGAATTTCAACTCAATTCAACATATATAATATATTTGACGCCCACCCTCTACGACAATTATGGATCACGTTTTTTTTCTACGAATTTATCGAGGTCTATACAGAACCCATATTTTGAATCGCTTTTTGCCATCGGCAGGTGTCTTTTTCAGTAAATAAAAATACAAAAGATTTTGGAAATGAATGAAAAAAACCGGCAATTTTGCGGCGAATTTTTTCTAAGCCGCAAGCCACGTAATAAAATCTCCCAAGCTAATTACAGAAAAAAAAAGAAAGAAAGGGCGAGGGCCAAACATTAGTTGAGATGACTTGGAATACCTCCTATATGGGCCATTCCATGTCGGCCCCTTTCTATTTCGATGAAACTTGGTCAGAAGTCTTCTTTTATTATAAAACGAAATTTTACCGAAGGAAGAAAATAAAACTTTTTTTTTCGAGTTTGCAAAATTTAAACTTCAACATTTTTTCAATTTTTCAAGTTTATTTTCTAAATATCTCGAAAACTATTGTAGTTACGAAATAATCTCTCTGGGTTCGTTTTAAAGAGTATGCTTTGGGCCTACGAAAAAAAAATGTTCCGAAAAATTTTGTTGAAAAATGTTGAATATTTGGAGAATTTCAAATTGTTCAAAAATCGTGAAAATTCGCGATCAACATTAAATTTTTGGTTCAATTTTTTAAATATATAATACCTTATACTAATCGTAGAAAATTCTGGAATTTTCAGAGTTGCTTTTTTCAAAAAATACAAATTTTTTAATTTTGGTTAACAACATTTTTGTTATTTCTAAGTTAAGTAAAGTTGAGCAATCATTTCATTTTTCAATGTTGGGCAGTAACAATTTCTATTAATGACATAAGAATTTCAATTATCTTTGTGTTTTTACATTCTTATGTCATTAATTGAAATTTTTACTACTTAAAATTACAAAATTACATGATTGCTCAACTTTACTCAACTTACAAATAAAAAAATATTATTAACCAAAAAAATATATATTTTTTTGAAAAAAGCAACTCTGAAAATTTCAGAATTTTTTACGATTAGCACCTGACTAATAGTAGTAGAATGACCCATATATGTATGCATATAAACTTGTGCACCCACAGAAAAAATTTATTAGAATCAAATTGCGAAAATTTTATTTGGAATGAATAAGGATTTATTTGTATTGACGAAGATTTTATTTGATCATGCCATTTAGTCATACTTGAAACAAATATATACATTTTTTTCACCCATGCAAGATTTCCGTGCTTTTCACCATATGCGTAGACAGCCGAAAAGTGACTCTTTTCGCCCTTAGCTGTCAGAAAAGAGCCCCTTTTTGGCTATCCACGCATATACTGAAAAGCACGAAAATCTCCCATGGGGAAAAAAAAATCGTGTGAAACGCGGGCCAGAGATTCGTCTTTTGTCTTGCGTGGTTGCGGCCCTCGCTTCGCTCGTTGCGGCAAACTTCACGCTCGACAAAAAGACTTATCTCTGGCCCTAGATGCACAAAATACTATTATTTACTAGTGCCGAATAAATACCATATTTATATTGGTTCGTCGAAATAGCGATTTACTTACATCAAATGAATGATCTATTTAAAATATTAAATTTGAATAGCAATTTATTTACGTCAAATAAAATTTATGTAAATGTGCACTGCGTCGTACTGCACGCACAATATGGCGTTGCTTGCCGGCGTGACGACGCTCAGCAGTCCAGAGTTGGCATATTCACGTGGATGTACATGTTTCCGTTTGTACGTGATTTTGTGATTTTAGTGAAATATTGTGATGTGGACGAGGAAACGCGAGATTTTCTTTGTGATTCGGGGCTCGAAAAATATATCGACATCTTCAAAAGTCAATAGGTTGTTAACATGCATGATTCACACGAGTGAGCAAACAACCAAGACTGATTGGCCAAAAAAGTTATCCACACCCAAAAATAGGATGATCTCGTATATTCCCATATTAATTAAAATTCCACTAATTTCCCATATTATTCCCATATTAATCGTGAGTCCCAAGTTTTTAGGTTATGGATAGTCATGGAACAGATTGTCATGACCGAATAAATTATTTATTTGTAACAAATAAAAAAATATTAGTGGCAACCAATATAAATTCAATAAGAGCATTTTTAAATAAATTTTTTATTACTATCAAATAAATTTTTATTCGAAGCAAATAACTTATTTATTGCAGGCAAATAAATATTTCATTAGGGCCAAATAAAAGAAGCTAAGAGATAGTGAACTTGAATTTAAATAAATCTAAATATTCGATACTAATAAAACCGTATTAGGCCCATATTTAAATAAGAAATTTTATTTGTTTCAAGCAAATTTTATTTGTTTCAAATAAATTTTTTCTGTGGGTGTGTACAGAAACTGCACATACAGATACAGTAACACATGCACAAAAGAGAGTTTCTAGGTATCGCAAGAAGGACTTGCGAAATGGGTCGTAATACAGGAGGGTGGCAAACGCATAACCTTAAAAACAAGAGAAGCGAGAGCGTGGGTAGGGGGCAAGATTTCGCGAGTGGTGAGATTTCGTACCTCCTACCCCTTGGTCTTTTGAATCCCAACGTCGTCAAAACATACACAATCCTTTACGGATGTCGGTGTGGCCAAACTGTTTTCAGTAGGGTTGTAGCCGCGGAGGCTGAAAGCAGGAGGGGTGGGGGGGGGAGGAGCTTTACGCGAGACTTTCCAAGTACGACGACATCGACGACGATGCTAACGGTGGACGGAAACGAGTGGAAGAAATTGAAGGACAGAAAGGTTCGGGAACGACGGATAAAAGGAGAGGCGAAGACAGGACACGGCAGAGAAAAGGACAAGGGAAGAGATGAAGACATAAACGCAATGAGAGAAAGGAGCGAGAGGGAGACGTATAAACGAAGAAACAGGAGGAAAGGCAAAGGTTATACGACAGAGACAAGTGCACAAGGGTTGGTTGGGCAGATTGTATAAGGGAACGCAGGAGGTGAGGAGGGGGAGGAGGGGAGGAGGAGAAAGAACAGCGAAAGAGAAACAGAGAGATAGCGTATCGTACACGCCGCGTGTGGAGAGAGAGAGAGAGAGAGAGAGAGAGAGAGAGAGACTGAGGGAGATAGAGAAAGATGGAGGAAAGGGAGGAGGGGTTGGAGGAGGGAGATCATGCGAGGTATGTATAGGAATGAGACGAGGAAGCTCGGGGAACACACCGCGCACCGCACCGTAAACGAAACGACGCCGCTGACGACATTTGGAACAGATAATGGCGCGAATGTGCAGAACCTGCGGGGGTGAACGAACCAAGGGTCGCGCTGGGTTCAGTTCAGAGTCACTATATATGACGGTGTTGGGCTGGGTCGGTATCACATCAGCTATCGATCTTATAACGCTCCTCTTTGTATATGTGTGTATGTGTGTTCGTTGTCTCCTCGTTCCACGATTCGTTTCTCTTCCCTCCACTCCCTCTCTACTCACCGACTATCCCCCTCAACCCTCATCATCACTCTCTCTTCTCTCTCTCTCTCTCTCTCTCTCTCTCTCTCTCTCCCTCTCTCTCCCTCTCACTCGAGCAGAGCACCATCTCCTCACTTTTTCCTCTTTCCTCCGTTGTATTTTTCTTTTATTTTACTTTCCCAGCGCACGCTGCATCGGACAAGCTCCTCTGGCTTCCTACGCGCTTTTTCATCCCCCTCCTCTCCTTCGCCACTCCAAGCGCCGCCCGTTGCTTTTTTTTACATCTCCTCCCAGTTTTATTCCTCTGTGCGACGAGTCTCGTCATCTCACGTTGCAGCTTCACGTTGTATATAAATGTACAAACGTAACAAAAGTGTGTATCATTTTATGGGAAAGTTTCCGGAAGCAGAGAAGGCGATTAAACGAATTTCGAAGACCATGGAAAAAAGGTGACGTTTCATCAAAGGTGGGACCGTGGAAGGTAAGAACTCGCGAAAATGTTGAGAGGGAAGAGAGCCCGATGGAGATGTACCCTGAGATACGGGAATTTTCAAAAGAACGAGAAGGAGAGAAAGGGGAGAGGGAGAGGTATGTAATGAGGAGAGAGAAAAGAGAGAGATGAAACGACGGCTAATTTCCGGGGGTAGTCATGCGTACGGCTTTGAAGATTTCTCCGCAGTTGAAAGTATCTTGTATATACACTGCAGTGCTGAAAAATGAGAGAGAGAGAGGGGTAAGAGAAGTTCGCAGAAGGATAGGGCTAAGTTACTAGTTATTTACCTGCATCTCCTCCTGCGCTACTTTCCCGTCAGTAGGGTTGGTTATACGTGTATCGATTACTAGCGAGCAAAAAGGCCGCGACGTCCCTCAATTCAATGTGCTAAAATATTGGGTTACGCCCTTTCGTAAGTCTTCGGCGCATGAAGAATTCTTCATCAAGTGGAGTCACGGTTCTTCAGAACTGGGCAGTACTTGAAGTACTCTGTACTTGCGACGTACTCGGTACTTGCGACGTACTTGAAGTACTTAAAAATTATTTCAAGTACTTAAAAAGTACTTCAAGTACTTTTTCAAGTACAAGTATCAACTACTTTTGAATGTCTCTCGTATCGTGTATTGTATTCTTTATTTCGTCTTCTTCAAACCTGTATCAAAATAAATCGTAATTACAATCGGCAATGCCATTTTTGAATTATTGTTAATCCTTCTATTCCAATATGCCAAATAGCCTATCCGCAGTATATTACTAAACCCGTGCGTGAAAATTCTAGGGGAGCCCTGGCTTAAGTCGGGACCTCGTCGGGCTTGGACGTGGGTGCCCTGTTAGAAATTGCCCTTACACCGCCAGGTTGGGCCCCGACAGGGCAATGCCAAGGTTGCCGGGCCTATTTACAATATGGCTGACCTAAGGTAACCCGTTGAGGACCTCGTCGGGCTTAAACGTAGATGCCCTGTCATGAATTGCCATAACGCCGCCAGGTTGGGCCCCGACATGGTAGTGCCAAGGTTTCCAGGCTAACTTACAATATGGCTGACTTAAGGCAATCCGTTAAGGAACTTGTCGGGCTTAAATGTCGATGCCCTGTCATGAATTGCCATACCCAACCTGGCGGGCAGTGACAGGGCAATGCCAAGGTTGCCAGGCTTACTTACAATATGGCTGACCTAAGGCAACCCGTTGAGGACCTTGTCGGGCTTCGATCGGGCAACCCATATTTAAAGTCGGTATAATTACAACAGAACCGAATCGGGCCCAAATAGGGTGAAAGTATCGGAGACCTAATTATTTCAAACATGACACTGACGAGGCAACCCTTTGAGGGCCTAGTCGGGCTTCACGGGGAGTTAGTTCCGAGACTCGCCATGAGATGTCCCATACGGCGTGCGCTCTCTCGCATACGGAATATGCACATAGTATGCTTATATAGCTGAAGTGGAAGCACGGGTTGTTTCGACACCACAGATCAGGCAGGAAGTCATGCCTCGAGGGAAGAAATACCCGCAAGATTTCTACATAGAAATCCTCTGCTGTGTACTATTTTTTTGTAAAAATTCTCTTGGAGAATTATTAATAATAATGTATTATTATAATATATAATAATGATTATTAATAATCATAATCATAATAATAATAATAATAATAATAATAATAATAATAATAATAGAATTGCTATTATTATTGAAGTAATTCAATTTCACAATCTATACGTATAGCGATACTACGTACGTAGTAGGGCCCTGATAGGGCCCTGATAGGGCCCATGGGTTTGTCGTGGATTCGACATGGCGGTTGTAAAGGCGCTCATTTGGCAACCTTCTAAGGCTCTTGTCGAAAAAGCGTGACCGTCCATTCAGGGGCCCTATTGGGCTTCCAGTCAAGGGCCCGAAGTAAGTTAGGGAAAACCGATCAGGGCCTAGTCGGGGCCTCAATCGAATTCACGCACGGGAAGGTGAAAATATGATTTGATACAAAAAGTAGTCGAATAAAAATCTAATGAGAATAAGAAATTAAATATAAGCACTAGAACTTACGAGATATACCTGAAAACTTGCAAAGTACTTGACACTTTGAACTTCAAGTACTGCAGATACTTGATATTTCAAGTACTTTCGGTACTTTGTACTTTGTACTTGAAGTACTTTCCTGTACTTTGTCCAGCTCTGCTGTTTTTAGTATCAAACTCTCACATATTTCACGATTATTTACTCAATGCTGATGATGGGAAATGCGATGCGAAAAATCAAAAGCCTCAAATCTTCTTTTTCTCCGGTCTTGTGAAGTTAAATAGTGGGAACAATCTTCGGGGATATCGAAAGCAGTCGTGAAAATAGGGATGTACACTTGTGGAAGAATACTTCGTATAGCTGTATATTACCTTTCTCTCCTTCATTCTCTCGTTCGCTACTTTAATTTTGTTTTCACATTCTCTCGTTCGTCATCTTAACATCTCTTCACTCGCAACTTTATCAAGCTTTTACATGTATATTCATGGACGTATGTCTGTGTGCGTTATATATCGCATACCTGTGTATATGAGGTTATCTTCCTCTCTCACTCCTTCATCCTCTCTAACTCTCTTGTTAAACGAGAGACGCCTTTCATCGTCTTGGCAAAAGCGTAGAGCGCGGGTTCTCGCGGGATACAGACGCTGTGATCCTTGACGCCCTCGCGCCAGAACGCTCGACGATTACTTAATCCTTCGAGTCAAGAAACACCGTACTATCGAGATGTTTATGCGTGTGAAGTATTCCATGTTAATTTAAACGAGTTCTGACCGTCACAATCTTGGATTTTATGAATAATTTTTCCTACGATTTTGCTGAGACTACTGAGTAGTTTTGAAGTGAAATATATTTTTGTCTTCTTCATAAATGTTTTTTTTTCTTTCATTTTTTCATTTTCGCTTCTCTTCTCCCATCCGACAGTACATATTTTTGTCACTGCAGGTTCAAGACAAATTAATTAATTATGAGGGCTTGATGAAAAAGTCCAGAGCAAACTACGAAGTGCTCGTCGGAGTCTTGATATAGTCGTAGAAAGGATTTACGGTCAAATCCAAGATCGTGATGGTCATTTATTGATTTAGGGGTTCGAGACAGTTGAAATCTCAAAAAAAATTTTTTTTTAAATCTTTAATAATGGTACACTGTAAAAAATGTTATTAAATTTAATATACAAAAGTATATTAAATTTCAAAAACAAGTATGTGAAATCGAAATTAATATACAAGGTATCGGAAAATTAACAATTTCATCTTAAATTTAATATTTGTATATTAAAATTAAAAGAGTGAGCATTGAAAATTAATATACCCGTATATGAAAATAGTTTTTGTATACTTTTTCGCAATTTTCAAATACATTATTGAAAATTAAAACACTTATTTCTTAAAATTGCAATCAACCATTGAAATTTTTTTTCAATACTGTAATGAAATTTAATATACAGTATAGGGAATTTCAATAACAAGTATACGAACTCGAAATTAATATACATGGTATTGGAAAATTAACAATTTCATCTTAAATTTAATATTTGGATATTAAAATTAAAAGATGAAAGTTGAAAATTCAAATCTCCATATATTAAAATGGTTTCTATAAGCTTTTTCGCATTTTCAAGATACGTTATTGGAAATTAATACACTTATTTTCCAAAATTACACTCAATGTCAACGGCCGTGTTAGTTGACGCATCCACCACTATGTGTCGCATGCGTTCGGACCTCTGTGCCCAAACGAAATAGGCGTATGACGGTGTTATATACCGGACAGCCAGCGTGCCCAATATACTTACCTGGCGCAGAGGTTATACCGTGATGATTAAGGCGGTTCCTCCAGGGCGAAGCTCTTCCATTGGCACTTTCGGTCGAGCTGACCCTTGCGAATATCCCTAATGTGGATATCTCGGGCGTGGAATTTTAGTTGCACTGTAGGAAATTTTTGTATTAAATTTAATAAAAAAATATGAAGTTTTTATGCATATACAGGATACTAAATTTGATATACAATGTGTACAGTAATATTCCAATATAAGTCTTTGAAAAATCAAATAACTTCTTTTAATTTTAATATACAAAAGAATATTATTATTCATATCTTTTTTCATGATTCTGCTTTAAAAATCATACTATGTATTGGAATTTTAATATACGAACGTATATTAAAATGAAAAGAAGTTATTTGATTTTTCATATACTTGTATTGCAATTTTAATATACGAATGTACATTAAAATTAAAAGAAGGTATTTGATTTTTCATATACTTATATTGGAATTTTAATATACGAACGTGTATTAAAATTAATATATTGTATATGCATAAAAACTTCATATTTTTTTTATTAAATTTAATACAAAAATTTTTTACAGTGTACATTACGATACGAGTGCGTTGAAACTTTTTCTGACGAGTGTGAGTTTGCAGCATGAGCCGAAGGCGAATGCTGCAATCACACTCGTCAGAAAAATGTTTCTCGCACGAGTTTCGTACAAAATTTTATTGCACGAGTGCGGAGATTGCCATTTTACGCACGGAGTGCAATAAAATCTTTTTTTTAACTTTGCATTGGATGACTAGAAAGGCTGCAATCGTGTCAGAGCCAGCACACCACTTTTTTCACCCCCCAACTTCACTAGCTTATAACTTACATAATTGTCATTTTTTTCTTGAATTTTTTAAATATATTGTCAAAATATTAACAAACAGGTTGTAAAAAAAAAATGGTAGAAATGTTTGTTGTTTTTTTGTCAAACTCGACAGACAACTCAAAATATATGTCTCTAGACCAGAATACCGACGTAACTTGACATGGAATACGCCCTGTACAAATGTAAGAGTATACGAATTTTTAGCGTGCCATTCGCCAACGTTTCGCATTCATAATGAAAGATCATCGTTGATTTTATCAATATCCCTCCTGCTTGTCTCCGAAGCCCAATTCAACAAAAAGTTGGAAAAAAATGCATATTTGTAAACGAAAAACCAATTTTTGTGCGAAGTCGATGAGACAATCAAAAATGCCAACTCGAAGAAGAAAAAGTGGGACAATGATGGCTGATCTCGTTAATTTCATATGCAACGATTTTCTCATGCCTCTATATATCGAACGACAGAGCATGTTGAAAAAAAAATCTGCTTTCATTACATGCCCGGATGAAAGAATAAGGAAGTACGAAAAAGGAGAGGAAAATTGTCGTGTACAACAGAAAGAGCGGGAGAGAGAGAGAGAAAGCGATAGAGAGAGAGAGAGAGAGAGAGAGAGAGAGAGAGAGAGAGAGAGAGAGAGAGAGAACATCACGTATTGAGTGACGCGTTGTATATACAGATGTGTGAGTATGGAAAAAAACGTAATGGACCCGGAACGTAATTTAAATTTTCGATGGAGCCTTTCCAGACTTGACGCTTCCATTCCCTTCTTCCCTTTTTCCTGAATCTCACGACGTGCTCTTCATGTGCCAGGATGTCGTTGTACATGACGAAAGGGAGAAGGAGAGCAAGAGAGAGAGAGGAAAGAGAGAGAGAGAGAGAGATAGAAATAGAAAGCAAAGAGAGAGGGAGAGAGAGGGAGAGTGTAAGCATGTGTAGAAGAAGATTCGACGACGCGAAAGCATCATGATCGGCGACAAGGGGGTTGGTGGTGAGTCTGGGGGTTGCCTGTGTATCGGAGCTTTGTACACGCTCATAGATGCTCCATTATGCATCGGCAAACTACTGCCATGCATTTCACCCATCATCCCAATGGTATATATATATGGATATATATATGGGGCATTCCACGTCAAACCACGCGGTCATCGGCCTGACCCCCTCGAATTTTGATGTCCAATGTATTGTGGGTTTCGATTGGCCCAAAATATAACCTCAAATTTTTTGAAATTTTTTTTCCATTTTTTAGGGGTTGCCCGAGCTGAAAATCATTAAATTGAGGGAAAACATAAGGGCCTTTTTCAAATTAATGAACATTTTTTCCCAAAAACTAGGGCTCAAATCAGATATTTTCGTCATACTTCGAGGATGAACCAAAAATAATTACTATTTTTTTTTTCATTTTTTAATTCTGTTTGAATCATCCGTTTTATTTCAGGTCGTCGAGGCTAAAAAAATTTCGGAAAACGTTGTCATCTCACTCATAAACAAAGAAAAAAAAATCAAGTTCCACTGGAAAAACATTTTTGTGTTGTTATTCTCACTACAAGAAACAATCAAAATCAGAAATTATTAAAAAAAAAATTAAAATACAATAAACAAATAGTAATTATTTTTGGCCTATTATCGTACTATGATGAAAATATCTGTTTTGGATCCTAGATTCTGTAAAAAAAAATTCCTCAATTTAAGAAAGGTCCCTCTTAATGTTTACCCTCAATTTAATGATTTTTTAGCTCGGGCAACCCCTAAAAATAAAATAGAAATTTCTGAAACGAAACCCACAATTAATTGGACATCAAAATCCGAGGGGGACAGGTCGATGACCGCGTGATTTGACGTGGAATGCCCCATACATACCATTGGGTAGCTCTCACTTCGATTCTCCGGGTTTCGAGTGCCTCAATACCCGAGAAGCGCCTATACTTTTCGCAAGCTCCTCTCTCTCTCTCTCTCTCTCTCTCTCTCTCTCTCTCTCCTACTTCGTTGCCGGCATCGTCACACGGCATTTAATTCAGTTCAACGTATATTCCAGCCCGTTGCAGTTCCATTAAAACCCGTGAGACAATAACCTGACAGTTGTGATCGGTGAGCGTTGATGTCTCGACGCCTAGCTCAAAGTTAACATTAGGGTGCTCATTAATTTCGGTATTCTGCAGGTATCGAAAAAGCTGTATTGATCCGTAAGATCCTACTATCGATAAATTTGATTCAAATTGCCTCGACGGATTTAGCTACCGGATGAATCATTGGGATGGTTCATTTTACCCCCTTTTTCTCCTATCTACATTTTCATGCCCGTCTTCCCACATATTTCCGGTGAATTCACGGAAGTTTTCTCATCCCGCTCGTGTTCTCGATTTGGCTTTCTCTGGACTTTGGTTGAGAGGGTCGACCTGAATCGTTCGACTTTTCAATCGACATTCCTTCTCATTGCAAAGCTCAAACCCTCCCTCGTTTGTATGTTTATGTATATATATATATGTATATGTATATTCTGTCTCTTTCTGTCACCAGCATTCTCTTGGACCGTAATACTCGCTATACATAGCCACGATGCGGTATTGTCCCCTTGGGTATACGGAACGATGGTCCAGTTTCAGCTGTTACCAGCGTTGAAATTACTCGATGATACCACCTCACCCTCTCTCGTCCTCTCTCTTTCCCTCTCTCTCTCTCTCTCTCGCTTTTTCTTTTGTTTGTTACTTTGCCAGCGTATATACACTGGATAGAAACGCAAATCGACGTGACAGAAACCGCGAGAGGAGCACGATGACAAAGCCTGAATGACTTGGCCAAAGTCAGTTCGCTGTTCCCAACTATACACGTATATTTCAACGCTTTTCTGTTGTTCAAGTTTGACGAAACTTTTCAGGCATCCTCGAGCGTCGAAATAAAGGCAATTGTTCGCGATCTAAATGTCTCGAACTTCGTAAATCCATGATTTACTTTTTCGAAATTGTGCCCGACATCACTCCAAGGCTTGAGGTGAGGCTAAACACCCCCTCCCCCGCCTTTCCGCTCTTGCGAGTGCGAGAGAGATAGCCTATAGGGGTCGCGTAAAAGCGAGAGAGAGAGAGAGTCTTTAGAGAACGTCTTCATACTACGTGACCCATTTTTTACCATTTTTCACCCCCCCCCCCTCGGTGACCACCCGTAGTAGATCCTGAGACCCCTCCCCCCGCCCCTCTAGTTTTCACGTAGTAATTCATAAATATGGTATAAGTTTTTGCAAACAGAAAGTTAAAAACAAATTAATTTGGCTCATATTTGTCTTTAAATATTAATACAGCGCTTGCCGCATGACGCCAAGAGTGCGTGCATACCTGCACTTACAATCAGTCAAAAAATTAAAGGAACAGAAAAATTTGTGAGATTTTTCAGCGATTTTCCAAAGGCTGTAACTTTGTTAATTTTGGTCGAAATTAAAAAAAAAAAAAAAACACTTTAAAGCTTGAATCTATTAGTTTCGGAATATTGAGTCAAAACAAATTTTTGGGCCTCACCCTCGACGTATTCGAAAGAAATATCATGGCAAAAATGTTCTCGAAATTTTTGCTTTTTTCAAAACAGTCGTCGGGCTCCACATTTTTTTTTTCGAGCTTAACCAATCCATGGATCGTTTAGCTGGGTTCTTTGGCTTCAATTCGGTTATTTTTATTTTTGTTTTACGATCATTTTTCGCTGAGATATCGGCGATTAAACAAAAATTCGTCTTTTTTTTAATAATTTCAATATCTCTAAAATTAATGATCATGCAGCGAGTAAACGGTGGGTTTCGGAAATTAAATCTACCCTCTATAAGTGCCTGTTAGTGTCATAAACGAAAAAACAAATTTCGATGCTTAATTTTGACTTGAAAAAGTAAAAAAAAATACCTTTTTTTCTTGTTGTACAAAATCTGGCACAGCTTTGCAGATAGTGCGAAAAATACGAATGTTTTCAGGTTTTATTTTTTAGCTCAATATATTTATACCTTAAAAACATGCTCAATTTTTAAACAATCGGTCGAGCCGTTTTTTGTGACCGAATCATCGAACTTTTAAAAAAATTGAAGGAACACGTTTATTGATCCTTAAAGACCAATTAATAATGTTAAAAATGAAAAAGTTTTTCTTTTTTTGTCTCTCAAATTTGCATTCATTTAATGAACGCAAAAGCGAAAAAAAATCTAAATTTGGAAAAAAAAATTTGCTTGGAGCCCAACGACTGTTTTGAAAAAAGCAAAAATTTCGCAAACATTTTTGCCGTGATATTTCTTTCGACTGCGTCGAGGGTGGTGCCCAAAAAATGTTATTGCCTCGAGATTCCAAAACTAGAAGATTCAAGCTTCAAAGTGCTTTTTTAAAAAATTTTCGATCAAAAATAACAAAGTTGCAGCCTTTGGAAAATCGCAGAAAAATCAAGCCAATTTTTCTGTTCCTTCAATTTTTTGACTGAGTGTATATGAGCTCAAAAAAGTGCGAGATTTCCCTAGAGGATATTGACTACATGACAAAAACCTAAGCCCCCCCGCCCCCGTGACCAAGCGTGGAATTTTGAAGACCCCCCCCCCCTAAACAGGTCACGTAATATGGGTACGGCCTGCCCTTAATATACCTAATTTGTTCCAGACGCGCCTGAAAAATCACTTTAAAGTTACTTCAACAAATCCGCTAGCTTATTTCTTCGCGCAGTTTTTGAAATAACGAATTTGGAATTCTAACCCTTAGGAGAGCGGGGGACTTTTTGTAACAGGGGCAAGTAGTAACACTCAATTATAACCGGGAATTTAAACCATTTTTATTTAAATTTTGAGCTGATTTAAATTTTGAGTCGTAAAAAAAAGATTTACGAAAATTTTGATTCTGACTAATAAAATTAAATTAATTGTTCATTGTGTTTTCATTGTTACAATGTAAATTTAATTGGCTTTGACTTGGTTTTTTTAATTGCTAAGTTATTGTATTCGTATCGTATTTTTCTTAGAATGAGAGACTAGAAAAGAAAATACGAGGATTAAAAACTTAGGATGTATATTAGACTGGTCGTTGAAAATTAATTTTTTTGCGACGCCCCCTTAAAAGCTCCCGTTTGATGAAAAAACGAGAGGTAATTTTTTAAAAAAGCACATTTTTTGTCTTGATGCGCCCTACACGATTTTACTGAAATTTGGACACGTTACAAAGGTATATAAAGACTATTTTTAGAAAAAATGACAGCTCAGAATCTTCATAATAACTAATGAAAACAGTTTATTTTTTCGGCAATTATTTTTTTTTCTCCAGGATAACGTTCTGGCACAATTACGAAAGTAATTTTTTTTTGTTGTGTTTTACTCTCCCATATAATGTTTCCAAATTTCAAATTGATCGAAGAGGTACTTCAGGTTAAAAAAAAATAGAAACCCATTTTTTTATGTAAAAATTTTTTATTTTTAAAAAAATGAATTACCCCTCCGATAAATTTGAAATTTGGGGACATTATATGGGATAGTAAGATACAAAAAAAATTATTTTCATAATTGTGCCAGAACGTTATCCTGGAGAAAAAAAATAATTACCGAAAAAATTAACTGTTTTCATTAGTTATTATGAAGATTATGAGCTATTATTTTTTCTAGAAATAGCCTTCATATACTTTTGTAACGTGTCTAAATTTCATTCAAATCGGTTTAGCCGTTTGTAAAAAAAATTGTTCTTCGATAAAAATGAACTTAGAACTTATAGAATGAACTTATTTTTAATTTAAAAAAAAATTTACGTCGCGTTTTTTCATCAAACGGAAGCTTTTTAAGGGGCGTTGGAAAAAATGTACTTTTTAACGACCAGTCTAATGTATATAAGTCGGCAGTAACTGATGTTTTGGAAAAAAGAATCAGCATACGGAAAGCAGCCAAAATTTTTGACTCGTGGCATGTTTCATTTTCTAGATATATAAAAAAAAAGATAAATGAAATTACCTTCATCTGAGTTGCCTAAACTGAAACTCATATGAAGACTGATGAAGCTAAGAGATGAGTCAAAAGTGCCACGTTCATTTTTTTAAAGCAAAATGTTGATTTAAAAAAAATATTTATGATATCTACATTAAGTGTCATATTGATAATTTATAGTCGAAGATTATGATCGTCATAAGAATGAACCATGATGTGGATAATTCACGGATAATACAAGACTATATAAATAAAAACGTGTTCTTCCTTATAAATATTGTCAGACTTTTCATTGTTACTACTTGCCCCGAGCTTGTTACAACTAGCCCCGAACATGGGGTAAGTTGTAACAACTCCCATTTTTCCACAAACCCACACGGAACATTAGGGCCATGGGATGTCCAATATCCATACATGGCGGATGAATGCTGCATCCCAGGGACGTCTATGAGTATCCCTATCACTGCTAAAAGAAGTGCGAAACGGCACCTATTCTATGTACTGGGAACATCCCTTATACGTACCTTGAGACGCTTTTTAGACGGACTAGACCCCAAAAAATGACGTCTGACTGACATATTTAAGATGAACCAGTGATCCGAAAGATGTCCAGTGATCATCCATTATACGTCCCTTTATTTAAACAATTTAATCGTTATTAATTACACATTATTAATTAATTATAAACTTTGTTACTGATTATATAATATTCGGGGCCTATGAGATATCCATATTTTATAGAAAAATAGGAAAAAAAAGTTTTCCATTTTTCACACTGCGGTCACCCATCCAAGTATTGGATTCAAGGGGTGCTGCTTAACTTTCCTAATCTCCTACCTACCTACCTACCTTCCTACCTACACGAACTTGACTTATGAGAAATCTATGCATGTAAAAACCTTATACGATGTAGTTTGCTGGTATACTTATATATCTTTGTCTCACAGGCCTTGAATAATGTATAATCGTAATGCAATTTATAATTAATGAATAATGTGTAATTAATAGCGTTTAAATTAAGGGACGTATAATAGATGATCATTAGACATCTTTTGCAATATTGGCAATCGTCTTAAATACGTACATTGAATGTCACTTTATGTGGTCTACAGGTATGTCTAAAAAATATCTAAGGGTACTCATACGAAACGTTTTCAGCACATAGAATCGCTGCCGTTTCGCATCTCCGTTAGTCGTTTAAGGAATGTCCCATGGACTTCCCCGGAATAAAATTTTCATCCAACTTATGTGATTATTGGACGTCCGTTGGCTGTTGAGTTACGCGCGGAATATATTTATAGCTCCAAAAATATGTGTCGTGGACGTCGAATAAACTTCCGCGTTATCCTTCGATAGACGCAATTTGTATGTACATACGACGGTCAATTGGCGTACCCATATCACAGGTGCCCGAAATACTTAAACTTACATCCAAAGGACGAATGCTTTTGATTGGATAAAATGCGATGAATCACACAGGACGTATATTGTATGTCCACAACACATACTATTTCTTGAGCTACAAATATACACAATACGGCCATCCATGGTATGTCCACAGGTAGACATTCAATAGCTGTTCATTCAGGTTAGTAATTGGACATCTAATGGACGTTCCAGGTTCACGTCTATAAGAAATCCTACATGGAAAATCCGATAGACGTTCAATTGACGATTGATGGCCGTGTTGTGTATATTTGTTGCTCAAGAAATAGTACGTATCGTGGACATACAATATACGTCCTGTGTGGTCCATTGCGTTTTTTCCAATCAAAAGTATACCATGGATGTTCAATGGATGTCCGCATTACGTCCATCGTGGATGTAGACGTGTTAAGGATCTATGGATGATAGATGGACGGCCAATGGACACTCGGTTCCGTGTGGGAAAGTGTCTGGTATAAAAGATGGGTAAACAATTAAAATTATTTTTTAATTGGAATTAGTGCTTAAATATACATATACTTTGAAAACTCTCTTACTCACAATCATGAAAGTATACATATTTTCGACAATACAGGTCTTTTTACAAAAACTGTTACACCAAGTCCCCCGCTCCCCTAATTGACACACTGGGGTACAAAACGCCCTTAGTCTAAATTTCCTTGATTTTAAGTACCTAGACTTACTAATCGTGTATAACTTTGAAAAGTAACTTCTTAAGAAGTTCGAAAAAAATTTGCAAGTTTAAATAACGTTATATTTTTTATAAGAATTTTTGTCGCTGGGGCAGAAACGACCCAGTATGGCAAGTACGTTATTCTGCAGAAGTGTGTCGAGTAAGGGTTAACTCAACTTGTTGGAGAGTCGTGCAAGATACCTTTCTATATCTTAATTTTTAGAGGCACTGAGGAGTTTAAAATGTAACAAAATTGACGATTGGAGGTGTGCCTCGTGCAATACGAATTTTCGTAAACTCTCCCAATTTTTCTTATAAGAATTTTAGGTACTCGAATGACTCAACGTGTTTCACGCGTTAATGAAAAAAAAGCTCTCGGAAAAACGTTTCTCGGCAAATTGCCGGTATCTTTCAGTGTCGGCACGATTACGCATGTAATATAAACCACCCTCGGAAGAGGGCCTTTACCCACAAGGTCTGTGTAAACTGATGATGTACACACGATAAAGATTGCAGGTAGACAGCAGGTAGATATAACGTAGTAGGTAGAAAGAGTAAAGTGTGAGAGCGAGAGCGGAGGGAGAGCCGAAGGCGAAGGGACACACGGGAAAGCGTTAAAGTGTTTACGAGCTTCGGAAGGGATCGTAGAAAAACGTTTTTCCCCAACAATAAAGTTGCGTTTGGCGCAAGAAAGTTAAAAAGCCGGTAAAGGGCAGAGCAGAAGAAAAAGGAGACGAAAAAGGAGACGAAGAAGGAGACGAAGAAGGAGACGAAGAAGGAGACGAAAAAGGAGACGAAGAAGGAGAGGAAGAAGGAGACGAAGAAGGAGACGAAGAAGAAGACGAAGAAGGAGACGAAGAAGGAGACGAAGAAGGAGACGAAGAAGGAGACGAAGAAGGAGACGAAGAAGGAAACGAAGAAGGAGACGAAGAAGGAGACGAAGAAGGAGACGAAGAAGGAGACGAAGAAGGAGACGAAGAAGGAGACGAAGAAGGAGACGAAGAAGGAGACGAAGAAGGAAACGAAGAAGGAAACGAAGAAGGAGACGAAGAAAGAGACGAAGAAGGAGACGAAGAAGGAGACGAAGAAGGAGACGAAGAAGGAGACGAAGAAGGAGACGAAGAAGGAGACGAAGAAGGAGACGAAGAAGGAGACGAAGAAGGAGACGAAGAAGGAGACGAAGAAGGAGACGAAGTAAAAGTGGAAAAAGCCGAGGGTGAGACAGAAAAAGAAGAAGAAGAGGAAGAAGCTGAAGAAAAAGAAGAAGGAGATGAAGAAGGAGACGAAGAAAAAGTGGAAAAAGCCGAGGGTGAGAGAGAAGAAGAAGAAGAAGAAGAAGCTGAAGGAAAAGAAGAAGGAGATGAAGAAGGAGACGAAGAAAAAGTGGAAAAAGCCGAGGGTGAAACAGAAGAAGGAGATGTGGAAGGAGACGAAGAAAAAGTGGAAAAACCCGAGGGTGAAACAGAAGAAGAAGAAAAAGAAGAAGAAGATGAAGAGGAGGAAAATGAAAAAATGAGGGCCGTCGAGGCTTGTCCATGCAACCGGAAGTGCACCGATCGTACGAAAGCGTACGCGCATGCTGGTGTGTGCTTTTTAAATATATAGGCCGACGACGAGTGCACGGCGAACTATGTGCCCTGGCATATGCACCCCGTTTTATCAAAGAGTATCGAAGAGCGAGAGGAAAGGCAAAGAGAGAGAGAGAGAGAGTAAGAGAGAAAGAGAGAGTGCACATCTGTGGTCGGTACTGCATGAAATTTTGCGTGCATTATAAATGCACACGGCAGCCTTGCATCGAAGAGAAAGAGAGGAAGAGAGAGATAGTAAGGGAGTGCAAGCCAAACGCGGTGGGGTCGCCCGCGGGGTTGGGCCGTAGGCCTGAGCACGATCGCAGGGAGAAAAGCAACGCTGTGTTCGTTTCTCGGACGCTCCAAGCTCTAACCTACCGTAACACTATACAAATAACGGTCGGTCGGATATTCTACCTCTCTAAACACCTCATTCTCTCTCTCTCTCTCTCTCTCTCTTTCGTTATGAATATTTCTCGCTCTCTTTGTCAAACCAGCACGACCCACGCACTCATACACAGATAGCCCTCTTTTTTATGTTATATCTTCACAATGTTTTTTTTTTCAGCGCTTCTTCCACCTATATCACTGCTCATTTTTTCCCCTTCGCTAGCTGTTGTTTTTATTATGCTTTTTTTAAAAAAATATACACACATTTTTTTCGAGTCACTCACGCTCTTTTGCTAGACCGTACTTTTTTCAAATCTTTTTTTCTCTTTCTCCCTCTCCCTTTCTCTGTCTCTGGAAAATATACGCGCATATCATCCGAGATTGTGCTTGACGAATGCTCGGTTCAATTTTTGATCACTGTTTTTTTCTCTCTCTTGATGGGACACGTGGTAACGGCTGAAATGGAAAACCATGCGGATCTGAGAATGACGTATGAAATTGATCGATGAGGGAGCGAGAATTTTCGATCACGAAACGAGCGCCAGATCGAGGTATGATTCTGGGGAAAATACATCAATTTAATATTGTATTGAATTCTTTGAGTAGAAATATTTTTTGCAAACTTTATCGTAATGTCTCACCTATTTATGATTTTTCTGGCCAGTTTGATGAATATTTTCAGCTGAAAAAAAATTAATTCGATAGATTGATTTTTAATTTTTTGGAAATATTTTGAAAAATTATTTTCCAGTTATGAAAGGCATAATGAATACAATAGACGAGCGATATTCTATTTTGTAAAACGTTATTGGAATTTGATTATAAATATTGCCAATCTCGTACAAACTGTACACAAAAAACAACCAATCTTGTCCAGAAAAAAACTGCTCCAACCAGAAGTGTAATAAAATTCGGCCTGGGTCTGACCCTTCCTCTCCCATTTTGTTCACGATTTTTTGCGGTTTTTCAGTACCTCTGAAAAGCACTCAGCTTTTTTTCAGATTTTTCTGGAGCGATTTGACTTCACTATAATTTTATAAAAAAATTATTTTCAGCCCAAATTTAAAAATCTGAAACAAAATCACAAAAATCTTTTTTTTTTATATGAAAAATTTGAAGCACTGAGCCAAAGTGAGCAGGAATTTCCTTCTGTTTATTACAAGCTCTTTCGAAATAAAAAAAAAACAATTTTTTTAAATATAAGAAGGATCCTGAATTGAGTGTGCCTTCATCCATACATTTTTGTATGAATTGAAGGTGTTTAAAAAAAATGTTCGGATAAGGGCCCACTCGATTCAGATTTCTCCTTATATTAAGATTTTTTTTTAAAAACTTTAATTTGAAAAAATAAAAAAAAATCACCAAAATTCCGTTTTTATTTGAAAATTTTTAAGCTTTGAGTCAAAGTGGGCAGGTGTTCCCGTATGTTCATAACAAGCCTTTACGATTCTTTTTTCTTTAATAGAAAGAGAACCGAATTGAATCGGTCCTTATCCAAATACTTTTTTGAATACCTTCAATTCATACAAAAATATTTGGATAACGGTTCACTCAATTCAGGGTCCTCCTTATATTTAAAAAAAAAAAAATCGAAAAAGCTTATTATAAACAGAAGGAAACCCTTACCCACTTTGGCTCAACGCTTGAAATTTTTCATATAAAAAACGAGATTTTTATGATTTTTTTCAGATTTTTAAATTTTGGCTAAAAATAATTTGTTTATAAAGTTATATATGAGTCAAATCGTTCCAAAAAAATCTGGAAAAATCCTGAGTGCTCTTCAGAAGTATTACAAAACCATTAAAAATTGCGGACACAATAGGATAGATGAAGGATCAGACCCAGGTCGAATCGGTGTGGAATGTATCATATATTTTTCAAATTTTCACAGCTAATCAGTGGCGTTAAAGACATTCAACAAAAATTACGAATATTCTTTCGTTTCATCGATATCTCGACTTAAGTAGTAGCTGGTATTCATAAGTCATTAAAAAAAAAATGGGAAAACAGAATTTAAAAAAATTAAGGTAAATGTCCCAATACCCGACCATTTAAGAGGCGAAGAAAAAGTTAACTTGTTTTTCTCGTTCAAAAGTAAATTATTTTCTATAACAACTATGACTATTGCAAAGCTTGAAGTCTCTAGTTTCCAAAACACAGGGTATAGTTGTTGCTACAATTAGTTGTTTATTCATAATAATCGAAAATACTGAGAAATGTAAATGTACCAGTACCCGACCACCCATTTTTCTATACGACCCAATATCCGACCACATATTATGACCCTATAACCGACCACTCATCTCTATGGTGGGGGGAAGGGAGGGGGTGAATTGAGAAAAATGCGCCGCTGCTCGGAGAATGTGTCACCGAAATTTTGAGGTTATGCACGAATAATATACATGTCAGCGGATGTCCGGTTACTGGGACTGAACATAGTCGCGAGCAAGTACCGATATCCGGACACATGTGTCGGTTATCGGTACAAGATACATTTCGTATGTACCAATAACCGGACATGAAAATTAAGTACTTAAAACGCATTTTTGGCTAATTGAGACAACATGATCAAATTAGTGGTATTTTTCCGAATAAAAACAGCTAGGCTCGGTTCGAAAACAATAAAAACCCCTTCGAAATAGCTTCAATAAGATATTGCGAGTCCTTAGTACTTCAGCTTGGATAATGGCTTCCGTGCCCCGAATAGTACGCGTGCTGTCATATTTATCCAAAACTAAGTTACAGACGATTCTTGAACTACTAAAAGTAGTGTCGTATACGTAGATTATGAATCCTGGATATTAAATCAATTCACAGTTTAAGATTTCTCTCAAGTGAACGCTTAACTTGCTGATATATTGGTTAAAGTGGTCGGGTACTGGGACGTGGTCGGGTATTGGGATCATTACCTTAAGAGCGTGCAATTTCAATTTGTCAAATTTTGGTGTAGGGTTTGTTGATTTTTCAACAACTTTTCAATCTACAAAGTTACTTGAACGTCACCTTTCGTCTATGTCACTTTGAAGAATTAACAACAGGAAATACGTGAGGAAAACGGCGATTGTGAAATACCAAGTGAGTGACCAAAGGAAAACGAGACAGAGAAAAAGGGAGTGAAACTGAGACCACCTTTGTTGCATTTGACGGTCGATCGCCAAAACGAAGGAAAGACGAGGGGACTACAGTTTCGTCCTCGAGAGTCAGGAATACAAATATACAAATAAATACAAATAGCCGGTAACCAGAGAGCAACAAAAATATATGGCACACAGTATAAATGTTGAAACACAAGTCTCGTGTTTCGTAGAATTTGCTCAGCACTTTGAGGGCTAATGTGTGCGTGTACAGTACAGAGAGAAATGTGTATAAAACACAATTTATGGCACAAAGCAAGCGTGTAAAAACAGAGTATACTAGAGTTCTTATTTTTGTCTGAATTCGACAAAATATATACGAGCGAGTGAAGCAAACAAAATTCAACCCCTTTGGGACGGTGGCGCATAAAAATCCGCACGGTTTACTATTACAGTAAGACGAGGCGGTTTTTGCGATGGAGGAAATTCGACAATGGAAGGAAAAGGCTAAAAAAATTGGATTCTCGATGTTTGTTCATCGTGAATCGACCATGGAGAACAGGATCGAGAGGGGGTTGAAAAAATCGTTGGAGAAACGGGGAGAATCGGAGTGACAGCTAGAGGAGTAGAATGGAAAGAGCGTAAGATGTGATGAGAATTTATTTTACGATCGAATTTTCCGACTACCCTTGTTTAGTTTCGTTGATGATCGGGGGATGATGGAGGGTGCGTTGCTTTCCTATTTACGTGTTTATGTGTGAGTGTCGAGAGGGGCAAGGGGGTGCATTTTTTGCCTTCGCTCTACCCTGCTATCCGCAACCACCACCCGATCTCCCGCATCATTTTACCCCCTCTTTTTTCATTTTCTCTCTCACCAGGGTGGCTTTCCGGTGACCCGGCCTGTATCGCACCCTCGCTCTTTGCATTTCAACCCCCGTGCTCCACAAAATGCGCACCGTTGAAAATACGTACCAAACTCTCTGTCTCTCTTTGTCTCTTTGAGGGGGGGGGGGGGGGGGTTATCGGGGGGTACGTACACGCCCCCGCGTGGCCCCGGACGTTAGGGGTGGGTTTTCTAGTTCCGTCTCTCTCGCTCTCATTACAAACACGCGCCGTTCATATACGTCCACAACGTATATCCACATGGTATCGCACGCAGTCTGACGAATATATCTCGTATATCTATATTCACGTAACGTTGCGTTAGGGTAGGCCCAGGCATGGCCTGGGCTGAGCGTGGGCGTGTGTTTGCTCCACCCCGCATTGCTCGCGTCCTATTGGAAAAAAAAACGAAACCAAAGGCCGCACCAACCCCTAAGATTTTTTTCCCTTTCGAACCCCCCTTTCCATGTATATATATTTATCGTGTATATATATTTTTTATATTATACGTATATTTACATAGGGGTGGAATTTTCTAGGTAGAGTGTTTTTCACGTAGCCCAACGTCGCTCTTCGCGATCGTCGAGATCCCTTCTTTCACAAAAATTCCCGAACATTTTCGCGCAAGTGACGCAGATGAATATTGGGTAAAAATATAACGAAGAGTTTCAATCTTTAATTTCTTAGGGGTGAATCGTGATCACTCAATTCAGGTTAATTTCTAATTTGATCGGTAAATATTCGGAAGTGTGACTCCCGCTAAAAACAGGCTGTACATTTTTTTTAATCAATTCTTTATGATTATAAAACCTTATATTAAGTTATATTTTAATGGCGCATAATGTTTTAGCCCAACTTTTTTAATTTTTTTAAAAATAAAATGAAGGAATTTAGCTACTAGAATAGATATTCCCGTTGCAGAGAGAGACAGAGAGAGAAGGAGAGAGAATAAATTTTTTTCAAATTATACAAACGTGGTTTTCTATCAAACCCAAAAACAACAGAAACTCTGCAACGCGGATATCTATTCTAGTGGCTAAATTTCTTAGTTTTATTTTATTTAAAAAAAATGTAAAAAGTTGGGTAAAAACTTTATGCGCCGCCATAATAATATTAAATATGATGGTTTTTAACTGTAAGAAACCACATTTAAAAAAATCAGCTCGATTCTGACAGGAGTTTCACTTCCGAATATTTATCATTTGATGAAATTAGACACTACTCTTCATTACAAACGGTAATGATAAAGGAAAGTCTGATTGATTACGATAAAAAAATATAATGGTGGTTGAGTTCGGTTTGATTGGGATTATAAATTATAATTACTATCCACACAGCAAAATTGATCCCAGGACCATCCAGAGACAGTCCCATTGGTGTCCTGCCAAGATAGTACGTTTTATGAACATCTATGGGAGGTACCAGTAAGATATTGTTCTACCCGGGATTAATATAGGATGTCTTGAGGATACCCTGTCGCAACCGTAATTAGACGATCCCAAAGCACTCTCTTACAGACGTCTGTGGGAGGTACTGGAAGGACATTGTTCTACTCGAGATTAATATAGGATGGCTTGAGGATATCCTGCCGTCACCATGTGTAGACGATCGTACCACACTCTCTTGTAGATTTCTGTGGGAGGTACTAGTAAGACTTTGGTCTACTCGAGATTAATATAGGATGTCTTGAGGATATCCTTTTGCAACCGTGTTTAGACGATCCCAATGCACTCCCTTATAGATGTCTATGAGAGATACTGATAGGACATCGTTCTACCCGAGATTAATATAGAAGGTCTTGAGGACATCCTGCCGTCACCGTGTGTAGACAATCGTACAGCACTGTCTTGTTGATGTCTGTGGGAGGTACTAGTGAGACATTGGTCTAGTTGAGATTAATGTAGGATGCTTTGAGAATATCCTGTCGCAACCATGCTTAGACAATCCCAGCGCACTCTCTTATAGATCCCGTGTAGAAATTTCGATAGGGATAAACTTCTGCCCCTGACTTGCCCTCTCTAACAAATGTAGGGAAATGATCCGCCCATCCTAACTGGCCCTGTTATGCCATGTAACACCTGGCTGGCCATTTTCGGATCCGGCGGTCATGAGCAGGTCCCTATGACGATATGATCCGGCCCTTGCAGATCCTGATCACGCCCCTGAGCTGTTTAGAATCATGCCCTTGAAGGCCCTTATCACGGCCATGAAGTTCCCAATCATACACCAAAGCGCTTTTTGATCAATTAGTTTTTACGAGGTGGTCCTTTTTCGATGTAGGCATCTTATTATTTATTTCGAGGCGACCGTTTCTTAGGTACCCTTCTCGTTCGGCAATCCTCGAAGAGAATATTAGTTTCCGAGTGAACGGAAATTCTCTACGAGAATTAAATAAATAAGTACAATTACATAAGCCGGCAAGAACTCCTTGTATGGATTCTTTCGATACCGACTTCTGCTAACATCCGTGCTCGCACCCGTCTATATAAGCAAACGCTTTACATTATCCGTATGGGAGTTCAACGGTTGCCGTCCTGCGACATCTCGTGCCAAGTCTCGGAACTAACGCGACGTGGTTCGTGGTGATAATAATAATAATTCTTTGCCTACCTGCAAAAATTCGATTGCTTGTTCTCGTGGGATAAAAGTGATAATGTAAACAATAATTAAATAATAAATAATAACAATTAAATAATAATAATAAATAATGATAATTGAATAGTAATTAATAATGATAATAATTGAATAATGAATAATAATAATAATAATAATAATAAACGAGGCAATGATGGTTAATTTATTATTATTGTTATTACTATTATTATATCGTATTTTCATATTACGAAAATACGATTTTTATAAGTTCACAAAACATGTTCAGAACCTGCTCATTTTTTGGCCATGCGATGCATGAACTGAAAGCTGATATAGAAATAATTTTATTTTAATAAATACTTAGGGGGATCCAATAGTTTCCATCAGACCTGCCAGGGTAATAATAAAAATATGTTGCTTAAAAGTGTAAAAATAACATCGTCGGAAACTGTTCATATTTTAATCATGCAGGGCACTAATAAATAAGTGATTATTTCAATGTAATAACTTGGGGCCAGGTCGTTAAGTTTCATGTGTTGTAATGGGGTAATAATAGTAGTGGTTGCCCTATCACATTCCTACACGGGATGTCTCTGGGAGGTACCGGTAAGACATTGTTCTACGCGAGATTAATATGGGATGTCTTGGGGATATCTTGCCTTAACCGTGTGTAAACAATCCCAGCTGACTCTCTTAGAGATGTCTGTAGGAGGTCAGCCATTGCGCGGTGTTAGTTCCAAGACTCGCCGCGAGATGGCAAACGCTTACTCACATACGAATTATGCGAATAGTATGCTTATATAGAAGAGCGTGAACACGGATATCAATTCGACACCGACAGGAGTCAGACCTCAAAAGAGGCTATATTACAAAGAGTACTTGTTGACTCCCTCTGTACTATACCCATTTTATTGAAATTTGATTAATTAATTGAAATTAATTAACATTAAAACGAAATAAAAAATAACTATCCACTGCTGTGTTGGCAGTCCAAGAGACGTCTCGAAGACATCCCAAGGACATCTTGGTACGGCAGTGGGGTCATCCCATTGCGGTCATCGCTGCGGACATTTCAGAGCCCATGGGAATCCCATGGGACCATCCCATTACCATCACGGGACAATTGACATGATTTCCGAAATACGTACTTGGGACGTATTATTTTTGTGTGGGTATCATAAAAATCATTATTGTTTGCAGTTTCCATTGCCGCGATCTCGATCATATAGTGTTTTCAATTGTAATAGTTTTCAATTAGATTATCGATAATTTGTATAATTGTAATTCATCCAATTTGCAATAAAGTTTATTTGTAATTAGTAATGACTCATTGGTTTTTATTTTTAATTAATTTTAAAAACTTTACATTAAATTGCAAAATATTGTTCTTTCAAGAGGTTCGATCTAATTTAATGTCGCAGTAAAACGAAATTTTCGTGCATTTTTGAAAATAAATTTTTGCCGAAGATCTGACACTTGGTTGGAAATTGATGTAAAACGAACAAATTAATTGCTAAGAAAATTTTTCTGGACCGAGTAATCTATTGTGTAGGCTGAGTTTCGTTATTCGAGAAAAATGGAAAAATAATTATAGAAGCGATTTTCAAAATTTAGCCCCCAATTTGCCTCATTAAAAACACTCGAACCACCTCATTGAGTATTAATTTATCTGGAACAAAAATTTTTGGGATATGGCTGAATATAGATATTTAACATTTTTTTGTTTTCTTGACATCAGGCTACTCCATTTTTGTCATTATTTTCGATGTCCCTTGGTCGACGTTCTTCGCAACTTTTCCTCATGGTCTCTTTCCTCGTACAGTATATTCGTCGACCACTTTTATCGACGCTTTATTTATCCTTTTACAGGCGAAGCTGTGACCGATGCGAACTTGCTAAGGACTCTCTTTGTCGGACCTTACAGCCCACCGACGGCTCCAAGAAGGAGCAACTTCACTTGGGCTCTCACTCTTCGGTTGGACGGACCCGAATGCAATCCTCTTTCTCTCCTTCGACGAATTATCTTGCACTCGCTCCTCGTGTACCATGCCAATGTGACCACCGGTGTACTTATACCTCCATTTTTCCAGTACTCTCAACTTTCGTACAGTCCGAACCAACATTTCACTAAGAAATGTGAGCGAAAAAGGAAATATTAAAAATTTAGTCCTGGATCCACAGACTATTCTAAAATTATGGCGCTGCCCAACGATACACACAGACATCCAGACATTATGTAAAAATATAACTCCCATGTTTGAGGATATCTAAAAAATGTCTAAAATTAGCTGTCGTTTCATTTTTTTTTTATTACAATAGGAGAGATCGAGGAGGGTTGTGATAATTTTCACATGAACGAGCATATTTCAGTCAACAAAAATCTTACATCTATTCACTTTGCAACTTCATATAACCTGTTCTATACACTATGTGAAACGAATGTAAAAATAAATAAAAGTAAGCAGGATTCATGCGAAAACTGATGAAAACTGAAACAGCTTCCTTGTCACAAATTTTAGTCCTGAGGTAAGTTGTGACATGTATTTGATGGTTATAACGAAAGAAATTCAATTTAAACGTAACTATTGGTGAATAAAAATGACTTTTATGTTCATAAGACATATTATTTAAATTTTATTGCATTAATCAACCTTTGGTATGGAATTATAACCAACAATAACTTTTTATTTCAACACTAATGAGATTGCTTTTATCATCTTTGGCAAATTATAAAGACCTTCAATTCTGAATTCTCAAAAATAAATGACAAATCAACATGCAAAGTCACACTACGAAAACAAAACATTATTACTAGCAAAAATCAAGATAGGAGAGTTGTGACAAGCTGTCACAACTCACCTATAGGTCCAAAAAGTCGTGCTTCGTTCCGAATAATGATTCTCAATTTTCAAATACGTGATGAAACAAAACAAAAACAAAATTATGCCATGGTACTTGAAGAGTCCATGCAAATTAGAAAAAATATCGCCATAACTCTAACGTAATACTGATCGAGTAATAGGATGTCATAAAATTGGTCAAAAACTGACTTTTGGCAATTTTTTTGACGCAGACGTCGTAAAATCACAATCGCTTTCCGTGGACCAACGGCATAAATTACATTTAAGGTGGTCGTTTCACGAACTCGTAAATTTCACAATTAACTGATTCTTGTCTACAATAAAATAAAAATGCATCCCGTTGTACTGCGAAAATTTTAAGTCAAGTTACCGAACATTTATGCAAAAATTACGTGTTTGGAAATCATTACATTTATACGGCGGTTTATGGAGATGTCATACTGGCGACATTTCCATCTAATAGTTATTAATTTATGTACAAAACTATTTTACATGTCCGATACAAATTGCCCGACGCATGTAAAAAATTCCAAAGAAAACGTAAACGATGATAAAAATGGGTCATAATCGAATAATTGAAAGACATATTAATGATCAAACTTGGAAAAATATCACTTGCAGAAGGCTTTTCCTAGCCGCGACTTTCCAGCCCATAGTAAAAAAACTCCATTCGTCGCCATTGAAAAATCGTCATTCATTCCCCATTGCCAAAATAACCAATGAAGATGAATGGTGAATTGCCTAAGGACATTTTCGCCATTGAATTCCCTGTTTGCAATCGAATGGGAATTTTCCAATGGGGATTGACTTCCCCATTTGAAACAGAATGGGGATTATCCAATGGGGATTCAATGGCGAGAATCTCCCTAGGCAATTCGCCATTCGTCTCTATTGATTTTTGTGGGCAATGGGGAATGAATGGCGATCATCAATGGAGATTTTTGATCAATTAGATCTTGCGAGGTACCCCTTTTTCGATGTAGGCATTTTATTTCGAGGCTACCCTTTCTTGGGGTAACACTCCTTTCGGCAATCCTCGAAGAGAACATTAGTTTCCAAGTGAATGGAAATTCTCTACGAGAATTAAATAAATAAGTACAATTACATAAGCCGGTAATAACTCCTTGCATGGATTTTTTTGACACCAACTTCTACTAATATTCCGTGCTCACCTCACACCCTTCTAGATAAGCATACTCTTCGCATAATCTGTATGGGAGTTCAGCGGTTGCCGTCCTGCGACATCTCGCGCCAAGTCTCGGAACTAACGCGACGCGGTTCGTGGTGACAATAATAATAATAATCCTTTGCCACATTATATCTGCCTGCCATATTGTACACATATCTTTTATCTCAAATAGCTGCACTTCGTAATATAATACTCAAATAATTTCCGTCGATAATTTTTTCAACTTTTGACGTTTGAGAATGTTTACATGTATAACTGGCAGGACCGTGTAACCATGACGTTTCGTGGGGTGCTAGTGTGACGTTGTTGCCACATCGTTTTTCAACAAATTTAGAAAGAAATTTTCCATTTCGTGAATATTCACAATTTATGAAATATTTTCAATTCTTCATTGTTTTTAGGTATGTTAATTCATTACAACGCACTTTTATTAAGAGCCAGTCCAATTTACGTATGATTAAGAAGGGCCCTAGTTATGCGCCCACAAAATACGGCCCTCTGCGAAAGGACTACCTTAATGAGGGGTTGATAAATAAATAAATTAACGACTTCTTCAGTTTTTAACGGTCCCAGGTGCCTAAAAATCGGCTTTGTCACAACCCTCCTCGGGCTCCCCTACTTTTGCATTTTTCCTACTTTATTCGTGATAAGAAAGTAAAAGTAGTGAAATTCATATGGGAATTTACTTATATTGTCAGAATCAAAGAAAACTTGTGAAAATTGTTTTTCTTTGTTTTTAAACAATGTCCCACAGGAATTTTACTATTTTCGCTGTTTTCAGGAGATATTTTTCTTTCGATATAATTCGAGCTGCTACCATAAAAGATTATCTCAAGATGAGAAGTGTCTCTCAAGTGTCATTCGAGTTTTCGTGAAAATTATTTTCACTCGAACGTTGACGAATAGCGATGGGTAAGGGGATAAGTTTACATCAGGCAGTCTTGTCAGGACGAAAATTGCAACGTGCCCCACTCTATCACGCCGGAAAATCGGGCTGCAAAAGCTGTCGCTTGTGCATCAGGGACTTTGCTCTTGGCTTCTCTTTATGTTACAATGCCGCTCCGCTGCTTTTGCTCCTCCGAAGAGAGTGCGCCAGCTGCGACTCGCTCGGAGCCAATAACCTTGTTGCGAATCATTTTATTCACATAAACGCCGCCGTAGTGTCCTGGGCTCTCTTTATATACATGTATATATGTGCAGCGAAAACTTAACTCTCTGGCGACGCATCATCCTGACGACGTTAACTGCCCGCTTCCGCAATTTTCATGAATAATACCGACACAAAGATAATCTGGAGCCTGCGCAAGTCCTTATGCGGGATCATGATTGAATGAGCAATCAAAAATTCAAATTTTTTACGGAGTCCGATTTTTTTTTGTACGCAGCTTGATATTCTCTCTGAGATTCAAATAGGCCTAGATTCTCTTTATGCAATTAAAGTGAATAAATAATCGCATTTTTAAGTGCGTTGACGAACACCAAAGCAATAAACATCAGACCCAATTTTTTTGCACAAATATACAAAAAGTGGTTGGCACTGTCTTGAATTTGAAAAGAATCGCTCAAAGAATTCTGGTTTGGAAAATTTTCCAAAGTTGAGAAAAATGTTTTTGAATACTTTAATGGGTTATACGCAGTCAGGAGACCGAAAAAAACGATATTTGTTTTTGTCCCATCGTGCCCGAAAGGCTTTAGTTGATGCCCAAAAACGAAGTTTCGTGAAAGGGGGATGTTGTCAAAAAATATTTAGAAGTCGCGAATCAAAATTAACGGTTTCCCATTTGATTAACATTGAAAAAAAAAATTTTCTCATTATTAGTATTACCATTCCACGAATATATTTTTTGACAACACCCCCCTTTCTCGAAACTTCGTTTGTGGGTACCAACTAAAGGTTTTCGGGCACGATGGGTAAAAAAAAAAGTTGCCCTGAAACGAATCACCACAAAATATATTTTTGTAACTTTTAACTATATTAACATTTTTTTTTTTTTACTAATGATTCTTGAAGACGCTCTTGCCGATCTCCAGGTGGCCCTCTAAAAAAAGGCATCTTCCCATGAGCACGATATCTTTAGGACGAATCACCCAAAATAAAAAATTAAATTAAAAAGATTTCATCAATATAAGGTATTATCGAGTATTTGATCGAAGGAATAAGCAAAAAATGTATTTTTAACAAAATGGCGGCTTCTCAAAAAACCGATTTTTTATGAAAATTTTTACCTTACATTGTTTATAAAATTAAAAATATTTATCGGTAAAAAAACCTTCGATTAATTACTTAAAATTATATTTATAAAGCTTCTGTAAAACTTTGAGACTTGAAAAAACGCGTTCAAAGTTTCGAAAGCCCTTTACATATAGTAATTACGGGTTCACAAATATGTTCATAACTTCGAAAATATTTGTCGCATTGACGCGAAATTTTCACTCGTGAATCGGAATGGTCCAAAATTATTGCTCGACCAAATGATGAATAATACTAGCGCTCCACTAATTCCAGAAGTCTAAATAAAAAGTGCATTCTCCGTATTCAAATTTTCGATAAATGCTTTCGAACGTTCTACCCTCTTCAATATTTATTGATTTGAAATTTTGAAAATTTGATTGGAAATAGCTACGGATGAAGAGAGAAAACGTCCATGGAAATTAGAGTTTGTATATTGCTTTAGGTATACCATATTAAATGATTTACGTTATGGGAAAGACAAAATTGAGAAAGTAAAAATTAAGATGAATACAAAGTTGAGATTAAATAAAAGATTATCAATCCATGCGCAACTTTTAATTTGTAAGATTATATTTTTATTATCATGAAAACGATGTAATATTATTCAACCATCACAGTCAATAGCGTCTATTGATTCGAGCTTTTACCAGCTACTTTAAAATGAAGAATGGAAAGACGCACGAAAAGCTGGAACACGATACGTGTCTGTCCTCGTGAGTATGTCCGACGGCGTTAAAAGGATGATTGCCGATCTTCTCACGTGCTATTATTGGTGGATACTAAATTACAATTTCTAAAAACCTAGAAACTGTCTACTGCCACCCGTCGACTTGATAGCTCATTATGATAATTCATTTGGCCCGATGATCGAGAAAGAGAGAGAGAGAGAGAAAGAGAAAACAAGTGAGCGCGGCAATCAAATGTTGTTCTGGTATGTTTAACAGGGAGTTAAAAAAAGTTCCATCGAAGGTTCCGTATAACTTTCCATCGTGGATAGAGAATTAATCGAATGAAATGATAAACGACGTCGTCACGATAACGCTTCCTTTATCATTGTCAAATTTTCATGAAAAGTTGCAGGATTCGCTGTAAACTTTAAGGGAGAACACCATTGTGACGGGTCAAGAAGATCTAAATTTTTTTTCTCCATTTTCTTAAAATAAGGTAAATGTCACAATTATTGAACACCTAAGGATCTGGGGATTAAATTCGATGAGAAAAAAATATAAAATCAAGAAAAAAACCATCGCTTTCATGTTCAAATGATACTTTGTTATTCTTACTTTCAAAAAATCACCGTTTAAATTACTTTTAAATGATTTCAAATGAAAAAAAAGAATAACAATGTGAAGCATACGAATGTCCCAATTACTGAACACTGGAAGTGCCAATGTTCCTAATATTAAACCGGCCCAGTTATTGAACACTCTCGAGAATTCTTTTTCCGTTCTGAAAATATTATTTTGGGTGAGATATTAAGAAATAAAATCAAAATGAAACACTTAAATCATTTTTTATTAATCATGTAAAAATACAAAAATGTATATTTAGTCTCTTTTGACAGGTTTTTGGTTCATTCGCATTTGGTTTATTTTTGCTTTTCAACTCGAACTTTATTTTATTTTTACTTTCTGCTTCCTCGTTTTTATATTCTGTTTTTGTTTGATATTGTCGCAGCTTTCTTGTTTTTCAACTGAAATATCGGAGAGCAAAAAATCTTGAACATTACATTCGTACTTTTAGGTTACATTTAGGTTATATTTTCTTTTTACTTTTTTAAAAATGTTTATTGCACGAAAAAACAAATAAAAAATATATTTGTGGATCTTAGCGTTATTATTAAAAGAATAAAGGTAAGTTTATTCAAGAACTTACAGCTTTTGTTTTAATAAATCCGATTCACACGATCTGTCACACGTTGACTGTCTCGATGTTTTGATGGGTTTAATGACGCCATCTTGGAGAATTCGAGTATTCAATAATTGGGACACACTGCATTTTCTATGTCCCAAGGATCGAACACCGTATTTTTTAACAAATAATTGATTAAATTTTTTGTTAATGATTATTTGTAAGAAATTTTCTGAGGAACCTGAAACGCCTTTACTTTTTGAGATGCGACAGTTTTTGAATTTTTTATGCCCTTATGCGTGAAGCGGCGCGTCTTAGTAGAAACGATAAGCAGTTATCACGAGACGTCAAATCGGGTCACCGTTGCTGATTAAATAATTTGTTTCTCTATTAATAAAAGCTTTTTTTGCACAAGTAAGGTAAAATTTCGATAGCTAAAAGTTCCATAAATGTAATAAAATTTTTATAAATAACTAAATGCATGCAAGTGAATGAGAAATAATAAAAATACAAGATAGTGTTCAATATTTGGGACCTGTTCAATAATTCGGACATTTACCTTATATATATTCAAAAATATGTAAACAAATTCTTAACTCAAAATCTCTAAAATTGACCGAGATATACCCAAAGAAAGAGCAGGTAGTTCTTTGGGACAACCTGCCATCGTATGTCTCGGGAATTGATAGTTTAATGTAAGTATAAATATTTCAGATATAACTACATTCAGAGTAAACGTGCAATGAAAACTTTAAACGCTTATTTCTCAAAACGATTTTTTTTAACACGGTGTCATCGATTGCTGGAAGACCAATGAACGAAATCAATATTTTTTTTAAATTTTTGTAATCGCATTGGCCTAAGATTGTGCGTAACTGATTTCCAAAATTAAAAAAATTAATATTTTTTAAGACCTTTTGAAAATAAAAAACCGATTAAAAACAAATTCAAATCAACGCCATATTATGGAAAAAAAATAAAAAATATGGCTACGCTTAACGATAGTGACTGATGTGTAAATTAAAAAAATGTTTGGTTTTTTATTTCAGATGATTTTTCATTGTTGTATCGCTGCCACCAGGAGGAGTCATTTTTGTATAAGTCATTACGTTCACGTTAATAACTTTGTCGATTTTAAATATTTTTCAATACAAAATTCTGTAAATATAGTTGAATATTTACTTAATGAATTGCTTCCTGTCAGATTCTCAAATAATCATCCCTACTTACAAAATAAAAACCCGAAAATCGGCTATTGTTAGCGCCGTCACAGTAGCGTTCCCCCTTAAGCACCTTCAAATTTGATCCCCAACCATAGACATTGTCATTGTGAATGAAAAGAAGGAAAGAAACACCAAGCCGAAAATAAAAAGTAACATAAAATACGTGCACCATTTGCGGAATACAGAACGAAAGAAGTTAAAAATGGCGTCCTGCGAAGGTCGTCTTGTGCGCAAGCGCCCCACGATGAGTTCGGCAAGTCGCGGAATCCGGTGCCTCTCAAAAGCTGGTTCTGGTACCGAAGCTAAAAAAACACGATATAAGAGTCAAGAGAAAGAGAGAGAAGGAGAGAGAGAGAGAGAGAGAGAGAGAGAGAGAGTCTGAAGCGAAGCGTGCAAATCGAAAGAAGCGAAAGAGAGCGGGCAAAACGAAAGAAGAGTAAAAAAAAAGAGTTAAACGAGCGCCAAAGAGTTGCGAAGTGGAGGGAGCAAGAGAGAGAGAGAGAGAGAGAGAGAGAGAGAAAGTTACTTTGTGTACGCGAAGACGAAGACAAGCGGCCAGAGAGTTTCAAGCAAAACCGCGTTACGGCAGGTTCGGGGTTCGGCAAAAGTCCGCTTTCGCGTCTTGGTTCGAGCGAGCGTCCATTTGGCGAGCGCGTGAAGGTCGGGATCAATGGCCGTAGGACCCAAAGGCAAAAGAGCGATAGAATGAGACGGAGGGCAAGAGGAGCCTTAATACAGAAAGAAAGAAAGAGAGAGAGAGAGAGAGAGAGAGAGAGAGAGAGAGAGAGAGAGAGAGAGTGACCGAGCGAGTAAGAAGGGAGCGATTGACAGAGAGGGGAAACAGAGGGGGCCTCACGGGAATCGCGAGAGAGTGGGGCGAGTCCCGTAGTGAAGGAGCTCGGAGGAGCCTCGAAGTTGGGTACCAAAAGAGGAGAAATTGAGTTGGCTCTCCGGCCCAACCGGATTTTGTGGTGGGGCAGAGAGGAGCAGGTCGTGCAAGCCGATTGAAGAAGAAGACGAAAAAGAAGAAGGAGAAGCAGAAGACGAATGTGCGAGAGGGAGAGGATAAAGGAAAAAAAGAAAGAGGAGAACAGGAAGGGCGGCAAAAGGGAAGGAGGGAGTCACGCTCCTGCTTCTTCATCGTCGTTAGGCCCGAGAATCCAGGCCTACCTCTCCTCTCTTTCCTCCTCATTCTTCCGCTATATATTCATAGTTCTCTTCTCCCTTTATCCATCGAATTTTTTTCGCATTCTCTCCTTCATCTCTTTCACTCTCTCTCTCTCATCATGATTCTTCGTTTTTTGTCTTGTTACTGCACTTCTACTTCGGCTTTCGTTTCGCCATTTTTATTTTACTCCCTGGAGCACACATGCACGACGTCGTCCACCTCGAATCTCTCCGTCTTGTTTCTGCTTCGCGTTTGTCTTCATTCCTCCCTCGACAATGTCGTGTCTATCCCGATCTGCATTATTACTCTCCGGGCTTCCCAAAGCATAATCTCGTGGCTTAAGGGAGGGATGTTCTTTCTCCGTCGTCAGTGACTTCGCCCGAACATGACATGAGCCTCCATCCAGAGATGAAATGATAATAAAATCAAGCGAGCTTTTGTTGGAACACGAGACATTGAGGTAACGCGCGTTGGCCATTATCGCGAAAAAAAATCGTACAAGCGACCGATGAATGCGCGAAATATCGAATGGGGATTTTTGTAGGTCGTGTCTGAGGATCCTGAAAGTGAGAAAGGGGAGTGCTCGACAACCGGGACAAACCGACCTACCCGAATATCCGCAGCTGGTCCGCGTCAAAGCCCTCTTTGTCCCCTCCATTCCACTTTCTATCGCTCTCTCTCTTTCTCTCTTCCTCTCCCCCTTTCTCTCTCATATTGCCAACACGATTCTGACCCTCTTCGTCGATTGTGTTCCCCACTTCTCTGGCCAAACTCGTGAGACTCGCGTTGGTGCGCCTCGAGAACCGCTGCAGCCTTCGACGAATTGACTGCCAGAAATGGACGTGGACAGTGGTGGGGATGACAACGAAAACAAAAAGAATTTAATAAAACATGTACGAGGAGGGACTAGAGAGAATGCACCTTGAAGGGTTTGCGTCCACATACGAAAGAGACGTTGGAATTGGCGGAAGGTCAGGTAAGAGGTCTTTTGACCGAGCGGAAAAAAAAGAAATAATTAAAATAAGAGAAGGCCACAGACGAGTAATTCGACCTACCCCAATTTCCAGGTGTTCCCAACAACCCCATTTCCCCTCTCGCTCGCGCATTCCAATTTGCCCCTCCTAAGGGTTATTGGAATGAACTCAAGCCACGTGAGTCCATTTCCCAGGATCCGTCAGAACGTTGCGCATGTAAGTTTAATTCTGCCCTTTACCAGAGTTCTAAAGACGGAGAGTAGGGAACGAGGAGGCTGGCGCGAAAGAGATTTGTTCCGAAACGACAATGCGAAATAAGCCGTGCTCAATGAATTCGCATTGCGGTGTACATATGCATGGATAACCGAGGAGATTACATTGAAAAAATAAGAGAAAAGATGGAAATAATGTTGATTCAGATGTGTAATATAAAAGAGGGTTCTGAGTTTGCTTTCAGAAGGAGGGCGTTTGATTGTATGATCATTGTCGGCAAGCTCTCGGGGAGAGAAGAGAGATGAATGTTGGGTAATCTGAAACCACGACCTGCCTCAAATTTCAACCATTTTTATACGGCCATTCGTGCAACTTTCCCTTTTGGGATTGACGAAACACTTCTGAGGACGATCAGAATGAAATGTAAAATGGAGTTCAAAGTATTTTATTCGTTTATCGAATAATTCCGATCCAGGCTGTAGTTATAGTTGAAACAATGAAAATCCACTTTATCTTCACTGCCTTTCGATGGGTATTATATTTTTAATTATGATTTTTGGTTGAATTGAATTTTCGAACTCGTTGAATTTTCGAAAGGATGACCAATGTAATCATTTAAACAAAAATTAATATAATGAGCCTACTTTCAGTATTGTTTAATAAATACGTTGAATAGTGTGGAACTAAATCATTAAATAGGAAATGGAATAAAAAAGAATTTTAAAATTTTTTTAAGAGGACAATTCCTGACTCTTCCGTCTACAAACTCATGAAGTTTTCAATTTCCAATAAAAAAACATATAGTTTATGGTTGATAGTAAAAAAATAGGAGTGTGCGAATATTCGAATTTACGAATTATTAGAGACGAATCGAATCGAATAATTCGTAAATTCGAGAATTCGTACACCCCTAAACACGAGTAAAAATAAACGATTTTTTTTTAAACAAGCTTTTATTAGTTGTTGATAAAAAATAACTGAAAAGTCCAAAATGATTTTATTCCGATTGGAAATAAGTTTTCAAATAAAAGCGTGTTACACCCTCTTTTATCTCTTGCTGTTGAAATGTAACACGCTTTTATTCGAAAACTTATTTCCAATCGGAATAAAATTATTTTGAACTTTTCAGTTATTTTTTATTAACAACTAATAAAAGCTTGTTTAAAAAAAAAAATTTCGTTTATTTATTTTTTACTTTTTCGTATTTATGATGTTAAATAACTAGTTTAGTAATTTATATCTAGTTTCCCATAATTTTTTGCAAACAAAATGTTTCGCAAAATTTGTTAGACAAAATTGTTACACACAATTAATTTGCAACATTTTCCTGCACAATTTATGCAAACAAATTTTTTCATTAAATTTTTTAGAAAGACACTGTTGTGCACCATTTTTGTAGAGAAATGTTGCGAATCAATTGCTTAAAACCATTTTGTGAACAAAACTTTGCAAAAGAGTTTTCTTGCAAAAAATTATGCGAAACATTTTTTGTTGCAAAACAATTTTCAAGCAATTTTTTATAAAAATTTTACGGAGCAGATTTTTTGCGAAAAATTTGCAAATTTTTTGTGATAATATTGCATTGTCATCCGATTTACATATGCATGACAAATTTCAACTCAATCGGAAACCGGGAAGTGGGTCAAATTTAACTTGCAAGATTTGATTACAGACAGACAGACACCGGGACAGGTGATGCTAAATAAAAGCTTGTAAAAATAAAACACTATGTAATTGCAATGGTCGTTTATGATGAAAACCTAAATGAACATTTGCATTTTCGAAATTATTGAAAAAATTAATGTCAGTAGCTGAAAATAAAGGCAGATTTCGGAACGAGGAAGAAAAACAGTCATCGATCATAACGATAAAAAATCATTTCTCGTTTACCATTCAATACTTGTTACAACAGATAAAGAGAAACTGAAGATAACGATCAACTTTTTTTATATCGTCGTTGAAATTTTTTCAAAATTTGGGAGAAATATAGTGCAGATAAATAAAAAAAGAATAACTTTTAAAAAATTCAAGTACACTTGACTAATCAGCGTATTGAATTTGTTTGTTAATTTTTCTAACGATGTATTTTCATAATATCAAAAAAACATTTTTATTTTTACATTTCATTAAAATGTCGGTAATGAAACTTTATTTTAAGAGGTATGTTTTATTAAAATTTTCATTACTTCGATAATAAGCTACTATTCGAATAGTTCGAATAATTCGAATTTCGAATCGAATATCACTATATACGCATACCCCTAAAAAAATATCGTGATGCAGTAAAAAGTCTTTGAATAATGTGCGTTTTATAATTTTTATCCACATACAAAACCACGACCTGTCTCAAATTTCAACCGGTTTTACATGCAAGCGATTCGTGTAACTCCACTCCACTCTCCGGATTTGACAAAACGCTTTTGAGGATGGTGGATCGAGGTGGAATATAAAATGGGGTTCCAAGGCTTTTGGAGAGGGGAGACGGCGAGTACAGATTGACCCAAAACGTTCACGAATCATCGAGGAGATGTTCATCGGGACCCCGTTACAAAATGGTGACTTTTTTTCATCTAAAATGGTCGAAGAGCGTTTACTATCGGGAAGTCTGGAGGAGCCTTTCCTCAGCCAAGCCTTAGCCTCTATGTCACGTCCTCTGACCTACCCTAAATTCCATCCAGTCCGGCGACCCTCTCAATCTCTCTTTCTCAACCTTCTCCCTTTCTCTCACACACACTCGTTCCCTCTGATTGTCCCAACTTTTCTTCGTGTGTACGAGGATGAATATAGTTCTCTCAGAAGAGGCCGACGAAAGATAAAGAGGGATGGAGAGAATCCCTCGACGAGGTCTTGTGTGTGCGACGAGATATATAGTTCTTTGGCGTCGGTGAGCCTGATGGCCGGTCTCGGTGCTTCGGTTGAATCTCCAACTTTACCCCACCACAAACATTGCCGCGCTGTACACAGTCCGTCTTGGCCGTGTATAGAAAGAGGAGGCACCGGGCTCGTTTATTCCCCGGAGCACGCATTGTGCACGGGTCCTTGCCTTCTGCTCTTGCTCCTGTACGCGTTCGTATGCGAAATCTCGGCTCCTTGCAACTCTTCGTTTTCTCCTTCGTCTTCTCCTCCATCTTCATCTTCTTCTTCTTCTCCTCCTCCTCCTCCTCCTTCTTCTTCTTCTCCTCCTTTTTCATCATCATCATCTCTTTCCTCTTCTCCTTCTTTTTCATCATCATCATCTTCTCCTTCCTCTTCTCCTCCATCTTCATCTTCTTCTTCTTCTCCTCCTCCTCCTCCTCCTCCTCCTCCTCCTCCTCCTCCTTCTTCTTCTCCTCTCCTCCTCCTCCTTCTTCATCATCATCTTCTCCTTCCTCTTCTCCTCCATCTTCATCTTCTTCTTCTTCTTCTCCTCCTCCTCCTCCTCCTCCTCCTCCTCCTTCTTCTTCTCCTCCTCCTCCTCCTTCTTCATCATCATCTTCTCCTTCCTCTTCTCCTCCATCTTCATCTTCATCTTCATCTTCTTCTTTTTCTTCTCCATCTTCATCATCATCTTCTTCTTCTTCGTCTTCTTCTTCTTCTTCTTCTTCGTCTTCTTCTTCTTCTTCTTCTTCTTCGTCTTCTTCTTCATCTTCTTCTTCATCTTCTTCTTCATCTTCTTCTTCTTCTTCTTCTTCTTCTTCTTCTTCATCTTCATCTTCATCTTCATCTTCTTCTTCTTCGTCTTCTTCTTCTTCTACTTCTTCTTCGTCTTCTTCTTCATCTTCTTTTTCTTTTTCTTCTTCTTCATCTTCTTTTTCTTCTTCCCTTCTTCAACTTCGCTGCACGCCCACAGTGCTTCTCATCATCGCTTTTCCTCTTTATCCTCTTTATACTTCTCTCTCTCTCCCTCTTGCTTTGCATTCCTTTGGCTTAACTTTTGCCTCTCCAACCACAGAGTCAACCTTCTCTCTCTCCCTCTCCCTTGATACAGAGTCCTTATCCCTTCGTCACGATGACTCCTCAAAAATAACAAAATAAATCGTGCGCGAATGAGCACAACAGAGTGCGGCGAATTATATTCCCTCTTCCTCTTGGATTCGCTTTCTCCCTCCAGTTCTTATTATCTCGATCGTTCGTTCCGATCTTTCTTTGTCCGCGCCGATTTTTTTATCGTCGACCACACTCGTGTTCTCTGTCATTGTCAGCGTCTCGAGGATCGATCCTATATAGTCCAGACACTTGGCATTCCATTGAAAATTTCATCATCGAAATGTTTCATGATTTTCGAATATCACATGGAGGGTGGTTTCTTTTTTATTTTTTATTTCAACGTTGAACCACGTCTTTTTTGCTCATGGAGCTCTATCAATGCGCGCAATATTTCACCCTATATTTATCTTTGTTGCAAACTTTTTTTTTGTACTCTCCCTTCGGTTACGCTCGGCCACTCGCTGTATTTCATTTTGAAAAATCATTCGGCGTGTATACCGGGCTTCTCTCTCGCTCGTATAGATAACGAAAGAGAAAGAGAGCGGGAGAGAGAGAGAGAGGAATGCTCAAAGAGAGCACAAGCTCATCTCTGCGCTACCGTGGAATCATTTTCATCGATCGCGTTCACTGACGCATCAGAGCGGTTCTCTCTCTCTCTCTCTCTCTCTCTCTCTCTCTCTCTCTCTCTCTCTCTCTCTCTCTCTCTCTTCTCTCTCTGTGTACTCTCGTGCGCTCTCGTCTCCTCATAGGCCCGGCGCTTCTCTTGGTCGGCGCCCCCTAACCACGGCCCATGGTCAAAGGGAACCGTCGGCGGCCATTTGCTCTCTCGCGAGCATAATGCACACCAGCTAGTCGCATGCCAAGCTCTCTTCACCGTATGCTTCAACTGTACTACACCAACGTGTAAAACGATGTACATATGTATGTTTAAATATTAAGGTGGCGATATTTTGGTTTCAAAATGCCTCGCGATGGAAAACCTTTTTTTTTCATTATTATTCAATTACAATTCCGTCGTAAAATTTGTCCATCAAATGTAATTTACGCTGTAGTAAAATGTTAAATATACTTGGAATGTATGTACCGAGAGAAATGATTCATTTATTTTAAATAGATTTTTTTGAAATAAATAAAATTTTATTCAATGGGTTATGCGCAGTTGGGATTTTCAAAAAATCGATTTTTTTGTAATTTCATTTCAATAATGTACATATATTTAAGTATATGTACAGGAATATATTTTTTAGTAAATAATCGATTTTTTTTTGAGAATCCACTATTTGGTTAAAAATAAATATTTTGCTTATTCCTTCGATTAAATACTGGATTATACCTTATATTAACGAAATCTTTTTCATTTTGTGTGAGCCCATCGAGAAATATCGTGCTCACTGCAAGACTACAACGGCCACAACGGCTTCAAAGATCATTAGTTTTTAAAAAGAAAAAATTCAGAATAAAGTTAAACGTTACAAAAATATTCATATAAATTTGTACGTCAATAAATTGAAAGGTTTTCCGAGAAAAAATTCTTGAAAATTCGTCTTTTTCGAGCTCCTGACTGCGCATAACCTCTTAAATATCAGCTTCATCATCATCATGTTATTATTATTATTATTATTATTATTATTATTATTATTATTATTATTATTATTATTATTATTATTATTATTATTATTACTATTATTATTATTATTTATCAGGCTTCTATTCGAATAAATATTTTTTTGGGTGTGTGTAAAGGAGATCCGAGTATTTTAGAAGTGATAATGAAGCTCATAATGGAGAAGTCATTACAATATATGGGCGAATCTACAATTATAAAAGTGTCATGAGAGCGAATGCAAATCTACTTTACTTTAATTTAAGCTTCTTATTTGGCTTATCTACCGTTTGATATCGACTTGATGAATTTTTTTTTTTCCAAAGTTTTTGAATTTTTCATTCAGGAAATATGTAATGAACAACGAGAATGGTAAAGGTACATATTGAAAAATCGATTCTCGAAAGAAAAATCGATTTTCAAATGCTCGGAACGATCATTAAATATTTGTTTCCGGCTAAATTCTGGGTGAACTTTTTTTTCAAATCCAAAGGAAAGAAATTCGAAAAGGAAACTTGAAATAAAAAAATTAAGTTCAAGATGTTGCGCACCTTAATATATATATTTGTATATAAATGTTTACCATAAGCGTAACAATATACCGGGTGGCCTGATGTCCACTCAACCGTGTACTATACGAATTTGCGCAGCGCAACTATAACGCTCTTCTCTCTTCTACCGTGTAACACATTTCGTAAATTCTATAACCCAACGACGAACACGACAACAGGGCTAGAGAAATTACCCGAGAACACACCCTGCTATGCTTCATATAATAATAATAATAATAGTAATAATGATAATAATGATAATAACAATACGAAATCGGCAATATATTTCACTATTTCCCCAATAAATGTATTTCGATGCAAAGGTTCGCGCAACGATCCTTTGACTAGCCCGCAACCATCATTTGGCTACGAATTAATTGAGTATGAAAACCAATAGATACCAAACGCCCAATTTCACAGAAAGGTAGACTCTGTTTGAACTGCGAGCGAGAGTATTCATCCGGATGCGAGATTCGGTATTTCGTAATGTTTACAAGAGTATCACAGTCACTGATCCACCTAAAAAAGGAATAATGGTTGGACGATACTTCCCTCGAGTTTGAATGTAGGGAAAACTGGAACTACCGGACCCACTATCCACATTTCTAAATGTTATTGATTTCGATTTTACTGAACGAATTTGCAAAAATATTATTAAAATTGTTTCAAAATTCAAATTCATATGGAACAAATTTTTTAAAATCATTTTTTAATTTGTTAGGCTGATATTCAAATTAATTGGAAAAAATTATTTGAATTAGAAAAATATTGTTACTGGATGTGCTTAAACAGGATCTGAGTATTTTAAAGAGTGCTGAGGAAACTCATCAAGCACGAGTCATTGTGATACGTGGGCGAATTTAAAATTATATAACAGTGCCTTAAGAGTCAACACAAATCTACTTTGCCCTAATTTGAGCGTCTTGTTTGACCGAGTGACTGTGAAACGCCAATTTGATGTCTCTTTTTTTATTAATTCACCTTGAAAATTTAAAAATTGTTTCAAAATTCCAATTCATTAAAACCAAATTAAATTTTTTTTTTTAAATCTAAATTCATTATGGTATATTTATATATATACGTATAATTATATTAAACAGTAGAAATTACAGGAATTAAGGCAACATTCTGGTTTGGATGTTCAAAGAAATGGGCTGTTTCTGTAAATTTTTTAAGAACGTATTATTCTAGATATTGATATAAAATTTATGGAATTTAATAAATACACTCTCGAAATACATAAAACAATTTTTATTTTCTTATTTTAAACATTTTTTATACATAAAAATAACAGGCAGAAGTAACTCCTCGAAAAGTAGATATGTCGCTAGCGGCGTGGATATCTAGATAAAGACCCATATAAAACGAAAAACTACAAAATATTTAGATTCCGTATGACTGTGGCTCTCGCACATTCTACGGATATTAATATTTATTGATAAATAATAAAACGGCGGAGATTTTACGAAAAAAAAATGAAACATGAGTGTTTTCACTGTTTTTGGCAAAAAAAGTAAAAATTAAAATTTTAATACAGTTCTCAAATGCGATGAAGTTATTCATGTGTAGAATACGTGGTTACAATTTCATAAGGATCGGTTCAGTGGTTCCGAAGAAATCACCGCCGCCGACCGAAAAAACGTTGTTTTGAGAAAAACGCATTCAAAGTTTACCCGAGCGCACTCAGGTAGGGGAGACCGATGACAATTGTAATAGAGGACAGTTGTATCATAGCGAATATCTATCAAAGTATAGTAGGTACCACCGTATCCCGCAGGCAAATAATGCGTCTTGCAGTTCCTCACATTTGGTTACTAGGCTAGGAGACATCTATATTAAGCAGACTTGACCAGAGAGTTGCGTGAAAATTCTAGGGAAACCCTGACTTAAGTCGGAACCTTGTCCGGCTTGAACGTGGATGCCCTATCAGGAGTTGCCCTTCCACCGCCCGGTTGGGCCCCGACAGGGCAATGCCAAGGTTGCCAGGCCTATTTACAATATAGCTGACCTAAGGCAACCCGTTGAGTACCTTTTTCAGTCTTAAACGTGGATGCCCTGTCATGAATTGTCATAACACCGCCAGGTTGAGCCCCGACATGGCAGTGCCAAGGTTTCCAGGTTTACTTACAATACGACTGACTCAAGGCAACCCGTTGAGGACCTTGCCGGGCCTAAATGTGGATGCCTTGTCATGAATTGCCATAACACCGCCAGGTTGGGCCGTGACAGGGCAATGCCAAGGTTGCTAGGCTTACTTTCAATATGGTTGACCTAAGGCAATCCGTTGAGGATCTTGTCGGGCGTCGATCGGGCAACCCATATTTAGAGTAGTCGGTATAATTACAACAGAACCAAATCGGGCCCAAATAGGGCGAAGGTATCGGAGCCCCAATTATTTCAAACATGGCACTGACGAGGCAACCCTTTGAGGGCCTAATCGGGCTTCACAGGGAGTTAGTTCCCAGGCTCGCCATGAGATGTCGCATACGGCGTGCGCTCTCTCCCATAAGAAATATGCAAATAGTATGCTCATATAGCCGAAGGTGGAGCACAGGTTGTATTCGACACCGCAGAGTCAGGCCTCTCAGGAAGTCATACCCGCAAGATTTCTACATAGAAATCCTCTGCTTTATACTATTTTTTCGTAAAAATTCTCTTGGAGAATTATTAATAATATCATACATAATATTTAATAATTATTATTAATAACAATAATAATCATAATATTATTGAAATAATTCAATTTTTCAATCTACCCGCATAGTGATACTACGTACGTACTAGGGCCCTGATAGGGCTCGGCCATGGGCTTGTCGTCTCGATTACTATGCTATATATCGTCACTAATTTTTTGTTCAAGCTTCCTCGGATATTTTTGTGTCTACTTTCGCGGTTTTCAAAGCCTCCAACTTGAGAAAATGAACCAAATTCTAACTTTGAAGTAGAAAAAACCATCCGGGGACAATTGTAATAGTTTTGCCAGGGACAGTTGTAACAGTTTGTCGGCTGTCAGTTGTCATGAGAATTTTCACATCTAAAAATTGAATCTACCTTAAGCAGACCTTTTTTTTAAGTTTCTGTGTGCGAAAATGCCTCTGCAACGCGTAAGAATCACGCAACGAGCATGTACCGACACGTCAACGTACGAAGAAGCGTATGAAAAGATCAAAAATGAAAAATCTATACAGGCAACCACGGCACATAACTATGGGTTATGTCATGTTTCTTTGACAAGTTTGGTGTGTCTGAGACTTTATTCTATTATTTCATGATTATTATCAATTCGATACGACTATTTCTGTGTGTTAAGATTTTATCATTGTGACCGTAATATATATCCCTGTGATAATTTTTGATCTAATAATATTATATAATATTGGTCACAATGAAAGTTATAATTTTGTGTTAAAATCTTATGTTACAACTAGCCCCATCGACTGTTACAACTCTCCTCATCAACTGTTACACCTGCCCCGGGGTAAGGGACGGTTGCAACAATTTCTTACACTTTTTATAAAGGCCTATAAATGTTTCAATTTCTAGTTACAGACTCCAACAGAGAACCATTTTGTCAACTATTAAATGCTCTATGCAAGGGTTACGTGTCGTTTACGTAAGCATTATACTTCGGGCCCAGGACAAGCGGAAGGAGTTAAATTGCTCCGATCGTTCTAAAAAATTTGTACATAATACTTTTAAATACATACATCGGCGAAAAGTTTCCGGCCAAAACTTCAAACAAGGTCTGGAACGTTTTCTTATACCGTTTCGCCGGAAGTCAACGTAAACTAATTTAACAACCAGCATTTTTAAGGGGAATTATTTTTTAAATTATTTTTACAATTTGCTTTCAGATTTGGACTCTAATGAAAACAATGGGTTTTCGCCTTTTTCCCTCTCTTCAAGTGCACCCATCTTCTAGAGGAATTTTTTTAGAAACATTGTTACGATCGGATTCATAAAGGGGAAAGTGTAAGGTTCAATTTCCCTCTCTTAAACACCATGAGCGATTTTTTTGCAGGTTATTCTGTTTTTTGTGAAAAAAGAGGAAATTAAAAAAATCCCGGATAAACACGAAAATAAAGAGGATTCGTGAAAAACTTCAAGATAGCAAAAAGTTGCGTCTGTTTTTGTTGAGTTAAGAAGAATGTTTCTAGATTTTTTCATCCAAAATTTTTCTTTTACGACCGAAAGTAGAAGAGAGAGTTGGGAAAAAAATGTGAAAAAATTCCAATGTATTGAAAATGGTAAAATAAAGTGTTTTCCCCTCCTAAAATTTTATCAATAATCCCATAGTTCTCGAGTTATGGTAACTTGACGCGTCTCGAGGTCCGTGAACTTTGCCGTAAATGTACTTGTCTCGAGACGCTACCACGTCTCTTCATTCAATGATCTGAGCTCCGATTCAGGAAATTGAAAAATAAAACTTTAGGAGAAAAATCCGGAAAATTCCTCTGAACTCAACAAAAATAGACGCAACTGTTTGCTTCCTTGAAGTTTTTCATGAATCCTCTTTGTTTTCGTGTTATACGGGATTTTTCAAATTTCCTCTTTTTTCACAAAAAACAAAATATCTTTGGGAAAAAAATCGCCCAAAGTTTTTAAAAAAAAGGAAATTGAAGCTCAAACTTTCCCCTTTTTGAATTCAATCGTAAAAATGTATTAAAAAAATTTCCTCTTGAAGAGATGGAATAAAAGGGCGAAAAACAGTCGTTTTCAAAATAGAGTCAAAATCTAAAAACCAATTGTAAAAAGAATTTAAAAAACAAGGAATGAAGCCGAATTATTTCCCTGTAAAATGCCATTTGTTAAATTAGTTTATGTTGACTTCTGGCGAAATGGCATAACAAAAACGTTCCAGACCTTTTTTGACGTTTTGTCCGGAAACCTTTCGCCGGTAGTGTATACTTTCAAAAAATATTTGAAAAATTGATTTTTCGAAAATTATAAGCGAGAATGATGCCTTAAATTTGGTATCGAGACTGGAAAAAATGAAATCAACGTCTATTTTTATTGATTTGATGATCAATTACCTATTTTACAGTTCATCAGAATAACTGTCGAGAGTATCATGGTACCAAGCGGGTAGTTATCAAAATTTTTGTTTTCAACCCCGTGAGAACACTGAAACGAACAAGAGGATAAAAAGTGCATGCGAACTTTGGTAACGCAAGAATGCCAAAGTCTCTTTTTTTTTTTTATATATCTTTGCGGTTTCGCTCGGTGACCATGACGCCGAGAGTCGCAGCTGCCTCTTGTGCCTTCTCGAAGGGGAGGAAAGTCCGAGAGAGAAAGAAGATGGATGCTTCGATAGATACAGAGAGGAAAGAAGAAAAATATACGAATTGCAAGTACGCGAAGGGATAAAAACGACGAGAAATAAAAGAAAGATGTATATAAAAATATACATATGAGGCATTCTTCGTCAATTCCGCCACTTTTTTTTCGACCCTCTCAGATCCGCCCCATAACTTGTCACAGTTTAGTCTCAATTAAAAGTAGTCTCTGCGATTTTTTCAGATATTGTAAGTAGTGAATTAAGGAGTTATATTTTAAGGAATTAAGGACCATACATTTTTTCGAATACATTTAGCTTAAAATGGAGAGGATGTGGGAGCAAAATATTTCTACAAAAAAATTGTTTTTCCATCAACTATTGAATGCAATATGTGTTATATTTTTATTCGGGTTGCAAAGATTATTTTCTGCAAAACAAAAAAACCTTTTTTTCGCACGGCCCGACACCTTCAATTCTACTGTCAAATTCATAAAATTTTTAATAGTATCAGTGGGACGTACAGAAAAATTCACAACACGGCAACTGATTTTTTTCGGGGTTAAAAAAATGTTATTCACATAACTTCATGCAATTTTTTTGTGAATGACATTTGTTTAATCGCAAAAAAAATCAGTTGCCGTATTGTGGATTTTTTTGTACGTTCCACTAATACTATTAGAGATTGTATAAAATTGACAGCAGAATTGAAGGTGTCGGACCGCGCGAAAACAATTAATTTTCATTTGTTTTTGCAGAAAATAGTCTTTGCAGCACGAGTAAAAAGATAACACATATTGCATTCAATTGTTGATGAACAAACATAATTTTTTTGTAGGAATATCTTGTTTGTACATCCTCTCCGTTTAAATCTATATGGATTCGAAAAAATAACTTAATGCAATTTTTAGTGAATAACATTTTTTTAACCCCAAAAAAAATCAGTTGCCATATTGTGGATTTTTCTGTACGTCCCACTAATACTATTAGAGGTTGTATACATTTGACAGTAGAATTGCAGGTGTCCGATCGTGCAAAAAAAATTAATTTTCATTTTTTTTTTGCAGAAAATAGTCTTTGCAACAAGAATAGAAATATAACACATATTGCATTCAATAGTTGATGGAAAAACATAACTTTTTTTTAGGAATATTTTTTTCGTACATCCTCTCCGTTTTAAGCTATATGGATTCGAAAAAATATATGCTCCTTAATTCCTTAAAAGCTAACTCCTTAATTCACCGCTTAAAAAATCTGAAAAAAATCGCAGAGACTACTTTTAAGTGGGACTATGACAAGTTATGGGACGGATCTGAGAGGGTCGAAAAAAAGTGGCAGAATTGACGGAGAATGCCTCATACATAAGTTTCAGTATAGAGGGAGTGAGAGGGAGGAAGAGAAGCAGCCCTCATCGAATCGCCCCTCGCGCGCCATCATTCCCAAACAGATAAAATCTTAAATGCTATTCGCCTCTCGCGCGGCAACTGCTAATTTCGTGCGGCCTATTTACCCTACTATTTATTCGATCACAGGGCCATACGAATGCACTGTATAAGTATACACATATATGTATATTTCTATATGTACTTTGTAACAAGGTTCATACCACACCGGGAATACGGTGGTTGGATGCTCGTTTCGTGCACTCGGCTCTCATCATCGCGCGGTCACGTTGTTTCCTTTCCGAGGCTTAATTATACATTATATATAAATATAATGATAAGAAAATGAAAGAAAGAGAGAGAAAGAATCGAGTCAAGCTACTCGCCACTTTTCAGCGATAATTCCGAGTGGTTGCGTCTCGTTTGCTCGAAAAAGGATCACTGGAATCAAAAAATAATGGAAAAATGAAACGTGAGGACAAATTCTGCGAACATTTTTTTTTAGAATTTGTTTTATCGAGATACAATTGTCATTCATGATGTGAGCGTACATTCGTGGAGCAAGAAAAAGATGGATCACCTTATCGCGAGAGAGGTATTTCAAGGAAATAAAGGTGCAACATTTTATTTCCAGTTTACAAGCAAGTCGTCTCTTGTTATATCAATCATTTTTAGTATATTTTCGTCGAAATATTAATATATATTTCAAGATATAAACTCCCGCTCAAAAGTTTGGAAACACCAGTTGATATTTCTTGCCGCACTAGAAGTTGAAATGACCCCTCATAACTTAATTTTGCGATCCCTGACCCCTCGTAGGTTATGTAACCTCAAATAATAATTCCAGGATTCCTGACACCTCATAAGTTAAGTGTTCCACATAAATTAAGTGACCCTTTGTGACTTAATTTCAGAGTCTCTGACCCCTCATAAGTTATGTAAACGCTCAAAACTGTTTGAAAAAACCGTGACCCCTCATAAGTCAAGTGACTCCTAATAACTTAATTTCAGAGCCCCTTACCTCTCATTAGTTATGTAAACCCTCAAAACTGTTTGGAAAAAACCGTGACTCTTCATAAGTTAATTCCAGGGTTTCTGACCTCTCAAAAGGTATGTACACCCTAGAAACTTATTTTCAAGGTCATACTGATTTTGTTATCCGTGTACGTATATATTTTTTCGGCCTATGTTTCATAAATATGATATTCGCGTCAGAATATCATAAGTAGTCGATGGTGTAGTGGTTAGCGTGTCAGTATTAGGTCCCTAGCTAGGCTCGATAGGTAGGTAGGTTTCGAATCACAGACTAGGCTCGTAAATATTCTTCGGTCCGCGTATAGACAAGGAAAATTAATCAGTAAAAAAAATTGATTAATTTTCAAACGATCTTTTTTTACATTTAATTCGTTCTCGATTCAAAGATACGCGTAAGAACAGAGGGTCGGGGGTTCAAATCCCAGTGGCGACACATTTTTTTCTTTAAATTTTGTTTTTTGATTTTAGTTGATCTTTAGAAACTACCCACATGGAAATTTATATAAGTGAAATATACGCGAAAATTATATGCAGCGTATATTTATAACCATCACATATATAGCGCCAAAAAGTACTATAATCCATATAAATTCCAGACAGTAAATATATGCGAAATACAAATTTCATATAATTTTATTTTAAATGAAATACTTACTTTCAAAATGCAACATGCATGCTACATTTTTTTTGTGTGTATCCCTGACATACTTTTTGTAGGAAGAATCTATTTTAATTATATATTTTTATTACTCATGCGGGAAAAGCGGTATCTTTACGCCTGCTGTTACGGTTGAAAAGTAGCTTTTTGCCCATTTTATAATTTGAGTGCGCAAAGTAAGAAAAATAATAATAACTTGCGTGCGCAAAGTTTACTTTCTGCACGCAAGTTATTATTATTTTTCTTTGCGCACGCAAATTCAGTGCCGAAATTAAATAAAAGAATAACGTTGGTGAAATTCAACGGAAACAAAAACGCAACCGAAATATTAAAGCTGAATTGAGGTTGACGTGACAGATCGTATACTATTTTATTACTCATGCGGTTCTTGTTCTTGTTCAAAATAAATAATATTCATTGTTCCTTAACTAAGTTTCCTGTATATTTCTTAACTTTTTAGTTATCATTTTTGGTCTGTGGGGGGGCTCCACCCCCCCAACCCCCCGCCGGGGCTTCGCCCCTGGACCTCACCGGGGCTTCGCCCCTGGACCCCACCGCGGCATGTGGGTACGAATCACGAATAAAAAACTGATTTTTATCGTAACTACTAGTAAATGTATGGGATGAGTAAATAATTCTGGACTCAAATGTCCATACAAAAAAATCAAGCGTCCATTTAAGACCCGGCCTTGATTCCAATAGGGATCCCTAAATTCGGAGTCCCTATGGGGATCCAGTGAGCGGTTGTTAAATTCCCTATCGTGATCCAATGCGATGTCGGATCAGATCCCGATCGGGAGCCCAGGATGCGAGCCAGGATCCAGTCGGATCTCTGCCAAAATTTCTGCATGGGTGTAATCATAAAAACAGTCTCCATCATCGGTGCGACAAAACATCCGCCGAAGATATGGGACTGCGCGAAAAATATCGATAGGGCCTTCGGGGGGCCAAGCGACACTTAAACGTTGAAATCTTTGGGAGGGCGCGACACTCACACCAGTCTAGTGCAATGCTGACATGAGATCCTCAAGCACACTAGAGTGCAGCTACACCGACGCCGTTATATATAAGACGTCAAGGAATTATATTAGTACGTACGTTCAGTGGTTATTCCTTTTCATTTTATTGGCATAATGATTCCGAAATCCCGAAAGTTCGCAAAATAGGACGGTAACGTAAATTCAATATTAGAATCGGGCATAGAAAATATGGCCTGGGTCAGGTCATGCGAAATATAAAGTAAAATTATTTCAACACGTAATAACGCAAGGGAAAAATTTTTCTTGAGAAAATAGAATTTCGACGCTTAAAGATTGTAATGAAAGACAGACGTTGCAATAGTTTATTAGGGCAGACAAAAATGAAAATACAAAAAAGGAAATATTGGAAAAAATGACGTAAGAAAAGAACACCACTGTTTCTTGAAAAGGTCACATACCTGGCCCATAACAAAATTAGTCGTACTGCGTCAACAGAGAAAAATTATTTAACACTACAGTGCAACCCGATATGTTATGTATAAAAAATCTTTTCAACGTTCTGTCGGGAGATTCTTAAGCGAAGAAACGCTATCGGCATATTGCAAACATCCGGAGCTAATAAATCTGTCGACCCTGAAAAAAACAAGACCGCTCGAGAAAGAATTGAGATGACGCTAGGAAACGACAAGACGACAAGACGACAAGAGGCCCACTACCCTCATGCGTCGTTTCGCTCCTCTATCTCTCTCTCTCTCTCTCTCTCGCATAATGGGTCGCTACGGGGGACAAATGCCGTATATGAGCACAGATAATATTCATGAAGCCTCGTTAAAATTTGGGATCAGACATATAAAGCAATGTTAAAACTCAAGAGAAATTTCGCCTTGTGAGCGTTAAGAAGGCGTGCGAATTATGCTAATTATAAAAAGCGTTTGTATGAATGAATGATTTATTTTAGGGTAAACAATACACTGAGAAAAAAATGGTTGAATATGCAAAATCGTTTAGTTGAATACGTGCAACTAAATATTTAGTTGTACAATCCAAATTTTTGTTGCCTGAACAATATTTTGGTCAATCGAATCACGGAATTATTCCAGAAACCAATTATTTAGTTAGACTGAATAAATATTTAGTTGCCTGTATTCAACTAACGATTTTGCATATTCAACCATTTTTTTTCTCAGTGTAGGAAAATCACTAAGAAAGAAAATTTGAATCAGCAAAAATAATACTCAAGAATAAAAACAAAAATAGAATTATTTCATTTGTTATGAAACCAAAACAGTTTCTAATACTTCAAACCATGAAACGCTTCTTTCAAAAATTCAAATCTTCTTTCAAATAACAAAAAAAAATCAATCTCGGGAAAACCATTTTGAAAACTGAAATAAATTAATTATCAAGCACATTCAGAAAATAATGTTAAAATTGAAAAGCTTGGTAATTGAATTATTCTCGAGTGAACAATCATTCAACATCGAAATAATTAATGTACCGAATCAATTCAGAGATATTAATTCATATTGTGTAAACAAATTGACATCGCAAATTATAAAACGTTTAAATATTTACAAAATCAATTTTATCAAGACATTTTAATTAATAGAAATTATTTATAATCAATTTAACCAACGCGCAAATTAAAAAAATCAACGATGCAAAATTTGCAATTAAAGAATTATCAATTCGAAGACTCTTTTTAGCGAGAAGGCGATGGGAGAAGTTTGAAAGAGCAGAGGAAATACAGTGTAGTAGGGCAAAGAAGGAGTAGGAAATATGAAAATTGTCATAGGAACGAAAGAGAGCCAACCTTAGTCAAAAATCAAACCAATCAAAAGTATCGTAGAGCGAAAGAAGATGAGAGCGAAAGGGAACGAAAGGGCTGGTCGAAGCCTCCGTGGTGGGGCCTAAAGCGCGGTGAGAGCCCAAGTGAGGGCTGGAGTAAGAGAGAAAGAGGATGATAGAAAGAGACCTCTCAACTCTCTGTACATAGAAAATTTGCGTAGAAACCACAAAATCAGAATTTCGAATCGTTTTAAAGAATGCAAGTATGAGTGAAATTTACTATAAATTTATGCTTAATTATTATTCAATTATTAGAAAATTAGAATGACCAGCGAGGTGGAGGGGAGCTCTAAGACATGCATCGTCTTAAGAGACAAGGGATAATTTGCCCCATCCCCAAAGCTAAGTCGGTCCAGACTATAAAAGCGCGAACCATAACTGCCACAAGGCATAATTAGCTCATTAATTATCAAAAAGTTCACGGATTAACATCGTCGACGACACTCGTCGTCGCAACCTTATTAATTTTCGAAAAGTGCACGGAGTAACTACTCCACAACACTCGTCTCCGCGATTTAGAGATCAAAATGACGAGTTGTCAATAGCACGAGTTTTCCTTATTTTTAACATCGAACTTTTGTGCGCGATATATTCTATTCATTATACACCGATTACAGTTTTATACTTTATATGCGTTAACTTTATATTTGAAGATTTTTTGTGTTAATTTCACGTTTTGAACTTTCGTGAATTAACTATATATCTTAATTTTTTTTTGCGTTAACTTTATATTCTCAACTTTGTGTGCATTGACGATATATATTATAATATTTCATCTGTGAATTTCAAATCTTTAATTTGTCCGTTTTGTAAACATTGCGCACGTTATTAATCATGTGTTATACTTTAAAATATATAACGACTAGGGTGGGTCCAATAAAATGACTAATTTTTTTTTCCTCGATATAATGAAAAATGTATTGTTTAGCATCTCAAAAAAACCCTCTGCAAGTATTTGCCCTTCATATTTAAATTAAGAGGTCCATCGCAAATTTTTATTCCCCATTTAAATAATACATACCCACACAACAATAATACGTCCCAAGTACGTCTTTTGGACATCACACCAATTGTCCCGTGACGGTAATGGGATGGTCCCATGGGATACCCATGGGCTCTAAAGTGTCCGCTGTGTTTACCGGAATGGGATGGTCCCATTGGCATCTCAGGATATCCTCGGGACGTCTCTGAGACTGCAAAAACAGCAGACTGGAGATATCGGTAAGATATTGTCGAGACTCATCCTATAAGACGTCACCGAGATATTCCAGAATCATTAGTCACAAAATAATACGTCCCAAGTACGTCTTTTGGATGATCCCATGGGATACCCATGGGCTCTAAAGTTTCCGCTGTGTTTACCGGAATGGGACGGTCCCACGGCCGTCCCGGGATGTCTTCAGGATGTCTTCGGGACGTCTCCTGGACTGCCAATGCCAATGCATTCTTGTTTCGATTTAATTTTAATTAATTTCAATTAATTAATTAAATGTTAACAAAATGTGTACGGTACAGAGGGAGTCAGCAAGGACTCCTTGTATTTGTAATATAGCCTCTTTCGAGGTCTGACTTCTGTCGGTGTCGAATTGATATCCGTGTTCGCGCTCGCCTATATAAGCATGCTCTTCACATTATCCGCATGTGAGTAGCGTTCGCCATCTCGCGGCAAGGTTGGAACTAATGCTGCGCGATGGCTGACCTCCTACAGACATCCCTAAGAGAGTTGGCTGGGATCGTCCAAACATGGTTACCACGGGATATCCTCAAGACATCCTATATTAATCTCGAGCAGACCAATGTCTTACTAGTACCTCCCACAGACGTCTATAAGAGAGTGCGTTAGGATCGTCTTATCACGGTCACGACCGGATATCCTCAAGACATCCTGTATTAATCTCGGGAAGACCAATGTATTACTAATATCTCCCATAGACGTCTATAAGCGAGTGCGTTGGGATCGTCCAATCACGCTCGCGACAGGATATCCTCAAGACATCCTATATTAATATCGAGCAGACCAATATCTTACTAGGATCTCCCAGAGACGTCCATAAGAGAGTGCTTTGGGATCGTCTCATCACGGTCGCGACAGGATATCCTCAAGACGTCCTATATTATATCGAGCAGACCAATGTCTTCCTAGTACCTCCCGCAGACGTCTATAAGAAAGTGCGTTGGGATCATCTAATCATGGTCGCGACAGGATATCCCCAAGACGTTCCATATTAATATCGAGCAGACCAATGTCTTACTAGTACCGCCCACAGACGTCTATAAGGGAGTGTGCTTTGGGATCGTCTAATTACGGTTGCAACAGGATATCCTCGAGATATCTTATATTAATCTCGAGTAGACCAATGTCTTACTAGTACCTCCCATAGACGTCTATAAGAGGGACCGTTGAGATCGTCTAATCACGGTTGCGACAGGATATCCTCAAGACATCCTATATTAATCCCGGGTAGAACAATATCTTACTGGTACCTCCCATAGACATTCATAAGACGTACTATCTTGGCAGGACACGAATGGGACTGTCTCAGGATGGTCCCGGGATCAATTTTGCTGTGTGGGTAGGATTTTTTTTTTAACTTTGGAATTGTATTAGACTTCAACCGTTGAGGTTAGGAGAATATTTTCAGCACATTTTTGTAGAACATTTGATGCTCTACAAAAAAGCTCTCTTATGTCTAATCGATAAAACTAACGGTTCAAAAAAAAAAAATCGGTGATAATTATCACTAATTATCACCGATTATTTTTTGAAAGGTGAGTTTTTCAGTTTCAACAAAAATGAAATTATTTCTATATCGGCTTTTAGTTCATGCATCGCATGGCCGAAAAATGAGCAGGTCCTGAACATGTTTTGTGAACTTATAAAAATCGTATTTTCGTAATATGAAAATACGATACAATTATAGTAATAATAATAATATTAATAAATTAACCATCATTGCGTCGTTTATTATTGTTGTTGTTGTTATTATTATTATTCAATTATTATCATTATTTACTATTATTATTTAATTATTAATTTATTATTTATTATTATGATTTATCATTTAATTATCACTTTTATCCTGCGAGAACAAGCAATCGTGCGCCTGTCACATGTTCGTAACGTAGGCAAAGGATTATTATCATTATCACCACAAGCCGCGTCGCGTTAATTCCGAGACTTGGTGCGAGATGTCACAGGACGGGAACCGTTGAACTCCCATACGGATAATGTGAAGAGTATGCTTATTTAGACGGTTGCGAGCACGGATGTTAGCAGAAGTCGGTGTCAAAAGAATCCATACAAGGAGTTCTTGCCGGCTTATGTCATTGTACTTATTTCCCTTATTTATTTAATTCTCGTAGAGAATTTCCGTTCATTCGAAAACTAATATTCTCTTCGAGGATTGCCAAACGAGAAGTGTACTCTAAGAAAGGGTTGCCTCGAAATAAATAATAAGATGTATACTTCGAAAAAGGAGTACTTCGTAAAAACTAAATTGATCAAAAAGCGCTTCGGTGTATGACCGGGAACTTCATGGCCGTGATCAGGGCCTTCAAGGGCATGATTTTAAAGATCTTAGGGGCCTGGTCATGATCTGCAAGGACCAGATCATATCGCCATAGGGGCCTGCTCATGACTGCCGGATCCGAAAGTGGCCAGCCAGGTGTTACATGGTATAACAGGGCCAGTTAGGATGATGGGCGGATCATTTCCCTACATTAGTTAGGGAGGGCAAGTCAGGGGCAGAGGCAGAGTTTTTCCCTACCGAAATTTCTACACGGGCTGCATTACGGCGGAACAACATCGCGACGATCTCTCTCCCTCTCTCTCTCTCTCTTATTAGTTTCATTTTATCGCTTGACCTTGATGTTCTAGTCACGAGTGATCGGGATGAAAGATCAATTCACAGGTGTTGAAAGTCACCAGCAGAATACTTATCGCTCATTAATTGTTTTTTGTTTTGCTTTTTCGCCGAAACTCTCTTTCATTTCCATTATTTTCTTCAAAGTGCCAAGCTGTTTTGCCATAATATTCATAACAATCGACCAAACGACGAGTGCAATTTTTTAAACGATAAATTTGCGTAAAATTTGGTTAAGGGGTTAGGCCACTCTAGGATTTTCAAAAACCGATTTTTGTTTGTTAAAAAGGTACCTTAGGATCTATATAGATTCATATTACAAAAGATTATGTGCATGAATAATCTCTAAGTACTCGATTTTCGTATTCTACTGGAACCCCTCTTCATCCGCAGCGAGCTTTCTACAAAACTTAAACGCGTTTATGTTAGAACTACATTTTTCAATTCGGCCGAACTCATAACTCAAAGAAATTTCAACCGATTCTTTTGAAATTTCAACTGTACGTTCAAAATAACGTTCCCTAAAGCACTACGTAGGATTTTTTCATTATATTGCATAGTTCCTTTTATTGAAGCAATTTCATGACGATTTTCTCATGACATTTTACATACTTTTTTATTTAGAAATATGCCATTTTTACAAAAAACAACACATTAAAAAATTCCTACGTACTTCCATAGGTATTCTTATATATAATCGAAAAAACTGTGGTGCGTCATCGTAACTCAAAAATTATAGGAGCTGTTGGTTCTGCCGATCTTCCAAAAATAAGGGTGTCATCGGAAAAATACTGCACAGCCGCCATTTTGACATATATCGCCGTGAAAAAAATAATTTTGTATTGCCAATTAAATGTACAGTAAAACACCTTTTTTGTAAACCAGATTTATTTTATGATTTCGCTGAAAAAAAATCACGAAATATGCTCTTTTCTGGTTTTCAGAGTGGTCTAACCCCTTAATTTGGGTTCATTTTATCAGGGTCCCCAATCTTGATTATAACTTGACATTTTATGACTTTTACGAACTCTGCATAAAAAATAGTGCCATTTTTAATAAACTTTGTTCGATGAAAACGGAAAATAAATAAATATGTTTTGTACAAATAAATTATCGTTTGCTTGTTAAGTTATTACTTTTTGGACACAAAGTGAGAAAATTGGTTTCGTAAAATGAAAAAATCGCAGAATAAGCTTGACTGTTAGTTATTAAAATGGATCATAACCTGACATGGTTTAATCAATCTTGAAAATTTGCATAAGCCTGACGATTTTCCTTCCATTTATCATCATATATCATTTTTTATAATCACAATTTATAATTTATAGTTCATAATATCTTCCCAGCAAACACACTTGGATGATTTACGAAACATTTACGTATAATTGAAATGTAATAACTACGTCATATAATGTTCATCACAAATTCGTAACTTTTTCATAACGCACGTAAACGAGATGTATATAATACGTCCTGACGATATGTAGTAAGGATGTCAATGAAAGATGTAGGAATTACGAAAAACTATAGACATCACAAATACGTAACATCGATACGTCAAGATCTCGTCACTCTTATACGAGATATTTACATGTACTGTAAACTTGTCAAACTGTTACGAGTCGATGCTGTAACAATTATAGAACATTAGTGATATTATAATCTCGTAGTATAGGCTACGTAGCAAATATGTCACACTGTGACATAAATGTTATAAGACATTTCTTGTAACAAATCCGTAACAATTATAGAACATTGCTGTAACAATTATAGATATTGGTGATATTATAATCTCGTAGTATAGGCTACGTACCGAATATGTATCATGTGTGGCATAAATGTCTCAAGTCATTTCTTGTAACAAATCCGCAACATATACGTATCATATATTACGAGAAATGTCCTCAATCATTTTAAGGTTATGTCGATTAAGGAACGTAAACAATGTGTGAGTGTAAAGTACAAGGAGGTGATATCGAATAATCCAGCGTAATACAGAATAAACCAGAATAATACAGCATACATTGCAAGAGGTAAGTTTAATGTGATCCCTTTACTTAAAAGAAAAAAATAAGTTATATGGGTATTTGCCGTGATGGAAAAACACCCAGGAATTTCCCTTATTCGGTTTATAACCTTATTCGCGTTGCACGTTCGCTTAATTTCTCTTTGCCCTTTCTTTGTGTTGCAGGCCTGTTTTGAAATTGATAGCCTATTTTCAATTTTCCAGGCATTGTCCTGGTCACAATTTTTACTTTAATCAAAATTTGCCGCGCTCATCCCATAATAAAAAGTGTTACGAAGGAAATGAGACGTCGTAGAACAAAATCTATCTAGCAATTCTTTCTGAATCATGCGCAGAGTGTAAGAACCCAGTTTTAAGTTTTTACACTCTGCGGCTGATTCAGAAAGAATTGATAGACAGATTTTGTTCTACGACGTCTCATTTCCTTCGTAACTCACTTTCCCATGGGATGAGCATGGCACATTTTTTTTGCTCTTTATTTCAGAGTTGCAGGCCTGCTTTGAAATTGTTAGCCTATTTTGAACTTTCCAGGCATTGTCCTGGTCACAATTTTGACTTTAATCAAAATGTGCCACGCTCATCCCATAGGAAATAGTGTTACGAAGGAAATGAGACGTCGTAGAACAAAATCTATCTAGCAATTCTTTCGGAATCATGCGCAGAGTGTAAGAACCCAGTTTTGAGTTTTTACACTGTGTAAAAACCTAGCTTTGAGTTTTTACACTCTGTGCATGATTCGGAAAGAATTGATAGACAGATTTTGTTCTACGACGTCTCATTTCCTTCGTAACTCGTTTTCCCATGAGATGAGCACGGCATATGTTTTTTGCTCTTTATTTCAGAGTTGCAGGCCTGCTTTGAAATTGTTAGCCTATTTTGAACTTTCCAGACATTGTCCTGGTCACAATTTTGACTTTAATCAAAATGTGCCACGCTCATCCCATAGGAAAAAGTGTTACGAAGGAAATGAGACGTCGTAGAACAAAATCTATCCAGCAATTCTTTCGGCATCATGCACAGAGTGTAAGAACCCAATTTTGAGTTTTTACACTCTGTGTAAAATCCTAGCTTTAGTTTTTATACTCTGCGCATGATTCAGAAAGAATTGATAGACAGATTTTGTTCTACGACGTCTCATTTCCTTCGTAACTCATTTTCCCATGAGATGAGCATGACACATGTTTTCTGCTCTTTATTTCAGAGTTGCAGGCCTGCTTTGAAATTGTTAGCCTATTTTGAACTTTCCAGGCATTGTCCTGGTCACAATTTTGACTTCAATCAAAATGTGCCACGCTCATCCCGTGGGAAAAAGTTTACAAAGGAAATGAGACGTCGCCAGCAGTTTATCAGCGTAGAGTATAAAAACTCAAAACTAGGCTTTTCAGGACACCGGTGCACCTTGAGGGTTCTAACTAGTCCCAAAAAATTGTTCATTTGGTACTTCAAATGGTGGACGATACATCATATTTGTAGGTATTCTACAAAAATTATAAATTATAATTAAAATGTACTTTTCAAATGTTAAAATAAAAATAAAATTCCAACCTAATATGTAGGTTGGAAATACATAAATTTCTTGTAATTTGTTCATAAAATATGTATATACGTAAATTACCTGTAACCACGAAATCACATTGACATCGTTGTTACGAGTATTATGCACCAGGGTTACGTTTCGTTTCGTAGGAGTTACATCAATGAGCTGAGTTTGTTACAACTATGATCTGAGTTTGTTACATCTATTATCTGAGATTGTTATGGCTATGTGATGAGTTTGTTACGTCTATGAGCTGAATATGTTACATCTTGGGTATGAGTTTATTTCATTATTATTCCTCGTAGATGTTTCGTATCGGTGACTTGTTTATAGGATGACATATTTGAGAACAAACTCTGCTTCATTGACGGAGTTTGTGACATAAATGTTATGTCCAATGTAACACACGTTACGTAACATTTTCGTAACTATTTCGGAACTGTGTTTGCTGGGTTATTATTAATAATTTATTTTATAATTATGATCAGATGACAAGCTAATCATCAACTACAATTATTTGTAAAAACAATTGCAAAATTGTGGCCCTGATTTGATTAGTGCACTAGTTCTTCTATTTCAACTAGTTGTGTACCAATTTTTCATGATATTTCATAACTTGTATGAAATTTCATGACATTCGAACATTTTCAAGACTTCTCAGGTCGTCACTCTATTCTTTTTAAGAATTTGAATATTTCATTACTGTTGAATCATTAGTAACAAATACTGTTACACATTATGTAGTCACATGATTCGAATTACGTATTTGCCCGCTCTGATTCATTTTCATTTTGCTAGATCTATTTTTGCTTCATCCTTAACCTTAACCACGCGTCTTATTACAGCTATTCGTAATACATTCTTAGCCTTTCTCTCTTTCTCTTTCTCTGTCTCTCTCGTTTACGTTTTCTCCCTCTCCGTCACAACGCTTGCGCCTCGTAAAGTTACGTTGGACATTACGCATCGACCGCGTGGTTTCTTACGAGGTGAGTGGAGGCGTTTACACACACACACACACACACACACACACACACACACACACACACACACACACACACACACGCACGCACGCACATACACACACACACACACACGCGCGCGCACGCACGCACACGCAAACACACACACACACACACACACACATATATATATATATATATATATATATATATGTATATATGTATATATGTATGTATATATACTACGTAGTGCAGTACGGAATCAGCATCACCTTTCCGCTGCGTCTTCCACGTAACCGGCACGTAACGATGCGGATACGAGACTCCGGGTATAGTAATATAAGCAGAAGAGAGTCGGGCAATATGAACCATAATTAATTCGACCCAAAAAAATTGTGTAAATTTCAAGTTAGTACATTATTTTCTCAATATTAGCGCAGATTCATACACCCAGAAAAAGATCTCGTCGTAGGTATACCATAATCGTTTATTTGATTATTTTTTAGTTACTTTAAAGAAAATTTTCTTTCCATCCAATTTTGGGCGATATTTACTTCCACTATATTTGTTTATTTGAATTCCCTGTCATCGAGAAACAGGCGTTGAAGAAAAATTCCATTCGTTGTTACTAAATACCTATTCACCCGTGATCTCATCCGATCATATCTGCAGATTTGTCAGTACCCCAAATATCCGCCAGGTGGCTACCTCTCGCACAAGCGAACCTGCCTCTCGAGGCCTATATCCTTTCAACGCTCGTCTATGTTTGATATCCTTATTTTTCAGTATGGATGTTTAATACATTGAACATTGCGGCAAACGCAAGATGGTCGAATCCCCGAAAAGGATTCCCATGAAAAAGGGTCTTTTTTCTTTTCCCTTCTATTAAAGAAAAGACGAACCTTTACGAAATTGTAGACTTCATATGTGTAGCTATACATTCAAAGATTGAAATGCTTAAAAATATGTATTGTGTAAATATCAAAAAAACCATTATTTCATTTAAATACATATTGTTCAGTTTGAAATAATATTTATTAATATTAAATAAAAATTTATTAGGTCGCAAAATATTTTCCTAGTAGGTAATTCAAAAAAAAACAACTAAAAAAAATTATTTGGCTCGACTAGGATTTAGTTAAATGTACTAGATCTTTTTTCTGGGTGTAAGTCCTCCTCTGCGAATAGGGGAGACTGGGGTACGACAGCCCCCCTAAGCCGGTTTATACTTTTTGTAGCTTTCAACCATCAAATGAGTTTTCTTTTGTTCTATCTCAAACGAATTCACCGACGTTTTGCCGAAAAAAAATCTGGGGTACGACAGCTCCCCTAAAATTGATACAACTTTTTTTTCATCTTAAAAAATTGTTTTCAACGTTAAACATGTTTTTCTTTTTAATGACCCATTTTACGCCGGATGTAGTGCATCGGCTCAAAAATGGATAAATACATCAAATCAATCATAATTTGAAGAAAAAAAAAAATTTCTGATCTAATTCTATAGGGTGGTCCATTATGCCCCAGGTATCGTGGAACGGCCTAAAAAATGAGTCAATTACATCAAATTTATGATATTTTGACAAGCACAAATTTTTTGTTGCCTAATTTTTTAGGGGGGCCGTTGTGCCTCACCTTCCCCTAAAAAAAAATATAATAGCATGGCGTTCAAGTAAAATAATAAAAGATTTTCCTGAAAAGATTTTTATACAGCCATTGAGAAAGATATGAATTTTCGTGAAAGCTATTCCCACACTCAAAATAATAATCCTAGACTTGATTGCCGACAATTTGGATCCAAATTTTGAGGCTATGTAGCGCTAGGTCAAATTAACCCCAAACAAACATGATTGAATCACAAATAAAAGATTCAACATTTTTCTTTGTTCGAATAATGAGATAGCACGCAAATTTTTGGTTCCACTACGGATTAACATTAAAAATCTAGGCCATATTCCCTGACCCTTGGATTAAACGCAAACCCCGTTAATTCGTGTTACATACATTCAGATGCATTCGTGGTAAATGTATTATATACCAAAAGAGTTGTTGCACTCGTTCGAAGTGTAAATAGGAGCCGTTCGTCTTTGTCCAACCAACACTGGCCGTTTCTACTACTTCGGCGCATTATAGCCACGTTTATTTCGCGTCCATCGCACACTGTTCGCAGAGGCTTCGACGATATCTATACCGTCACAGCGGACTTCAGCGAGGATTTCTCGGCCCCTCGGGGCAACTTTCCGAGCGAAAGACCCTTAAATTTCGAACAGTACGCTAACTGGCTTCTGGAATAACGGTGGAAACGCAAATTGGGCCTTCTTCCTGGAAGTTTTCGCTGTCCATGCAACTTCTGTACTTAGATACATATAACTAAACAACCGGAATGGTAGTTGCAACACTTTAGGACACGAGAGTTACATTAGCGAGGAGAAGATACAGCGAGCAATGCGAAATGTGAACCGAGGTGCAATCGTGATGTTCGCTAATTGTCTGAGAAATCATCTAGCCTGATCTTAAATCTTTGCTACTTTATTTTCATTGTTATTAACATTTGTGCAAGACCGAGTAAAAGGCAAGATAAAATCGACTGAATTTGCGTTTGCCGATGGCCAGATAAATCATTGTTCCCATCAGTTGAGAATTATAGCTCAGTTGGAATTTGATTTGGATTTGGGTCATGGAGATTAATACATAGGACAAACAAAAAGATATCTTAAAACCAGAATCAACGGACACAAAAATAGTCTAAGACACACTAACACACAGAATACAGCATTAGCTAAACACGGAATCGAATTAAATCACAATTTTAAATTTGACGATGTCAAAATTTTTAACCCCTTGACTGTGAGTGACACGCATAAAGGCAAAAAAAAGTCGTGCCATTTTTGTGTCATGACACGTATAGGAGCATTTGAAAAACAACCTATTTCTACTGCATCGATTCGATTGTAATTTGGTACATCATGGTTTTTGGGGTCGCTGAATTTGAATTTGACATCAGATTTCTAAAATTCAAAATGGCGGATCCAATATGGCGGACGCAAATTCCAAAAATGATTTGATTTCGACGAAAGTGAGTACTTCATGGTTTTCGGAGTCGCTGAATTCGAATTTGAAATCAGATTTCCAAAATTCAAAATGGTGGATCCAATATGGCGGACGCAAATTCGAAAAATGGTTTGATTTCGACGAAAGTGAGTACTTCATGGTTTTCGGAGTTGCTGAATTCGAATTTGAAATCAGATTTCCGAAATTCAAGATATCGGATCCAATATGGTGGACGCAAATTCGAAAAGTTGTTGGATTTTGACAAAAAATTATATCTCTAGATGTTTATGGTCGCGAATTCGCGTCCGCCATATTGAATCCGCCATTTTGAATTTTGGAAATCTGATGTCGAATTCGAAGTCAGCGGCCCCAAAAACCTCTATACTGAGACTTTAAAGCAAATCTAGGAAATTTTTTTTCCAACACAAAAATGGCACGAAAATCTCATTTTCACCTCACTGCGAAAGGGTTAATAATGAAAAATGGCTAAAAAAGCGATTAATTCTTGAAATGTTATAGATTACAGCGCATTCCAAAGCGATTAATTTTAGAACCAACATCGACAAACTAAGCAGCATATATAATTCAATAATTTAACAAAACTTCTAATAATAACTGAAAAACCTTAAATTGCCAGCCATCGGTTTAAAACTCATTATCAAATCTAACCGTTATCAATTCAAAACCGGTTCAAGACTCGTTACCACAATTCGTCCGGCATGTAAAAATAATTAACGGCAACTTCCTCAACCGTAACAAACACCCCCCACTCTTCAATACTCGATTCCACTGCCCTAACAATATAAATACCTCCTCACTCGTCTCTAATACTCAGTCGCTACTAATCTCTCGAAACATCTTGACCGTTTAACTACATCATGTAATGAAAATTGTTAATTTTGATCAAAAATGAATCTTGGAAAATATCAAATACGCAAATCATAGGTAAATAACATGTACACGCGTTCTCACAAAGAACATTAACTAAGCACTAAAATATCAAAACCCTCTCCCTCGCAGACATCAAGGATCGCAAAAAAACGACCCGTCTTAATACAATAAATTCATAATGAATATCATCCAAGATTCATCAAGTGATCAAAAATTACCCATACAAATTCAGGTCAGTCATGACACACAACACATGAGCTTATAATGTAAACCATGTCAAAACATATCAAAATCTCTAATACAAAATAAGAATAAGATGAATGTAATTTTTAGAAATAATAAATCTGAAGAGGATCCGAATAAGGATCGAAACGTTATACAAAAAAATTGTCCAATTTTATTTGGAACCACTGGCTGAATCACAGCCGATTCCTCCCTTCACTAATTAATTCTGATAGGTTTATTATTTGGTAGGTATAGGTGGGGCGTTCCACACCAAACCGGACACCATTTAGCTTTTGCATCTCCGACTTTTTTCAAAATTTTCTATGTTTTAATATTTGTTGGAGAAGGTCTTCATGATTTTTTTCAATTTTTTTTGTCGAGCCGTTTTCGAGATATCGATTTTTCAAAAATTAGGCTAGTTTTTTTTCCAAACGCCCATAACTTTGCGAAAAATGGGCCAAATAGGACGTTTTTTTTCAAAATTTTTGGTCTTAAACGTACTTTTGATAGAAAAATATCGAAATAAAATTTCAAACCGTATTTCTATGAGATTTTCAAGTTTTAAAAACAAATTGTTGATTTACAAAAAACACGTACTGATCGATTTTCTTCAATTTTTTTTGTAAAAAACTGTCATCTATTTCACAACTCTTAAGCCTAACGAGATAATGGGTAAACGATGGGATCTATTTTTTTTCGATTTTTAATTTAGCACCATTTAGCTTTTGTATCTCCGAATTTTTTCAATTTTTTTTTATGTTTTAGTATTGGTTGAAAGAGGGCTCTATGATTTTTTTCAATTTTTTTTGTCGATCAGTTTTCAAGATATAAATTGAATATAGAAATAAAATATGGAAATTGAAAAATCGAAAAAAAATAGATCCCATCGTTATCCCATTACCTACTTAGGCATAAAAGTTGTGAAATAAGTGACAGTTTTTCACAAAAAATTTTTAAGAAAATCGATCGGTACGTGTTTTTTGTAAATCAACAATTTAAATTTAAAACTTAAAAATCTTATGGAAATATGGTTTGAAATTTTTTTGAAAATATTTTTTATAAAAAGTACGTTCAAAAACAAACATTTTGAAAAAAAACGTCCTATTTGGCCCATTTTTCGCGAAGTTATGAACGTTTACAAAAAAAAACGTAATTTTCGAAAAATCGATATCTTGAAAACGGATCGACAAAAAAAATTTTAAAAAATCATGGAGGCCTCTTTCAACCAATACTAAAAGATAAAAAATTTTGAAAAAAATCGGCGATACAAAAGCTAAATGATGAAAAAATTCGAAAAAAATTGATCCCATCGTTTACCCATTATCTCGTTAGGCTTAAAAGTTGTGGAATGGATGACAGTTATTTACAACAAATTTTTAAGAAAATCGACTGGTACGTGTTTTTTGTAAATCAACAATTCATTTTTTAAACTTGAAAATTTCATAGAAATACGGTTTGAAATTTTTTTTCAATATTTTTTATCAAAAGTACGTTTAAAAACAAAAATTTTGAAAAAAAAACTTCCCATTTGGCCCATTTTTCGCAAAGTTATGGGCGTTTGAAAAAAAAAGTAGCCTAATTTTTGAAAAATCGATATCTTGAAAACGGCTAGACAAAAAAAAATTGAAAAAAATCATGAAGACCTCTTTCCACCAATACTAAAACATAAAAAATTTTGAAAAAAGTCGGAGATGCAAAAGCTAAATGGTGTCCGGTTTGGTGTGGAACGCCTCATGTATATCAAAATGCTTGTGAGGTTCGATTTCATGTGACAGACTCATTACGTTACGATACATTTTTTTTCTTATAGGAAAAGAAATAACGGTAGAAGCTATGAATGTCTTTCTCGATCTGTCTCCTTTACAAAATTGTTCTCTCAGTACATCAAAAAATACACGCAACTCCTAAGAAAATCATAATGATTTTTCGTGGCTTTTCACCCGAACGCAGATATCATAACAATTTTCGTATTTTATTTTCATCCAATGCGCATTAATTACATTCTATATTTACATTCTGAATTATTATACAACGAGATGTAAAAATCCACCTCCAAAAATCCACTCTCAAAACGTTTCTCATTTGTACTGCAATTGGTGGAGATGTTATTTTGTACTATTGAAGAAAAAACTAATTTAATGGAAATTAAAATTTGAAACTTGATGGAAAAAGTATCCGTCAAATTTCCATTGTCCATTCTGCTATTCGGATCAAAATGTTAGTCAATGCAAAATCGATGTAGCTGTGCTAATTAATTCGTTTCGCGGTCGTTAATTTTTTAGGAATATTGAAATACAAAATCGAATCAGTTTATATTAATTCAAAATGTTTGAAGAAAATAGTTCGATGAATTTAAATATAAAAGAGAAAAATATAAAAATCAAAAAATCAAAATTAATTGGGAATAAATGAAAATGGATCAGAGCAATAGATTCACCCTAACTGTACAAAGGCGACATTGATGAAAATTCATCGATGATAATATTTTCAACGTCAGAAACCTAAATATGTGTACGTACAGAGGGAACATCGAATCCTCGAGTCCGAGGTTGGCAACATCTTCATTCGATATATATACCATTGACAGTGGTAGAGAGAGGGGAGCAAGGGCCAATAAGCAAGAGAATCGGCCCAGTCGAGCTCTTTCGTGATGCGACGAAAGAGATACATACATATATATGGGGCCTGCCACGTCAAATCACGCGTCCATCGGCCTGATCAAATTTTTAGAAATTTTTATTTCATTTTTTTAGAAGTTGAACGAGCTAAAAAATCATTAAATTGAGGGAAAACATAAAAAACGGCCTTTTTTAATTAATGAAATTTTTTACAAACACCAGGACCCTAAACAGATATTTCCGTCATAGCTCGATAATGGGCCAAAAATAATTACTATTTTTTTTGTATATATATATTTTTTTTTTACAATTTCTTACTTTGATTGTTCCTTGTAGTGAGAATAACAACAAAAATATTTTTCTAGTGAAACGTGATTTTTTTTCTTGCCTCGAGAGTGAAACGACAACATTTTTCGAAAATTTATTAGCCTCGACGGGCTGAAATAAAACGGATGATTCAAACACAACTAAAAAATTAAAATAAATAAAAACCTAGTCATTATTTTTAGTCCATTATCGAACGATGACGAAAATAACTGTCTCAGGCCCTAGTTTCTGTGGAAAATGAAATATGAAAAGTGAAAAATGAAATATCCTAAAAAATGAAGAAAAAAAAATTCTAAGAATTTGAGGTCATATTTTGGGCCAAACGAAACCCACAATTCATTGGACATCAAATTCGGAGGGAGTCAGGCTGATGACCGCGTGATTTGACGTGGAATGCCCCATATATATATGGAAAAAGGGTTTCTCTGATCGCAGTCGCACCGGCCAATCTTCCTATCCCAAAGATACTTATACAGATATATATATACTAGGGGCCCGTGCGGCTCGGGCGCTACGCGCCCTCGCATCGCAAGTCCAAACCTTTCAAACCCAAACCATCGAACCCAAACCTCCAAACCCAAACCTCCAAACCCAAACCTCCAAACCCAAACCTCCAAACCCAAACCTAGAACCGAGCGAGGTGAAGTTGGCCATGGAATCGAGGCTCGAGTGGGTCGAAGTTGGCCATGGCCTCGATTCTTGTACACAGCGGCGGCGGCGGCGGCGGCGGCGATAATTTTATATATATATATACATCGTAACCCAAACCTCCAAACCCAAACCTCCAAACCCGAACCTCCAAACCCAAACCTCCAAACCCAAACCTAGAACCGAGCGAGGTGAAGTTGGCCATGGAATCGAGGCTCGAGTGGGTCGAAGTTGGCCATGGCCTCGATTCTTGTACACAGCGGCGGCGGCGGCGGCGATAATTTTATATATATATACATCGTAACCCAAACCTCCAAACCCACACCTCCAAACCCAAACCTCCAAACCCAAACCTCCAAACCCAAACCTCCAAACCCAAACCTCCAAACCCAAACCTCCAAACCCAAACCTCCAAACCCAAACCTCCAAACCCAAACCTCCAAACCCAAACCTCCAAACCCAAACCTCCAAACCCAAACCTCCAAACCCAAACCTCCAAACCCAAACCCCCAAACCCAAACCTCCAAACCCAAACCTCCAAACCCAAACCTAGAACCGAGCGAGGTGAAGTTGGCCATGGAATCGAGGCTCGAGTGGGTCGAAGTTGGCCATGGCCTCGATTCTTGTACACAGCGGCGGCGGCGGCGATAATTTTATATATATATACATCGTAACCCAAACCTCCAAACCCAAACCCAAACCTAGAATTGAGCGGGGTGAAGTTGGCCATGGAATCGAGGCTCGAGCGGGGTGAAGTCGGCTATGGCCTCGATTCTTGTACACAGCGGCGGCGGCGGCGGCTATAATTTTATATAATATAGAGAGATATATATATTATCGCGAGAGTTTCTTCGCGCGTTCGACGAACCATCGTCGCACACACAAATCTTTTCATACACAAACGCACACGAGTCCACAAGTGGGAGACGAGGCGAGTGAACACGTACGAGGGGATCAACATCGACCACAGAAAGAGATAAAAAAAACTATACATATATACATGAGAGAGAGAGAGAGAGAGAGAGAGAGAGAGAGAGAGAGAGAGAGAGAGAGAGAGAGAGCGAGTCATGTCTGTATAATACCTTTTTCCTTCTTCGGAAGATGAAGTGAGATCGAAGAGGGAGTTGCCGAGGAGGCCCAGAAGGAACGCCAAGAGGCCCTCGGGGTCCTGTTTCACCGGCGTGGCAAGCCGCGCGATAACAAAAACGAGAAAAAGACGGGGAGAAGAACGAGAATGAAGGGAGAGAAAGAGAGAGAGAGAGAGAAAAAAGGGCAAAACTGCTTTGCCCGGGTCCCACATATATATAATGAAGGGGGGTGGGGGGCCTGTGAAGCAAGTCTCCCGACCTATCCCTTCGTACCTTCGATTGTGCGGGGCCCCGGTATTCCCGCGGGCCGAAAATGTGCGCGCGGTTCTCTCATCCCCACCACTGACTCCGACGTTCTATACATCTAACTCGGGGACCCAAACTCTCCCCACTCTAGTTCTCTTTTTGTTCGTTGCTTTATATCCATCAACCTATTGCTCGTATTTTTCTTTTTACTCTCATTTCTTATGCTATGAAACGTCTCACGCGCCCTAAGGGGCCCGTTCCCCTCATTTCGACCTGCTACAGCCCCATGATGAATTCTCCATTTTATTTTGTAAAGCTCCGAGAATCCTCCATGCTTTTTTTCCCTCAAATTCATTCTATCCGATGAAATTTCATTGGACGAGATCCTCGAATCGAAAATTGACTCTGGCAGGAAAATCAATTTGAATTTGTAGCAAGATAAATTATCGAGCTAAAATTTTAACGATTGAAACTCTTTAACTAGTCTGAAAAAAAGAAACGGGCCAAAAAATTAATGTAAAATGATCCAGGATAAATTATTGGATATCTTTGAACAGGTTTCATTTTTAATAAATTTCGTTTTTGTAAAAGTTGTTCAAAATCACTGAGTAGTTTTTTTTTTTTAATTGGTAATCGAAACTCTGCACATTAATTTAAATTACGTGAACTTTCCATGAAAATTTACATTACAAAAATGAACTGTTTAAGAATTATCAATAAATCGGAAATTTTGAATATTTCAATTCCTCTGAATTGACTCTGAGAGTGGAATCGTTGTAAAGCGATCGATTATAGATTATCAATTGACAATCTCGACGCTTTGATGAATCTTCGAATATCCTCGATTCGCAATAACATTTCTTTTTCCTTGAAGATACATTCCTTCGATGCGTAGCAATTTTTTCATCTGTTTTTTATTTATTTATTTCTTAGCTATTTCAGATACGCTTAGGGCATCATTCTAGTTTATAATTTTCAAAAATCGATTTTCCTTTTTTTTACATTTTTCGAAAGTAAATAGTATCTAAAGGTAATGTGTAAAAAATTTTGAACGATCAGAGCAGTATAACTATAATATGTTATTCTTCGACTTTTACACTGAGGAAAAAAAAATGTTGGAATCAACTAAATCTGTCATTCAATACGTCCAAACGAATGTTTAGTTGGTGCAATTCAATATTATTCAGGCAAAAAAATATTGTATTGTACCAACTAAATATTCGTTTGGACGTATTGAATGACAGATTTAGTTGATTCCAACATTTTTTTTTCTCAGTGTACGATCTAATTTTATGTTTTAGATGAGATGTTAACTATAGATCAACGCAGCCAGCGACATATCTACTTTTTGAGGAGTTACGTTTGCCTGTTATTGTTGTTTATAAAAAGTGTAAAAAAAAAATGCAATTATTTTGTGCATTTCGAGAGTGTATTTATTAAGCTCAACAAATTTTACAAGAATATCTATAATAATAGGTTTTACAAAAATTTACAACAATAACCCTTTTTTCAAAATCTAAATCAGAATGATACCTTCATGAAAATTGCATGAAAAATGAGCGGATCAAAAGTCACAAAGACCTGGGAATTTCGGAGATAAGAATTTCACGTTGGTAATTCGTCAACGCGAGAAATGCGCGCGATGCATCTCGGATGCACACGCACGGGACGTGTATAGTGCAGCAGGCAAAAACCGAGGGAGAGAGAGCGAGCCCTCGTATTCAAGAGAGGTAATGTCGGGGGAAGAGAGGGACGCTCTTTTGGTTTAGGAGAGAAAGAGAGAGAGAGAGAGAGAGAGAGAGAGAGAGAGAGAGAGAGAGAGAGAGAGAGAGAGTGAGAGAGAGAGAGAGGGAGAGAGAACGCGAGAGAATGAGCGGCGGAGGAGGAAGAAGAAAAAAAGAAGACCGCGGCGACAGTGCAACGCGCCACGAGAGAGTGAAGGAGGGGTATGAAGGAGGGGGGGATGCACAAGTTGCACATTGCGGAGGGGAATCGCGTTTGTGTTTGGGTTGCGCGGGCACACGGACAAAGGAGAGACGAAGAGAAGGTACATAGCAGAGAGGAGCTGCACTCTTGTCTCGGTGTATGTAAGAACGTCGTTGTATGCGAGGAGGGCTTTCGGCGGTTAGTAGAGTGACTGAGCGAGTGAGCCGAGGAGCCCGAGCGAGTATTTTCGCTGGCCTTGACGCAGCGACGGAGGGCGATGCACCTCTTGGCGAACATGGCGAAACCGGGACCGCGAGCCCCCAACCTTTTTCCTCTCCATCTCTCTCCCTCCCTCTCTCTCTCTCTCTCTCTCGCTCGCTCTCTCTCTCTCTCTCTCTCTCTCTCTCTCTCTCTCTCTCTCTCTCTCTCTTTTTCTCTTGCAAACTGCAAGAAACGCGCACGCACACGCTCACACATTTATAGCGAAAACTCTTTTCTGTAACGCACAGGCAAACACTGAGCCCAGGACACTGCAGGCGGGAATAAAAATGCACTTTCGTGTTGTACGTTCGGATATTAGACCGCGACGCCTACGTATTTCTTCGAGCGATAAATCATGATTTTTCCGCGTTCAAAGCTGAAAAATAAAAGAATCTAAAAAAAAAAAAATAATCAGTGAAATTTGAAATTTAACTATTTTTTTAAATATTTTTACTATTTATTTATTGTTTTACTATTTATTTATTTGATTATTTATTTATTTATTATAATATCAACGGTTTCATTGGATTAGATCGGTTGGGTAATCGTTTTGTTGAGGAATTCCAAATCCAGCCAATCAGAAAAATCTATGAACTTGAAAGATTGGTGTGGTGCAATAGTTGAAATTAATTTCGTGCGAAATTGACGTGATAATGTTACAGAGTATGTTACGAAATGTTTTTTGATGATAATAATAAAAATATTTTGTGGAATGTGGCAAAAATTTTGAAATTCCACGCGAAAGTCTAGTCCGGATTATTCCGTCTGAATTTTTGTATTTCAAAACATTCAACTTGTATTAAATATTTATTAATTATTATACTCGATGTATTTATTATTTATTATATATCAATTTGTTATTATTAATCATTTGATCTTTTTTAATTTTTTAAAATTATTTAATTTTATCGATCCTCCCAAGACTCGACTGAAACAAGGCAAAATTATTCTGACAATTTAGAATGGGCATACTCAATGAAATATTATAAAATAATATTTCGAAACACAAATAAAAAAGAAAACTCAATAAAAGAATGTTCAAGTATAAGGGAGCGGAGGGCTGGTTATAACAGTTTTTGGAAAAAAGCCTGTGTTGTCTAAAATATGTATACTTTCATGATTGTAAGTAAGAGGGTCTCTAATTAATTTTATATATGATAAATCAATTTTCGATGAATAATCTATTTAACAGTATAAAATTAATTATGAAATTTCATCATATATTTGTGATATACTCGTTTATTTTATTAGTGATCAATAAAATTAATCATTCATCGTTGATTAATTTAATTTTTTCTTTATCAACATTCTATTGAAAATTTGCAGATAGTTGTTTTGAAGATGATAATATTGGGTATTTAAGTGATATGAGTCGATTTTCTCGCGTTTCTAAGTAAATAACATCATTATTTTAGACAGTTTAATGGTTAAGGCTTGATAGCTCCTAAAGGGCTCGCCTCACGCAAATCTTCATTCAGACCTCTTTTGTCGAGCGTTCAATTTCCTACAAGAATTCATAATTCTTATTACTGTACAGTGATTAGTTTTTGAGTAATAAAATTCCAAATTCAGAAAAAAAAATTTCCCAAGTTATTTAAATGGAAAAGGAAAACTGAAAACAGCCGCCTCTAAATATTAATATTGAGGGCTAATATTTGGACAGGGTATTTGGTTAGGGAAACTCTGACGATTTATCAATGTTCTTTGCAAAAAAAAAAAGTCATTTTATTTCAAACAGTCTACTACTTATCCTTGTTACAACAAAAGCCCCCTCTCTTAAAAAAAAAAAAATTGAGGCAAGTCTCAAAACTGAGATATATTTTTCTTTCATTTGCAGAAACAGCAGAACCGATTAAAAATAGTTTCTAAACTAGAATATCGCCTCGAGCCATTCTTAGATTAAAAGCAAAGAATTTATTTCAATCAAACAAATCCTTTCCCCTTGTGCAATGCGCGATTGTGACAATTATTTTTAAAACGTCCATCATAGAACAAAATTATATCGGTTACATTACATATTTCATTGCAACGTTAATCCCACGTGATTTTCCACGTTAATAATTCAATCGCAAACAATTCACAATAACTCAAATATCATAAATCAGACAAATGGTACGATGATCAAATGGATCTATGGACTATAAACTGAATCCACAGAGACAGAGATAAAAAGAGCGAGCGAGAGAGAGAGAGAGAGAGAGAGAGAGAGAGAGAGAGAGAGAGAGAGAGAGAGAGAGGGAGAGGGAGAGAGAGAGAGAGAGAGAGAGAGAGAGAGAGAGAGAGAGAGAGAGAGAGAGAGAGGTAGACAGAGTCAGCTCGATTTCACAGAACCCATTTCTCATCCATTATTTTCCCCTTTGCACCCATGGCATCGGTCGTACAAGAACTCACATAGGCGGATCGTGGTGGCGCGCGGTTCGAGCGCGCACGCACATACGCACGAAAAAAAAAAACGTGAAATAAAAATTGCACTATGATGTGCATGTGCACTCATATAGACGAATCATTGGTTGGGAAGGATAGGGACCTATGTGAATTCACGAGTCAGCGTCGATTTATGTTGGCATTGAGCCTGTCTGACTCTGAGGGAACGATAAATACGTACGAAATGTCTGCGGGTGTGCGTGACGGTTCCCCGTCATTTGTGCATGAATGTTGGTCGCGCGCAGATGCACACACGTTGCAACCACACCGTGAAACGCATCGCTCACAGGCGCATAACACGTCGCACAGCGAGTACAGAGAGAGAGAGAGAGAGATTGAAGCAAAACGCATTTGCGAAGGAAGGAAGGAAATAAATGAAAGGGGGGGTTATAATACCGTAGGGGCCAGAGCAGAGGCGAGCGCGCGGCCGCAGCAGGCGCGCTCCTTGCACCGGTCCAACTTATACACGAAAAGGCCCCGAGTGTGTGCATCAACGAGCGCGCACACACTCGTGCATAAAACCGGCGGAGGCTTTTATGTATATATATATGTATATGTCGAAGAATTGCGCGGAAAATGGTGGGGGTTCGAGTCCAACGCTCCAAGAAGCTTCGGGGCCCGGTCCAACTCGCAAACGCTCGACACTGACCTCACCCAAGCGCTGTGTTAGTGAGCGAGGGCCCTCGTTTCTGCCCCCCCCCCCCGCCCCTACCTCTCTTTGCCCCTTTTTTATCCCGAGAGGGGGCTAGGCCCCTCTCCGTGCCCCCCTCTCCCTCGCTCCTCTCTCCCTCTCGCTTCTTCGTCGCTTCGGTGGTAACTCCAGCCCGGGCCCCCTTTCGTGTACACTGCCTGCCAAAAGTCAACTCGAGAATTTTTCCGCTTGACGAAGAATCCTTTACGCTCCTCGACGTCTTGAACGAAACGTTCGGCGAAATAAAGTTTTCCTTTGGGATCTTGAGATAAGGGGAAATGCACTCTTTCAGCGTTACAAGTGCATTAAAGGCTATAAATAAATGTTCGAAATGCATCGATGAAATATGCATTCGCGTTAATGAAGAGAATGGAGAGGGGAGGGCGCGAAAGAGGGTACAGAGCAAACAGGTGCGAGCGAGGTCACTCTCTATAATCTTTCAGCCGATTTTGTGCGACCCTGAAGAAGTCAGCCCACTGATGAAAATGGATACCAGTGTTATTCGTTTTATTGCATATAAATCGAGAAGAGAAAGTTTTCGACATTCGCAACATGATCAGGAGAGTTCTTTATTCAAGGTACTAGTCAACTTTAGAAGGCTAAAAAAGCAAATTTCTTAGATTTTTGTCTTCCCTTTTTTATGAGATATGGCTATAAAATTGTTTTTACAACATTGTTTCATCCTTTAAAAATACGTAAAAAAAATTATTTTTTATTTTGATTCTTTGAATAATTTATAAAAGGCGCCTAAGTCGACTCTTCGAAAATGTCTTGTTTCATGGCTGACAGTTCATCTCAGAATTGGCAAGTTTGAAATAAAAAATTAAAAAAGTATTTTAAAGGGAAAGATTTCTTACACAACAATTTACCACCGATAATGGAAAATCGATTATTTTTTTTTTTATGGCGGATGTTTGGAATAAATTGTGAAAAATTGAATTTTTCGTTTTCATTTCAAACATCCACCATTTTTTTCATCGTTTTTTCATTAACGGTGGTAAATTGACGTATAAGAAATCTTCCTCGTTAAAAGCTTTTTTATTTTTTTGTTTCAGATTTGCCAATTCTGACATTAATGGTCGTCGGCCATGTGACAAGACATTTTAGAGTTTGGCGCCTTCTATAAATTATTCAAAGAATCGAAATTAAAAAAAAAAATTTCTTTGTGTTTTCGGAGATGAAACAATGTTGTAAAAATAGTTTTATAGCCATATCTGATAAAGGAGCTGATAAAAATCCTAGAAATTTGCTTTTTTTTTGGCATTTTAAAGTAGGCCAGTACCTTAACGGAAAATAATTGCAATAATTAATTGTACAGCTATTGGATTTCAAATTTGAAAATTGATAGAAAAACTGACGTTTTATAAAAGTTTGAAATTTAAAATGAATGCTTGTATAAATGCAATTGTTATAAATCGAATCAAGTGGTTAGTAAAAAAAAAAAAATTTGAACTAAATAATTTTGTCTTCGAAGGATCGTTTTACATTTGGAATATATAAATAAATAAATAAATAAATAAATAAATAAATAAATAAATAAATAAATAAATAAATAAATAAATAAATAAATAAATAAATAAATAAATAAATAAATAAATAAATAAATAAATAAATAAATAAATAAATAAATAAATAAATAAATAAATAAATAAATAAATAAATGAATAAATAAATAAATAAATAAACAAATAAATAAATCTAAATCAAATACCCTGAAAAAATAATCGTTTTATCGCAGGAAAAAAAGCTCGAAAATGGTACTTCTTTTAAACCTTCAAATCAATTTTCTCCTTCAAAAGTTTGTTACTCCCATGTGACGTGTATTGTGCCATTGAAAATTTAATGGCTCCAAATGTAATGGACCTCTTGGCTCGAAGAAGCGAGTCTCGAACGCAAATGCGCACGGTCTCGTAATTTTGCAAAGGTGGTCCCGCGTGTGTCTCATCGTGCGGTCACCCACGCGATTTCGCATAACTCTAGCGCACGGTTCACCATATTTTATACCGAATAGACAAAGCCCTTCCTCTCTCGCTCTTTCTCTCTTGCGAACAGCAAAGTGTTGGAGACCCATATGCACGCGTGAGGGGCTGAACAGCCTGCAAGAATTTCTCATGGTGGGCTTTTTTTTGTTGCAAGAGCACATACACAAGCGCAATGAAAGTACACGTCCCAAGCGCGACGCGACGCGAGTGACTGGACGCGATTATGCAAGTCCCGCAGCGTGAGGAGACGTACGACTTTTTTTTAGTGGTACTTATAGTTGCGCCACTATAAAGACGAGATATCTTTCCGCGCTTCGTCGTTTCGCTCATTGACAGGTAGTCGCAAAAGTGTGTTTCTGCAAAGCAGCAGACATGCCACACATGCCTGACTCTGCCACAGAATTAGGTGTACAGCCGCTGACATCTCTGGGCAACGATTGGCATGGCCTGATATTCGATATGCACGCTGAACGAATAAAGAGTGCCGGAAAAGTGAAGGCTTCACGGTACTGATAATAGCTTCGTCTGCTCGAAAAGGGCCAATAATTGTGCCACTCACGCCAGGCCCTTTCATAGTATTCATGCACGGAAAAAAAATGATCAGTGAGAAATGCTGAGATTCTCATTAATTTTTACAGTTTTCCCCATCAACAGCGCCTCCTGGAAGGGCAAACAGTGAAATTTGCATATTTCTTTAATACAATATACAGATGTCGCATATGACTTAGTACATGTCCATCAGACGAATTTTTACACTGTGGAACGGTAAAATGTACATTACGTGAAACGTTACATTTCTGTTGTATCCAGTGAACTTTTTACACATTTCACATTGTAAAAATTATCCAGGGCCCGTGAAAAAATTACCGTGTACATTGTAAAAATTGAAAAGAACGTAGTATATTTTGCGATACGTTTTTTATTTTTTACTGAAAATAGTGTAATTTCTCAAATAAATTATAGTGTAGTGAAACGTTTCGATATTTGAATAAATTCCAATTTATGCAAGTATTGCAATAAACCCTTATTTATCCTCGCTCGGGCTCATAGCTATGAGGGCTTGTACTTGACTAATTAATCGTGAGATCAATTAATTAAGCGAATTTAGTTGAACCTCGCACCCATAAAGAGCACGAGCGTCACCGAAATGCAATGGTGATCTGTTAAGAAAATGTAGTCTTCAGTCCATAGGACTGCTCGACCACAGAACGTGGGTGATGTTCCAACAATTGTATGTCAATTGAGCACGCCGATGTTGGTAATACATCGGACCTTATAGGTGCTCGTTGGCTCTCTCGCTAGCGCGAGAGGGCGCGCCGTCCGACGCTATCTAGCGGATCTCGGGCGAAATGCAGAGATCGTGGCCCGCCGCAGGTCGTCCCGATACAGTGCCACACTGTAAAAATTGAAATTGACGTTGCATATTTTACCGCGCGCATTTGATTTTTCACTGGGAACGCTGCAATTTCTAATTATGTGCTTTGAACATTCTACAGAGACCATTGTAAATTTTACAGTTCAAACGCAGTGGATTTCGTCGTTTCTGCTTGTTATTTCTACTTTGTCATTTTTTTTGCGTTGAACATTGCATTTTTTACAGTGTAAATCAGCATTTACGATAGGTTGAAAAGTAGAAACTACATTAAATCCATTTATTTATAATGGATCCCCAGTAAAACGCCTGAATTACAGTTCTGAACCGTATATTCTGCATTGAATTCAGTAATTTTTTAAATATTACACATGAATTGTCACTGATCATTTTTGTCCGTGTGAGAATTACGTGGAAATGTGGGACGAGCAACTTTCAGCAGTTATTATTAAAAGGTTTACAAGGGTGGCACTATTTTGATGACATGGAATGCCGACCTATTTCTTGAAGTTTAATATGCCCGTGAAAACGGCAAGAAACATTGAAGAATTGTGTTTTTAGCTATTTCACAATGTTCTCATAGAGATTAGGCTTGCCGACACCTTGTTTCTTAAGGCGTCAGCGTCAAAATAGCAGTTTTTAATAATAATTCACTATTTTTGTAAAATGCCAAAAAATATTATGTATCGTCCACCATTTGGAGTACCGGATGTACAATTTTTTGGGACTAGTTATAGCCGTTAAGGTGCACCGGTTTCCTGATAAACCTAGTTTTGAGTTTTTACACTGTGCGCGTGATTCAGAATAAACCGCTCGACGGATTTTACTCTACAACGTCTTATTTTCTTCGTGACTTTTCCCCATAATATGAATGCGGGACTTTTTTTTAGCCCTTTATTTCAGAGTTGCAGGCCTGTTTTGAAATTGTTAGCTGATTTTGAACTTTCCAGGCATTGTCCTGGTCGCAATTTTGACTTTTATCAAACTCCCGTGGGAAAAAGCGTTACAAAGAAAATGAGGCGTTGTAGAACAAAATCCGTCCAGCGGTTCTTTCTGAATCACGCGTAAAGTGTAAAAACTCAAAACTAGGTCTTTCAGGAAACCGGTGCACCTTAAGGGTTCTAACTAGTTCGAAAAAATTGTTAATTTGGTACCTCAAATGGTGGGAGATACATCATATTTTTAGGCATTCTACAAAAATTATAAATTGTTATTAACCCTCCGGGGTCACGCTTATCTGGATCGATTTGACCTTGTCCATTTTTGAACAAGTATTGTGACCAAACTATCGGTCAGAAAAAACCAAAAAAATTACAGAACATCCTTTAAACATTCTAGTTGATATATTAAAAATTAGTTTATAAAAAATGAAATGACTATGTATTCAAAAAAATTCATAAAGAAGAAAAAAGAAAAGTAGTCGTGCGGTCGTTTTAACCCAGTGTGACCACGAAAGATTAGAAATCGCCGTTTTGACGTTGACTCGACCGTCTTAAGGTATCTAACTAAGCAGTCTAACTATGTTATTCTGTTACTTTTACGTTGCTACCTTTATTACCTGAGCACGCTCGGGTAAGCTTTAAATGAGTTTTTCTCAAAACAACGTTTTTTCGGTCGGTGGCGGGGATTTCTCCGAAACCACTGAACCGATCCTTATGCAAATTTTACCAACATATTCTACAGTTTTTGGTTTTTGTTACCAAAAACAGTGAAACAGACGCAATTATTCGTTTTTTTTTTGTAAAAGCTCTGTCATTTTATTATTTATCAATAAATATTAATATCCGTAGAATGTACGAGAGCCACAGTCTTACTGAATCTAAATATTCTTTAGTTTTTCATTTCAGATGAGCCGTTATGTAGATATCAACGCCGCCATCGACATATCTATTTTTCGAGGAGTCACGTTTGTCTGTTATTTTTGTGTTTAAAAAGTGTTTAGAATAAAAAAATAAAAATTGTTTTATGTATTTCGAGAGTGTATTTATTAAGCTCAACACATTTTGTATCAATATCTATAATAATACGTTCCTAAAAAGTTTACAAAAATAACCCCTTTTTTGAACATTTAAACTAGAATGATGCCTTAAGATTTCACCAGAGTCAAAAACCAGCAATTACAATTTTCGATCAAGTTTAGGAAAAAGGCAAATGATTGATATTTGGAAATTGTATAACTCGGTCAATCTCAAACTGAATGGGGCAATTTTACATCGCTACACCTCACTTAATTTTTAGAGAATGGCATTGGATTCATCCTGATAGCCTGATTATTATCTGATGGAGAATTTTGAAAATTGGAAAAATGTTATCAAAAGGGCCCTCCAAATTTTGGATACAATTTTTCTTTGTCTTTGACGTAATGTTAAAGGCTCGCTAAAATCAGCAATTGCTTCAGGAACACGACGAACTCACTCCAAACGTTTGCAGTACAATGCAAACGTTAACTTTATATGACGTGGAATTAAAATAACAATTGAATTGAATTCCTCAATTCACGATCTATCGACTGTAGCAAATGGATTACATTTTTTCGACAGTCGTTTGAGTCATGCTCTTTATTTTTCCGGAAGTTCGATCTTTCTCTAATAGAATGGGGTCTGTGCGGGATCCTGACAGTAGTGCTTTCTCAAGGCTAGCTAATAAATGATTTTCAATGTTTGCCATTGTGAAACTTAATGTTTGTGCGTTAGAGCGAGCTGGGAACTGGTACATTGAATTATCGTTGTCGTCGTCGAGCGAGCGCATGTAACAATATTCATTGTATAACCTTAGCGCGTGCGTCGAGTCGCAAACTATTCCATTGCAAGCAATTAGCTATTATTATCTTCGAGTGTGACCCATTGCCGAGGAGGACCGATATCTCAATCGTGGTATACTATAATATACGTTTGTGACGATACATATACATCACAATTTATGCGCGTATCCGTATATGTATATATATATATATATATGTTTATTCATGTATATCCATACTTTTAATGTACTTGAATGCACGAAGCAAAAGCTAACTGAACGAAGCTCACGCAGAGCCCGCATCTGCTCGAGTGGAATAAAAGGGTTCGTCGACCTCGGTGGTTGTGTGGCTTGCCACGTATTTCGTGTAGGCCAACGCCTGGTCTGACCACAGTATGTTCTCTTGTTCGCATTGTAAGTACCATATATATGTATAAATGTATATACATATACATTTATACATAGGTATCCTATCACCGCGGATGCCGAAAGGTGAAGAGACACCAGTGCCAATTGGCACGTTCAATTCGTAGGTCAGCATTGTTTTCAAATTACTCTCTCGTATATATCTCGCGGGTCCAACCTGTTGCTCCGGTGAAATCCCAGTAAAATAACTCTGTGAATTCCTAGTTTTTGGCAACTTCGGTCTCGACTTGTGTATGAGGAGTTTTTTCTCAACCGGGCCACTTTTTTTTCATCCTGTCCAATTTTTTTCAAAATCTGCCAGTTTGAAATATTAGTTGAAAGGAACGTCCGTGATTTTTTGTAGTTTTTTTTAGGCGTCCGTTCAAGATATTCAATTTTTCATAATGAAAAATTGAAAATATTCTTTAAACAAAAAAAAACATGAGAATCAATTTTTTTTTCTTTTACTTTTTCGAAAAAAATTAACATCATAATTTTTCTGCATTGAGAAAATGAAAATTTGGCACAAAAATGAGAACAATATTTTTTTAAACCTAATAACACACTTTCGAATTCGGTACAAATTTTACGGGATCTCTGTCATTGGGTAAAGAGTCTGCGAAAACAATTTCAGAATGGCATCTGCAATGTTTACGAAGAAAAAAAATAAAAACCCTACGAAATTTTTTAATTTTTTTTTAACCATAATTTTTAACCATAATTTTGTAACCATTGCAGGCGCCATTCTGAATTTGTGTTCGCAGACTCTTTACCCAATGACAGACATCTTGTAAAATTTGTACCGAAATCGAAAGTGTGTTATTAGGTTTGAAAAAATTTTATTCTCATTTTTTTTGCCAAATTTCCATTTTCTCGAAGCAGAAAAATTATGATTTTAATTTTTTTCGATAAAGTGGAAAAAATAAAAAAGTGGTTAATGTTATATTTTTTTTTGTTTGATGAATATTTTTTGAGGTACAGTGTTCATAATGAAAAATTGAAAATCTTGAACGGACGCCTAAAAAAATCTCTAAAAATTCACAGACGTTCCTTTTGACTAATATTTCAAACTGGCAGATTTTGAAAAAAATGGAAAGGGTGAAAATAAAAGAGGCCTGGTTGAAAAAGAACTTCTCATATTTAGGGTAAAGGAATTTTTGTTTTAGTTAAAATTCAATATCATTCAAGGGCAATGATGATTGATCAAAATTGTGGAAATTAGAAAGAGTTTGGCCGGATAAGCATACAAAATCTGCCCCCAATGATTTTTTAAAATCCATATGGCTGATCGATTTCTTGAAAAAAAATGTCCTGAAAATTTCAGCCTTTCAACTCAAAGAGTTATGATATAATTTAAAAAAAAAATGTGTTTTTTCGAGTATTTATTTTATTGTCACTATTCTTTTGAACATCTTTTTACATCATTTTTTTGTTAGAATTATCGACAAGAGACGTTAGAAAGTAATTGTGTTGTAAATTTTTAATCATCTCTTTATTTTAAAAAATAAAAAAGTTTTTGTCCATATATCCAAATATGTTTCCCTCGGGTTCCAATCACGAATCTTTGACAGGAAACTTCTTTCTTTTCGCTATTTCACTTTTGGCTAAAGAAGACAAATTTTGAAAGATGCAACGTAACTCAAAAACTATCCATTTTAGAAGAAAATGTTAAGAATTTAAAAAGTAGCTTACGTATACACTAAATCGCATGGAATTATTTCAGAATTTTGCTATGAAATTTTTTTTTCTTACTATTTTCGCTCGAAATTCTAATGATGACGTCCCAGTGACAAATTGTATCTGATTGAAATTACTGTACATCGTGATACAATAAAAATCTGAAAAATTTCAGCAACTTTTGGCTGCTATAAACAAAAATGATCAATAATAATGATTGATCATTGTTCATCAATAATAATATTGCCCAAAAATCATTAACAAATAGTTTAAACAATCTATTAATAATTTTGGGTAATATTATTATTGATAATTATTTTTCATATCATGTCAAATGTTGCTGAATTTTTTCAGATTTTTCTTGCATTATGAAGGGAAACTTCAATCCGACACCATTTTTCGTTGGGAAGTCATCATCAGAGTTTCGAGCGAAAATAGTAAACAACATTCCGTAGAAAAATTCTGAAATAATTCCAGGCGATTCCGTATATACGTACGCTACTTTTTACTTACTTGACATTTTCTTTAATGCTTCGAAGCTTTTGAGAAGCTTTTGAAATTGATCTTTTTCAGCCAAAAGTGAAATAACTTTGCGAGATAAAATCGTACGAAAATTTTTGAAAAACGAGAATGGAGCGTCCACTAACTCTTTCAAATGTACCGCAGATAACAAAACAAAAAAAATGTCCTCAAGCTGTGCGCCCAATTCGCGATGGTCTAAAAAAGGCCACAAAACGGTCACGTACAAAAATGCATGCCAGGTCGAAGAAATAACCATAAAAAATAAAAAAAAATTCACAATTCGATTATCATCTTTTTTGACAGAGTTATGCAACGTCCGGTGCGGCTAAAAACATCGATCGGTGTATCCAAACCTTTGAGCAGGGGTGTATCTCTCTAGACCAGAATACCGCCTTAATTCACGTAGATTTTGAGGTAAGATTATAAATTTTTATCGGAAAGTATGTACGAGATTGATTATAGTAGCAATTAACTTGCACGAGAGTGGGTTGGGATGGTGTTCGTGAATCAGCCGTTGTTTATACATATATCTCTTTGGGGGAATAAAATAGTCGGGAGAAGGACCGCGGGGAAGGACATTGAAACGAGGAAAGAGAAAGAGAAGGTGAACACTTCGTATCGATTGAAATTCTCGGCTAAAGTTTCTTAATATTGATTGGTGGTGGTGGTTCAGTTTTTTCATTCTTGTTCGAAGCAGAGAAAGAGACAGAGAGCATGATCGAAGAAGTAACTCGGTGACTAAAAGTGCGCGGTAACTGGCGCAGTAGGTAGGCCATGATAAATAAATCATTCCGAAGTGATGGTGGGCGGCAAGCGGTGCACCCACTGATGTTCCTCATCTCTCTCCCTCTCTCGCTCTTTCTCTCCACTCATTTTATTTTCTTCTCCACTTTATTCGCTATATTATACTCCAATTCTTCCTGATGTTTTGTTATTAAAGATAATGTAATTCAGGCGTTTTACTGTAATTCAGGCGTTTTACTGGGGATCCATTATAAATTAATGGATTTAATGTAGTTTCTACTTTTCAAACCATTATGAATGCTGATTTGCACTGTAAAAAATGCAATGTTCACCGCAAAAAAATGACAAAGTAGAAATAACAAGTAGAAACGACGAAATCCACTGCGTTTGAACTGTAAAATTTACAATGGTCTCTGTAGAATGTTCAAAGCACATAATTAGAAATTGCAGTGGTCCCAGTGAAAAATCAAATGTGCGCCGCGAAATATGCAACGTCAATTTCAATTTTTACAGTGTGGCACTGTAACGGGACGACCTGCGGCGTGCCACGATCTCTGCATTTCGCCCGAGATCCGCTAGATAGCGTCGGACGGCGCCCCCTCTCGCGCTAGCGAGAGAGCCACCGAGCACCTATAAAGTCCGACGTATTACCAACGTCGGCGTCCTCAATTGCCATGCAATTGTTGGAACATCACCCGCGTTCTGTGGTCGAGCAGTCCTATGGACTGAAGACTACATTTTCTTAACAGATCACCATTGCATTTCGGTGACGCTCGTGCTCTTTATGGGTGCGAGGTTAAACTAAATTCGCTTCATTAATTGATCTCACGATTAATTAGTCAAGTACAAGCCCTCGTAGCTATGAGCCTGAGCGAGAATAAATAATGGTTTATTGCAATATTTGAATAAATTGGAATTTATTCAAATATCGAAACGTTTCACTACACTATAATTTATTTTAGAAATTGCAGTATTTTCAGTGAAAAATAAAAAACGTACCGCAAAATATACTACGTTCTTTTCAATTTTTACAGTGTATACTGTAATTTTTTCACGGGCCCTGAATAATTTTTACAATGTGAAATGTGTAAAAAGTTCACCGGATATAACAGAAATATAACGTTTCACACGTAGTGTACATTTTACTGTTCCACACTGTAAAAATTCGTCTGGTGGGCATGTACTATGTCATATGTGACATCTGTATACTGTATTAAAGAAATATGCAAATTTCACTGTTCGCCCTTCCAGGAAGCGCTGTTGATGGAGGAAACTGTAAAAATTAATGGGAATCTCAGCAGTTCTCACTGATCATTTTATTCCCTGCATGACTCATTGTCAAAGTAAGAATGAAATTTCGGCGCCATTTTTTTCTGTGTGACCGCGGTAGAGCGGATGGGTGAAGAAAAATTGTGGTAGAATAAAAAGAAAAAATATTTGGGTCCACTTTATAAATATAAAGAACAAGAAAAATGTGACGGAAGAGGGTCATGCTCATGCGAAAGACCGTGTGCGACGAGAAGCACCAACCCGTTTGCGTCCGTGCCAGACTTTACATTTCTTTATTTGTCCAAGCATTCACTGAGAGAGTACGTACCAGCAGTGTACGTACGTATAACATGTACACGGTAGCCCCACGACGTCCGGAGGACTGAGTGAAATACACAAAAGATATGTATATATATATATATACATTAGGGTGGTCCTTATTGAAGGCTCGGACGAATTTTTTATCAGATGCCCCCCAAATTGACTCCAAATAATCCAAAAACAATACCCTAATTTTTCAGACTTTTATCTAGACTCTAACCCCTCCCGAAAAGAGGGTAGATTTCACCATTTGAAATGCACGTGTTTCGGCCATATTCTCAGGATATATTTTATTCTAAGTGTAATCATTTTTTTTTTTAATCTGTAACTGCAAGATTTTAGTGTTCATTGGTGCTGCTATTTGAGGAAAAATTCACATTATCATCCAGCTCAATCTAGACGAATTGGAATTTGTTTATAGATTTAACCGTATTAGAATTTTAGACGAGTTGTGATTCGTCTAGATTGTCCCGTATGGTAATGTCAATTTTTCCTCAAATAGTGGCACCAATGAATACTAAAATCTCAAAGTTACAGATGTTTCTAAAAATTATTACACTCAGAATAAAATATATTCTGAGAATACGGTCGAAAAACGTGTATTTTAAATGAGGAAGTCTACCCTGTTTTCGGGAGGAGTTAAAGTCTAGATAAAAATCTGAAAAAAATTAGGGTATTGTTTTTGAATTATTTAGAGTCGATTTAGGGGGCCTCTGATAAAAAAAATCGTCCGAGCCCTAAATAAAGACCACCCTAATATACATACACTTATATGTACGTGAAGACCCAAGTGTACTCGAGTTCATTGCTTGTGTGCGAAAAATGCTAAAAACACAACTAGCTGCATCGATTAACCACGTGAAATCACACGAAAGATGTGATATATATCCGCAAACGTTACTTTTTTCCGGCTCTCGTGTTTATAATGCATTTATTCCGTTTCGAAATAAAATCGATGAAAAAAAATCTTTCATCACGAAACTCTTATTCATTACCCTCTCGTATTCCTGCTTTCATTATTTCAACGACTTTTTTCTTCCGCTTGTTAAAACAGTTTTCAAAGTAATTCACGTATTTGCCAATATTCAATCAAATTCATCGATTCATACGTTACTCGAGATTCATTCCGTTCTCAATCATTGGATTTATAGGGATCAATTTTCCATCCGAGACATTTATTTCAGCATATTTTTTGATTTTATTCGGCGAATATTGGCCAATTTGCGACAAAATCGATCAATTTACTTCTCTGTGATTAATTTTAATTTAGTATTTTCGTTATTCATTGGCGATCAAGATCGATCAATTTAGCGGAGAATACTTATTCCTGCTTCATTGAAATTTTATTCATGGAATATTGGCCAATTATCGATTACATTTATGCAATCATTGCGCATATTTTATGCACGATGTTTTTACAAATATTACCAATGCCGATACTTTATCGAAAGCTGCACTATCGTTCGGGCTCTCGATATTATAACACTGAATCATCCTCCCGTTATATGGAAAATGGAGAAATTGCAATTACCACGTTCAATGATAACAGTGAGCATTGAAAACGCGACCGGCTACCTCTTTCACTCTCACTTTGCTCTCTCTCTCTCTCTCTCTCTCTCTCTCTCTCTCTCTCTCTCTCTCTCTCTCTCTCTCTCTCTCCCCTCTCTCTCTCTCTCTCTCTCTCTCTGTTTTGCTCTTTTTCCTCTTCTTCCTCGCTTTCGTTCGCATTGTCTCCCATTACAGGCTGTTCGCCCACTCATTCCCTCGTACATATATGGAATACTCCGAGCAAACTCAGCTAACATTTGATCGTCACCCAGAATTTGGTTTAATATTTTCTAAGATTATTCCTTCATTTATTTTAACTCTCATTATTGGATAATTATTTGCACTCATTTTGCTGAACATGACCACATAACAAAAATATGAAATCTTACGGAGAATAGAATTTCCCACTGCCTCACAATTGATAAATTATATCCAGAAACTTTGGATTTTTGATAATCCTTTCGGAACTTTGGAAGTAGTGTTTTATTGTGCAATCTCTTAAGGGGGTCGAGTCAAGGTCAAAACGGCGATTTTTAATAATAATTTATAATTTTTGTAGAATCCCGTGCGTAAATTTGAATTTGATTGACGCCCCGACTAGGCCCCGATCGGTTTTCCCTAACTTACTTCGGGCCCTTGACTGGAAGCCCAATAGGGCCCCTGAATGGATGGTCACGCTTTTTCAACAAGGGCCTTAGAAGGTTGCCAAATGAGGGCCTTGACAACTGCCTCACGTCCGCCATGTCGAATCCACGACAAGCCCATGGTCAAGCCCTATCAGGGCTCTAGTACGTACGTAGTATCGCTCTGCGTGTAGATTGTAAAATTGAATTATTTTAATAATAATAATAATAATATAGATGTTAATAATTAATTATTAATAATTATTATTATATATTACTAATAATATATTATTAATAATTCCCCAAGGGAATTTTTACGAAAAAATAGTATAAAGCAGAGGATTTCTATGTAGAAATCTTGCGGGTATGACTTCCCTCGAGGTATGACTTCCTGAAAGGCCTGACTCTGCGGTGTCGAATACAACCCATGCTCCCACTTCGGCTATATATAAGCATACTATTTACATATTCCGTATGGGAGAGAGCGCACGTCGTATGCAACATCTCATGGCGAGTCTCGAAACTAACTCCCCGTGAAGCCCGATTAGGCCCTCAAAGGTTTGCCTCGTCAGTACCATGTTTGAAATAATTAGGGCTCCGATACTTTCGCCCTATTTGGGCCCGATTTGGTTTTGTTGTAATTATACCAACTTCTTTAAATATGGGTTGCCCGATCGAAACCCGACATGGTCCTCAACGGGTTGCCTTAAGTCAGCCATATTGTAAGTAAGCCTGGAAACCTTGGCACTGCCATGTCGGGGCCCAACCTGGCGGTGTCTTGGCAATTCCTGACAGGGCATCCACGTTTAAGCTCGACAAGGTCCTACACGGGTTGCCTTGAGTCAGCTATATTGTAAATAGGCCTAGCAACCTTGGTATTGCTCTGTTGGGGCCCAACCTGGCGGTGTAAGGGCAATTCCTGACAGGGCATCCACGTTCAAGCTCGACAAGGTCCCGACTTAAGTCAGGGCTTCCCTAGAATTTTCACGCACGGGGTGCCTACAAATATCGTCCACCATTTGAGGTGCTGAATGAACAATTTTTTGTTTCCTGAAAATCTGAAAAACCTAGGTTTGAGTTTTTACACTCTGCGCGTGATTCAGAATAAACCGCTCGATGGATTTTACTCTACGACGTCTCATTTTCTTCGTGACACTTTTCTGCATTGGATGAATGCAGCACATTTTTTTGAGCCCTCTCGTTCAGAGTTGCAGGCCTGTTTTGAGATTGTTACCCTATTTTAAACTTTCCAGACAGTGTCCTGGTCACAACTTTGCCTTCAATCAATATGTGTCAATTTGCTGTGTATATACTTATTATTTTCGAAAATATTTTTGAAAATCTTGACTGCGTATAACCCTTTAACGTGTACAAAAATATTTTTTATTTACATTTAAGTTATAAAATGGCGTCGATGCTATAGGTAACTTGAGCATATGTTTTTTCTAAGGAGTAGAACGGCGTAAGTCTCCATACACCAACGAGGGGATACAATTTTTCTTCTGAATCTACTTCAGTTTTGCTTTGGGAGTAGCCAAGATTTAATTTTTTATTTGAAATTTCACCAATTGACATAAATTTTGATTTTGATTATCCTTTTTTTAGAAAAAACCCTCAAAATGTTTATTGGAAATGTAAGTATCTATCAGCTATAAAACTCGTTCGTACTTCGATAGATAATCTATCTAAGAAGCTGCAGTTAAAAATTCAAATCAATCGAATAAAAATTGAACGAAACCCTGTACGAAAATTAAAAAAACATAACATCTCGAAAAATAAGCTATGAAAATTGTTTATAAGCTTCCCCCCGCTGAATATAATTTTTGAATATTACTTTTTGAATAGTTTATGCATCTTTTAAGCCAATTAAAAAAATAAAGACAAAATTGTCAGCAGTATAATCCCTTAAACAAGAAAAAACGTTAAAAACATAAGTACTGATGGGAAAAAATAAAAAACAATTAAGAATATCAGAGTCGTACATAAGATGACTATCAAGCCTCGATTGACTTGACATGGAATGTCCCATATACGTGTATGAGTACGCAGACGTACAGGAGAATAGAATACCTGCAAAGCCCTCTATGCCCGACTAAACGCGACACAGAAAGAGAGAATAGTATACATATTTCCAATGTAAAAGCTCACAGGGAATGAACACTGTCCACAAAGCGCGCTTGCACATTGGCTGCACACGTAAAATACTGCATACCGTGGCGTGCGTTAATCCGTGAGGGGAGTGGAGAGGGAAAAACGCGTGCGTGCCTACGATATTGTTATTTATCAGGGAGAGAGTCGAGAAATACGAACCATCCTATTTCATGATACCGATAAAATCCATCAACGGAATTAATCGTTCAATTAATTCGAATTGATCAAAGATGGAATCGGCCGCTGCAAATCTTGCTCAGCCCTATCGCGGGATTTCCATACTTTTAATTTTTAATCCAATCATCCAACTTTTTTCTTCGCCCATGGAGATTCCAGTAAATCAACTATCTACAGACCATCAACCATCCAAAAATTTTATTGAAAAACGATCAGTAAAAAGGAATGAATCAATTTATCTGTCTCGGCCATATTGCCCCATTTTCCTAAATTAACTCTCACACGGAAAAAAATTATCAGTGAGATCTGCTGAGATTCCCATTAATTTTTACAGTTTTCCCCATCAACAGCGCCTCCTGGAAGGGCAAACAGTGAAATATGCATATTTCTTTAATACAATATACAGATGTCACATATGACATACCCACACGGAACCGAGTGTCCATTGGACGTCCATCTATGATCCATAGATCCTTAACACGTCTACATCCACGATGGACGTAATGCGGACATCCATTGAACATCCATGGTATACTTTTGATTGAACAATACGCAATGAATCACACAGGGCGTATATTGTATGTCCACGACACGTACTATTACTTGAGCTACAAATATACACAACACGGCCATCCATGGTATGTCCATAGGTAGACATTAAATAGCTTTTAATTCAGGATAGTAATTGAACATCCATTGGACGTTCCAGGTTCGTAAACGAAAATCACATTCGGAGGACGTCAATTGAACGTCTATCGGATGTTCCATGTAGGATTTCCTATAGACGTGAACCTGGAACGTCCAATAGATGTCCAATTACTATACTGAATTAAGAGCTATTGAATTTCTACCTATGGGCATACCATAGATGGCCGTGTTGTGTATATTTGTAGCTTAAGAAATAGTACGTGTGTGAACATACAATATATGTCCTGTGTGATCCATCGCGTGTTGTCCAATCAAAAGCATTCGTCCTTTAGATGTACATTTAAGTATTTCGGGCAGCTGTGATATGGGTACGCCGATTGACCGTCGTATGTACGTACAAATTACGTCTATCGAAGGATAACGCGGAAGTTTATTCGACGTCCACGACACATATTTTTGGAGCTATAAATATATTCCGCGTGTAACTTAACAGCCAGGGGACGTCCAATAATCATTTAAGTTGGATGAAAATTTCATTCCGGGGAAGTCCATGGGACATTCCTTAAACCACTATCGGAGATGCGAAACGACAGCGATTCTACGTGCTGAAAACGTTTCGTATACGTACCCTTAGATATTTTTTAGAGGTGCCTATAGACCACATAAAGTGACATTTAATGTACGTATTTAAGACGAATGCCAATATTGCAAAAGATATCTAATGATCATCTATTATACGTCCCTTAATTTAAACGCTATTGATCACACATTATCCATTAATTATAAATTTCATTACGATTATACATTATTCAAGGCCTGTGAAACAAAGATATATAAGTATATCAGCAAACTACATCGTATAAGGTTTTTACATGCATAAGTTTCTCATAAGTCAAGTTAGTGTAGGTAGGTAGGAGATTAGAAAAGTTAAGCAGCACCCCTTGAATCCAATACTTGGATGGGTGACCGCAGTGTGAAAAATCGAAAACTATTTTTTTTTCTTTTTTTCTGTAAAATATGGATATCTCGTAGGCCCCGAATATTATATAATCAGTAACAAAGTTTAGAATTAATTAATAATGTGTAGTTAATAACGATTAAATTATTTAAATAAAGGGACGTATAATGGATGATCATTGGACATCTTTCGGATCACTGGTTTATTCGTCTTAAATACGTAAATCAGACGTCATATTTTGGGGTCTAGTCCGTCTAAAAACCGTCTCAAGGTACGTATAAGGGATGTTCCCAGTACATAGAACAGGTGCCGTTTCGCACTTCTTTTAGCAGTGATAGGGATACTCATAGACGTCCCTGGGATGGAGCATTCATCCACCATGTATGGATATTGGACGTCCCATGGCCCTAATGTTCCGTGTGGGTAGTACATGCCCATCAGACGAATTTTTACAGTATGGAACAGTAAAATGTACACTACGTGAAACGTTATATTTCCGTTGTATCCGGTGAACTTTTTACACATTTCATATTGTAAAAATTATCCAGGGCCCGTGAAAAAATTGCAGTGTACATTGTAAAAATTGAAAAGAACGTAGTATATTTTGCGGTACGTTTTTTATTTTTCACTGAAAATACTGCAATTTCTAAAATAAATTATAGTGTAGTGAAACGTTTCGATATTTGAATAAATTCCAATTTATTCAAATATTGCAAGAAACCGTTATTTCTCCTTGGTCAGGCTCATAACTACGAGGGCATGTACTTGACCAATTTATCGTTAGATCAATTAATGAAGCAAATTTAGTTTAACCTCGCACCCATAAAGAGCACGAGCGTCACCGAAATGCAATGGTGATCTGTTAAGAAAATGTAGTCTTCAGTCCATAGGACTGCTCGACCACAGGACGCGAGTGATGTTCCAGCAATTGTATGTCAATTGAGGACGCCGATGTTGGTAATACATCGGACCTTATAGGTGCTCGGAGGCTCTCTCGCTGGTGCGAGAGGGCGCGCCGTCTGACGCTATCTAGCGGATCTCGGGCGAAATGCAGAGATCGTGACCCACCGCAGGTCGTCCCGTTACAGTGCCACACTGTAAAAATTGAAATTGACGTTGCATATTTTGCGGCGCGCATTTGATTTTTCACTGGGAACACTGAAATTTCTAATTATGTGCTTTGAACATTCTACAGAGACCATTGTAAATTTTACAGTTCAAACACAGTGGATTTCGTCGTTTCTGCTTGTTATTTCTACTTTGTCATTTTTTACCGGTGAACATTGCATTTTTTACAGTGTAAATCAGCATTTATAATGGTTTGAAAAGTAGAAACTACATTAAATCCATTAATTTATAATGGATTTCCAGTAAAACGCCTGAATTACAGTTTCGAACTGTATATTCTGCATTGAATTCACTAATTTTTTAAGTATTACACATGAATAGTCACTGATCATTTTTTTCCGTGCATAGAAACGTGGTTTAAGCTCGATCCTTGGAAAAGCGAGAAGCTTGCGCCCGCGTTCAACGTGAATTCTGTTCTCGTTGCACTTACGCCGACGCAAGATCGCGAACTTTTCGTTCAATTCACGAAGAGCAACAAACACGCCAGAGCGCGAATCTTCGAGCCGATTCTCAGTGTGTGCGTGTGCATGTGTGTGGGTGTGTATTTACGTATGTGACTGTGTGTCTGTGCAAGAGGAATGAGAAAACACAATGCCACGTTTTGTCGCACGGTAGCACACACTATGGGGATTTATGGTCTCGGGTACAATGACTTCCGAAATAAAGTTTAGATACCTCGAACCTCCGTCCCCCGAACCTCTCATACGCCAAATCTTATTATCGTACAAAATACACGGTGTACGTATTCTGCGATAGGATTCGTTTCTATTACGCCGGAGGGCCCTCTTCTTCTATTGTTGCTCGAGAGCATGAAATGAATACATTTAAACTCTCTCCTTCTCTGCTTGATTCACATACTCGGGTTTTCGTACGCATTTATTAGGTGAACAAATGTGCATAAAATTTCGCATTAACTCTACCCCATTTTCATCCTATTATTCGAGGATCGAGGGAATTATTTTTGGTATACTATAAATTATGTTGTTTAATACATGAAAAAACGACTTAGCTGTGATAACAAAAAAAATTAGTTGACGCTATTAGTTGACGCCACTATCTTAGTGCTCTGAGCGCCAGACGAGAAATTGGTTGGATCAACGAATTTCATATGGTTGGCTTATAAACGGCAGATCAACTAATTTTTCACTCCGACCAACTATGAGTGAAATGGCTGTATCAACTATTTTGCTCATGGTTTATTATATTTTTTTTTTATATCTACACAGTATTTTTAAACATTTCAGTGTTTGAATGTTACTACACATATGAAGGTTACAATTTCGCAAAGCTTCGTTTTTTCTTCAAGGGAAGGTTGAATATAAAAGATCCTTTTTTTATGGGAATCCATTTTGTATTCGAACATCTTGCGTTTTGATGCAAGGTATTAAATATTCATATTAAAAAATAAGGATATCAAACATAGACGAACTTGGAAAGGTTATAAGCGTCGAGGGGAAAGTTTGTTTGTGCCAGAGGAAGCCATCTGGCGGATTTTTGGGGTACTGACGAATCTGCAGATATGATCGTACAGTTGGCTACAGTGCCTATAAAATTCGTTGTCCATACTTTACCCTCTTGAATACTATTTTATTAATGAGACTGACGAAAAAAAACATAACTTTTGTAATTTTTATTTTTCTTTCATAAAATTTTAGGAAAACACTCTTGAGATAATATGTTTGTAGCACTTTGAAGAAAAAAATAACTCCATAGTGGGCATTCCAAAAAAGTTATTTATTTGGACATTTGAAGAGGAACTTAGGGAACTCTATTTCGGAGTAAAAAGACACAATAAATACCAAAAATACTTCATTTATTACACAATTTTTGTAAATAAAAATGTAAAAAGTGCGCGTCCTTAGGCAAAAAGACTGTTATTTGAAAAATATTTGGACTCCAAAAGCCATAAAAATTTCACAATTTTCATTTCTGGAGTTTCGGAATAAATTCTAATAGATTATCCAAAAAAAACTCGACTTTCATGATGGTACTTACCTTGTATGCTGATATTCAACAACGAAAAAAAAAGAAAAAAAAACCAAAATTTCCCGCAGAAAATTACACAATGGTCACACTGGTAGTCAAAATGACCCCAGCTCGTGCGCGATGCCCGTGTTGAAATTTCGGTAGGGAAAAACTTCTGCCCCTGCCTCGCCCTCCCTAACTAATGTAGAGAAATGATCCGCCCATCCTAACTGGCCCTGTTATGCCATGTAACACCTGGCTGGCCATTTTCGGATCCGGCAGCCATGACCAGGCCCCTAAGATTTTTAGAATCATGCCCTTGAAAGCCCTGATCACGGCCATAAAGTTCCCGATCATACACATACGCGCTTTTTGATCAATTAGTTTTTACGAGGTACTCCTTTTTCAATGCATGCATCTTATTATTTATTCAAACCTATTCTTAGGGTACACTTCTCGTTTGGCAATCCCCTAAGAAATAACATCGTCGGAAACTGTTCATATTGTGATCATGCAGGGCACTGATAAATAAGTGATTATTTCAATGTAATAACTAGGGGCCAGGTCGTTAAGTTCCATGTCAGGGGCCTGCCAGGAATATCGGGTCAGGCAGGGCGGATCAGGGGCAAGAACCAACCAATGGTTGCCCTATCACATTTCTACATGGGTGTTTTCTTTCCGAATGCTACAGCGAAACTGTTTGCGCGATTATTTCTCTATTACGCTGTGCTCACTAAGGGAACTCCAAAGCATCCTTAGACAGGCCAGTGCTCTTGATCGCCAAGGCCAGATTAAAATTTTGGCTCAAAATTGCACTGGGGTCAATTGGTCCCCGGTGACCACGGAGGTTTGAAATGAGCACTTTTCAGCAAGTAACCTGAACTACACACATTGTCTTTATCAATGACTCAAACATTGTGTGAACGTGTGTTGCCCAAGTGACTTGCTAAAGCGCGCCCTATAATTAGTCGCAATTAATGTAACCACAAAAAATATAAAATCAAAAATACATAGTTTTAATAGTGAAGGGAGAATCGGCTGCGATCAATATATAGTTTTAGCATTATAATAAGGAATCAACCTGGGGCCAGCCACGGATTCAGTAAGGACTGCCTTATTAGGGATTCCTTATTGGAAATATGTTATTCAATCATCATTTATTAGCTATTATACGTCGTTTACCAGCGTATGTATATAATGTGCACAGATAGAAATATTTTTGGCGCTGGAATAAAAAAAATTGTTCAGAGAAACTTTTTCGCCAGTCCTGTAACTTTCAGGCTTGACAAAATCCTTCCAACTTTATTTTACCACACAACACAAGTACAAAACAAAATATTCCAACATTGACAAAAATTTTCATTTCCCTCATCGTTCATTCATGAATGATTTTTATGTCTCATACGTTTTGGATCAAAATACTTTCAACGCGCTTGAACGAGCGCATAGTTGGGAGGAACTTTTTGGAACTTTTGTACGTGAGAGAAACGTTGCACAGCACAAGGTACGTGTAACGAGGCTGGCGTGCAAAAAGTTGGTCGTGAGGGTCCTTGGACGGTTCGAGGTCAGTGCACGTCTGACGGGGCCCGTGGAGTCGTTCACTGCATTTTGTATACACGTATATGTGCGTGCACAGACGTTATATATAGAGCCGAATGCACCCAGCCGCGAAACGAAGAGCAAAGAGAGCAAGAAGTACCAAAAACGACGGAAAAAAAAGTTAGCCCGCCCCCGACCTCGGTTCAGGTTGGGCCAAATGGAGAACGACCTCGACGTGATCGGAGCCCGAGATCTCACAAAGTCGCGGCGGGACCCGGTCTCTCCTGGTTCCTCGTTTTATTTCGATATACACATACACACAGACACGTTTAAGCTTGAGCAAGCATTCGGGAGATCTCATCGATGTAACCGACCTTCCTCGAGGTTGCGAGCCTTTTATGGCCACTCGAACATCGCTTTTTTCTCTTTGGACTGTGCATCGCGCCTCTGTACAAATTCAGAGGGAAACGCCATCGTCTCTCAACGCTGACTTTTATATCCAGAAGTATTTTAACTCATTCTCATTCAATCATCTGACACTTAACTTCGGACTTTCTGTTTATTCCCGTCCGAACAACATTTTCGCGCTTGATCAAATTTTTTAATATTGCAAAATTAAATCACACCACATTCAAGTGCAATTTAGTTCTAATTCGCGAATTGGTTCCCCTAATACTCCCTCCGCTTTTTGCCTAGGAAACCTCGAAATAGGAACTTGATTGATTTTTTTTGATATTATAAGACTGGGTGATTCTTCCGAAATACTAATTTTCGAAGGTACAAATTTTTTTTTTTTTTAAATAATTATTTTTATTTCTGTAAGTATTGATGACCTTAGAATAAAAGATATAAACGTCATTACCACTTAGACAAGCTCGTCTTTCTATTTTGCAGGATTTATCGTATACTTTGAAGAAATTGTAGTGTGAGAGGAGTGAATGCGAAGGCAGAGAAATTATGCAAACCTTTTGCTATAATGTTTTTCATTACTTTATTTCAGTATTTTCAGTTTTATTAGAAAATTTAATACTGGAAGAATTAGAGGCGGTTATAATAAAAAATCAAATGCAAATATAAACTGAGGGGATACAAGAGGGAAAAATACTTTATTTTACCATTTTCAACACATTGGATTTTTTTAAAACTTTGTTCCCACATTTTTTTTCCAGCCTCAACATGAGAAAAACAAATGTTGGAAAAAAAATCCGAAAAAATTCTTCCGAACTCAACAAAAATAGACCCAACTTTTTGCTATCTTAAAGTTTTTCACAAATTCTCTTTGTTTTCGTGTTATACGGGATTTTTTTAATTTCCTCTTATTCTTTCACAAAAAACAGAATAACTATGGCAAAAAAATCGCTCAAAGTTAAAAAAAAAGGAAATTGAAGCTCATAACTTTCCCTTTATGAATCTAATCGTAAAATTGTATTAAAAAAAATTCCTCTAGAAGAAGATGCACCTGTAGGTACACACCTTTTGTCCTATTTTTTAAAAAATATCTTTTAAATCTCTTCCAAATGATCTAATAATTAAATAATTGATGAACAATTTATGTTTTTTAAATATTTTATCGATTTCTTCCGGCAATGTTCCAATCTACGGGTTAAACGGAGACGCTAAATTTTAATTGCGAGTCAATTTTACCACATTAAGAGTTCTCTGAACTGTCGAAGATACGCAATCGCACATTCAACTTTCATTAATTTTTTAAATAAATTGCGACAAAAATCGAACGCCACGAATTCCCCCAAATATTGAAAGAAACATCTTTTTTTTTTACTCACGTCAATCGGAACATAAAAAATGACCCAAAGTTCATTTACCAGAAAACGATTATTCACATTTCATTGATATTCTTGCGCATACTGATTTTTTTTTTTAATTTTTGTGCATACCGTATATCTGCCCATGTCGAATTCGTTTTGCAAGTGGCGCGGGTTCACCGAACTGATAAGTTCAAAAGTTCTTATCAGCTTCTTCGTTTAAAACAGTTGATGTTTCTTTTTTTCAATTTTTTTTTCAAGATTACGTACACTCTCCGTTACGTTTTTGCATAGAGGAGAACAAATGAATTTTCGGTAAATGCGAAAAATAAAATCGATTTGAAAGCGAATCGAGAAATTCGTTAGCGGAATATTTTGTTTTGGATTGCTTCGGAAGAATACATCCTTGGGAGGCAGAGTCAAGAGGCGAAGAGTGCAACGAAAGTTCGTTCATCTCGTCGACGAAAAAAAAGTCTCATTATTCACTCCTCCGAATGTGCGTCTTATCGCCCCGCGATAGACGCTACAGAAAGGTGATTAAAATATTTGTACACTCGTGTCGTGGGCATGAATTCGACGAATGTCGATCGTTCGCGCGAGCGATGCACCTGCATTTGGTGCCTCATATAATATATATTGATCAGATAAGCTTATGAGAAAAGAAATAAGAAAGAAGAAACAATCAACATTTCATGCTTGGCCCGAAATTGAACATGAGTAGGGGAGGCTGGGGCTGGACAGCCCCCCTGAAAAATTTGGTCAAAAAAAATTTTTTGGTTTCTTGTCGAATCATCATAAATTTTATGAAGACATTGATTCATTTTTAGACCGATCCGCGATATCTGGGGCATAATGGAGCACCCTAGAAAATTAAGCCTGATTTTTTTTTCTTCATCTTATGATGAATAATGTATTTAACCATTTTTAAGCCGATGCACTACATCCGAGGTAAAATGGACCATTAAAAAAATTAAAAAAAAATTGTTGCAATAAAATTGAAAAAATTTTAAAAGAGAACAAAATTATCTATTATCTAAAAAATAAAAACTTGGGTAAAAAAAATAATAGTCGAAAAATATAGAAGTTATTTATTATTTAGCGAATTTTTAATCAATCTTTATATTTTTTATGTTAAACAAATAAAGAATAACAGTAATTATGATTTAGGGAAAAGAATTTTCTTTGTATGGCTGGATCCATGATTGCTCGAAGAGCATTTCGGGGTCCAAATTTTGATTCCTTTGCCATTCTCACATCTAATTATATGTTATAGGAAGTGTATGAGTAGTAACTTAAACTACATTTAGATTTTTCTCACGTCTGATTAGCTTAAGATATGAAAAAAAATATAATTCGTGAAAAAAATAAATAGTTGATGACAATGACAAGAGCGAATCATCGTTTTTTCAATTGTAGTATTTTTTCGGAAGGATGAGCCAATTTCACATAGAAAAGGTCCTATAATCTTATTGGCCACAACCGGTAGTTTCCGAGATACGAATTTTATTCATGCATAAAATGTCCAATATTAAAAAAATCATATCTCGGAACATTTCAGTAGTAGCAAAAATAGATATAGAACTTTTCTTACGTTGAATTGAATGTATTTTTAGAAAAAAAATATACGTTTGGACAAAAATTGAAGAAAAAATTAAATAATTTATTCGACGATGATCCTCTGCTCATCCCACTCTGTTATTTTTTTCATTAGTGGAAAATGGCATAAACTTTCCGAAGAAAAAATAAAAAAGATTATTTTAACGGTGCTTGCCTTCAAAACACAGTTTTTTAAATTTAAACACGTTTTTATGGGGTAGTTACTACCCACAGGGTAAAATATATTTTTTTCGGAAAATTTGGACTTTTTCACGTGGGATAATATTTTTTAATAATTTTTTTCAATTGTCCGTAAGGAGCGAGCAAGGAAGTAACAAAGTTAACTTTCCTAAACATGGAAATACCCGATTTTTTTTTTCTCGAAAACCTCTGGAGTAAAGAGGCTGTAATTTGGTGAATCGTCACTTCTTATAACATATAATAAGATGTGAGAATGGCAAAGCAATCAAAATTTTGACCCCGAAATGCTCTACGAGCAATCATGGATCCAGCCATATATTTATATATTTTTTTATGTTAAGCATATAAACAATAACATTAATTGTGATTTATGAAAAACAATTTATTAAGATAAACAAAAAATGTTTTATCAATTTTTAGAGGGGGCTCCGTCGTGCCCCGGAACCTTTTTTTCTTGTGTTTCGGCAAAATGTGGGTGAATTCGTTGAAGATAGAACAAAAATAAACTAATTTGATGGTTGAAAGCCACAAAAAGTATTAACTGACTTAAGGGGGCCGTCGTGCCCCAGCCTTTTTTTCTTGTGTTTCGGCAAAATGTCGGTGAGTTCGTTGAAGATAGAACAAAAGTAAACTAATTTGATGGTTAAAAGCCACAAAAAGTATTAACTGACTTAAGGGGGCCGTCGTGCCCCAGCCTCCTCTATTTCAATAAATAGTCAAGCTTAATATGCATCATGAACTTCTTGCAGAATCAACATTTGGATTATCCTTAAAAATGTCTGTGGCAAAAAAATCTAATTAAACTACTACAAGCCATTTGAAAAATTTGAAAAATTTGAATCTTTTGTAATGCCGAAATCTCTTCATATATGACAATTAAATATTTTGAGAAAAAAATTGAATAACAAATATATAATGAGATAAATACAGTAATTTGTGCGTCAAAAAAAAAATTTTTTTCGTATAATCTCTCGTTATGAATTTTAAATATGTGGCTCCTATATTGTCGAGCAAATAATTCAAATTTCGTCTGAATAAACTGTCGGTGGGCGACAGTGCGTGACACAAACGACGACGCGGGCTACCCGATCCGAGAGCAATTTCTCTCTCTCTCTCTCTCTCTCTCTCTCTCTCTCTCTCTCTCTCTCTCTCTGTTTGTTAAATAAATTTTTGTTGTTTCGAGGACGGTTGGTCGTGCGTCATCATCGGCGGTCCCGGTCGTCGAATCAACGAAGAGAGAGTTAGAGAGAGAGAAAAAGAGAAAGAGAGAGAGAGAGAAAAAAAGACGAAAGAGAAAGAGTGCAGTATGTGCAGTGAGGGGTCATTGCACCGACGTTTGGAACACTCAATGAAAGCACAAGTATATAGCACAGCATCGCGACAGCATGCAACTTAATATGCGTGTATTTATAAATCTGAGAAATTAATATTCAAAAAATCTCAAAAGTTTTAAATTCCAAAATCCGAAAATCCGAAAAAATAAAAATTTGAAATTGCAAAAAACAAAACAAATCGCACAAGCCGATCCAAAAACTTGGTGTGCGTAACCAAACCAAACCAAACCAAACCAAAAAACTTGGCATGGAGGGCAGAAAAATAAACCCGTAAGGTGCTGGAGGATTTCCACGAGACAAGGTAGAAAATTAATATACCCACTTATCTTGTGAAAACACAGATTATTAGCACGAGTATATTTTACTCGTGCTAATAATCTTAGAAAAGTCCTTCGCTATTTTTTGATATTTTGAAGCCCTAAATTGTTCTTAATTATTCAAATTGATAAGAATTTAGGGGTTAAAAATATAAAAGAAAGGCAAAGGACTTTTCTACTCAATATTACGTTAATAAGTAATGAAATTAATATTAATTCAGGGGTTCAAAATATGAAAAAATGGCAAAAAACTTTTTTACTTGATATCACGTCCCGAATCTACCCTCACGGTATTACCCTTCATTCCTGACACAATGTAGATTCTATGAAAAGTTATTTCGTTCTCGAAATAAAATTTCTTATCATCCAGATCCGAATATATATTTGTCACCATCGCCATTGGTGAAAAAAATTACGTGATAACCAAAACCTCACGGATGAGGTTTTGGTGAACCTCATGGATGATCGCGAAAGAGGAGGGGGGTCTAAAATTTATTAGAAATGCATCACGAAATTAATGGATGCCTCCTTAAGGAAGGAAAACAAAAGAAAATTCGTTATAAAAATAAAATATCGTTACATAATACCGAGATGGGCTCATAGTCTCGATCTCAATCAACCAACGAAATACGTCGGGCAAAATCAAACGCCCTTCTGTTTGGGCGCTATACTTTTCTACGTAGCACACAAATCCCCCTTATTTTTATCTCTACACACTCTTATCATTTTTTCACATGATAAGAGTGCCAGTATATTCAAAGAAATTTGGGAAAAATGGCAGCAAGAGTTTGTATTTCCTGAAATTTTTGATCATTTCCAAAAATATTTGTAAACGCTTTTGGCTTAACAATAAGTAATTTTCCAGATAATGAGTTCAAATTTTTTACACGTAGACTGGGTACGGTTGTGACAATTTTAATTTGATCGTCCATAATTTTGTTAGTAAGCCAGTTAGCTGGACGAAAACTATTCTTTATAGTGGAGTGTACATTTGTCGACATATAAATACCAAAATTTTGTGCCTAAGTACAATAGTTAACTCATAGGAGCAATCTAGAAAAAAAGGAAAAAGTGTCACAACCGACCACATCCCAGGGATATGACGAATTTCAAAACATAGAGAGAAAATTCATATGCTGATACAATTTAATGCTGAAAAGTATAATTTGCATTGCAAAGCTCTTACATTTTCAAATATTTTTTTTAACGATCAATATGGGTACAAAAAAAAAGAATAATTTTTATACAAGGCATATCGCACAAAAACGTCGCAAAAGACATGGAAAAATTGAAAATAAATCATCCACGTTGACTTCAGGAATTGGTGATAAGAGAGCGCTATCAATCGGTCCCCGGATACAGATTTACAAGCCTCTTTAGATTACATCGTGAAACCTCGACTCTAGTCCCTTCCCCTTTTCTCCACCTAACAATCCTACTACATTGAAGAGTCGTTGCCATAGCAAAGTCGATTCCCTTGAATTTTTTCGTGTCACTCATTCAGATCATTTCTATAAATCGCTCGATATCATTTTGCTTTTTTTTTGCATTCAATCATTCGTTTTGTTTCGTACGTTTCTGGCTCTTTGTCCCGATATTTATATCTGACACACATTATTTTTTCGTCATTCTCCTATCAGCGAAAGCGCATATCCTTCGATAAAACACCGATTGATCCATTTCTATAATCGACGCAAGACGTTTATTTTATTTTAAGTGAATCCACCAGACATGAAGTATATTTTCAACAAAAGTTTTCACGGCTCTGAAAACATCTGTACCAAACTCTTGAGTAATTTTATGGGATGTCTTTCCGCATTTTTCCCTTATGGAGCAAATATTTATCAATATTTCAACGATTTTTAGCGTCATTTGTTTCGCTCGGTTTTTCACCGTTATTTATTATGAGATGTGCAACGCAACGCTGAATCATATACGAATTTTCTCTTTTACGCTTCGTGTCCCTCTCTCTTCCTCTCTTTTGCTCAGACGTATTGTTCGTCGAACTTTATCAAAACACCTCGGCCTGCGCCACCAAAGTTTTGCAATTTCAACCTCACTTTTGCGCATCGCTTATCGCCACGGTGCAAACACGATAAAATGTATATACATATATAATAAACGTACAGTCGAACCTCGCTGACTCGAACCTCTATAACTCAAAAACCTCCATATGTGCGCGGTTCAGTCTGTTCCCTTGCAAAAACCTCTCTAATTCGAAGAAATAACAGAGAACAGCTCGAAGTTTTCCGAACGTATCGAGGACCAGTGATTTGTCTCTGCAACTCGAGTTTAAAGATACCCGACCTCTATAAGTCAAAGGGTACCTCAATAGCTCGAAGTTCCAATACCCTGACCTCCACAACTCAAAGCGCTCTATGCAATGGTCGCTTGTGTGTGAAGTTTTATACAAATGCGTTACTTTTTGTATAACTTGTATGTACGTAGGGTTACCATTTCGAAATTTGAACAGTCCTGGCAAAAATCGGGACTTTAAAAAACCGTCTCCACATTTTAGTCAAGTCAAGGAGTTGATTGATTGGTAAAAAAAGATTATTATTTTATGTTCAAACTAGTAATGATAATTGTCAAAAACAGATTAAAATTTTATGTTCGAACTCGAAGTTGATTGTCTTCACTTGAGATGAGACTGATTAGCTAGTTGAACTAGTTGTATGTAGTTGACTGAAGATTGAAGACTGATTTAAAACCTGTGTTTTACTTTTAAGTAATTTAATGTAAAAATTAAATATTCATTCAACAAATTTCATCCAAGTTAAAAATACGGGCGGATTAAAAAGCCGGACAAAGTCCGGACGGAAGACCGAAGGTCTGAACATGTCCGGACAAATCCGGATGGATGGTAACCCTATACACTGCGACCTCGATGATCGGGATTGTGCGGGACTGGCTCTTGCAAGAAGTGGGGTTGCGCACATTGCACAGAACTGTCTCTGCGCCGCTGGTGGCTGACGGTGGCTTGACGCGATTGGCTTGGCGCTTCTCCCACTACGCTGCAATTGCAAAGATCGAGATCTCGAGAATCGAGGTCGCGGTGTATGCAGTACTTATGTCCTAAAATAAAGAATATCTCCACTATATTCGGCGAATTTTTATGAGTCTCTATAAGTCGAATATCGTTTTGGTCACCCTCTATAACCCAAAAACTTCGATAAGACGAAATCTCTCTTACTCGAAGAAATTAGCTCTGCCCCTGGGATTCGAGTTAGCGAGGTTCGACTATATACATATAAATTAGAGTGTGTATATACTGTATACTCTTGTAAAATATCCTACGATACAACGTATACGCATGCCGGTATATGCACGTTTATCATCAAGACACACGGCTATCGCTCGCGCGAGGAGGGGCTTTTTATTTTTCAGGCCATACCCAACTGCAATTTTCGCAAGAGGCTGTTGCACCTCGGTTATAGAACGCGCGAGCGCGAAACAAAATTAACTTTTCGCAATAATCCGCGCATATACGGGGGAGACCTTCCTTTGTATATCTCTTCGTGCCAATAAGTCTCTTTAGCAACTCGCATTTCGAGCCATTACGATAAATTGTTCATCATCGATATTTTTCAATATTATCTCGAAAATATGACGAGACAAGTATAGCCCTGCAACAGTCTAATCTTATTGTCCTATTTATCTACCAAGATCATTATATTTTTGGTATTCTCAACACGGAAAAAAATTATGAGTGACAATTCATGTGTAATATTTTAAAAAATTATTGAATTCAATGCAGAATATACGGTTCAGAACTGTAATTCAGGCGTTTTACTGGGAATCCATTATAAATTAATGGATTTCATGTAGTTTCTACTTTTCAAACCATCATAAATGCTGATTTACACTGTAAGAAATGCAATGTTCACCGCAAAAAAATTACAAAGTAGAAATAACAAGCAGAAACGACGAAAGCCACTGTGTTTGAACTGTAAAATTTACGATGGTCTCTGTAGAATGTTCAAAGCACATAATTAGAAATTGCAGTGTTTCCAGTGAAAAATCAAAGGTGCGCCACCTAATATGCAACGTCAATTTCAATTTTTACAGTGTTGCACTGTAACGGGACGACCTGCAGCGGGCCACGATCTCTGCATTTCGCCCGAGATCCGCTAGATAGCGTCGGACGGCGCGCCCTCTCGCGCCAGCGAGAGAGCCACCGAGCACCTATAAGGTCCGATGTATTACCAACATCGGCGTCCTCAACTGACATACAATTGTTGGAACATCACCCGCGTTCGGTGGTCGAGCAGTCCTATGAACTGAAGACTACATTTTCTTAACAGATCACCATTGCATTTCGGTGACGCTCGTGCTCTTTATGGGTGCGAGGTTAAACTAGATTCGCTTCATTAATTGACCTCACGATTAATTAGTCAAGTACAAGCCCTCGTAGTTATGAGCCTGAGCGAGGATGAATAACGGTTTATTGTAATATTTGAATAAATTAAAATTTATTCAAATATCGAAACGTTTCAGTACACTATAATTTATTTTATAAATCGCAATATTTTCAGTATAAAATAAAAAATGTACCGCAAAATATACTACGTTCTTTTCAATTTTTACAATGTACACTGTAATTTTTTCACGGGCCCTGGATAATTTTTACAATGTGAAATGTGTAAAAAGTTCATCGGATACAACAGAAATATAACGTTTCACGTAGTGTACATTTTACTGTTCCACACTGTACAAATTCGTCTGATGGGCATGTACTATATCATATGTGACATCTGTATATTGTATTAAAGAAATATGCAAATTTCACTGTTTGCCCTTCCAGGAGGCGCTGTTGATGGGGAAAACTGTAAAAATTAATGGGAATCTCAGCACTTCTCACTGATCATTTTTTTCCGTGAACGTGATTGTACGTCAAAAGTGGCGTTTTATTTGTTGAGTAGAGACAAATTTCGTAGCCGATTATTGTTCAGACCTAAACCAACAGAATATTGTTTTTTAAGTTAGACCATTTTACTTTTTGCAAAAAAAAATCAATTACTCCAATGAGCGAGCAACACAATCTAACCCCGTTGTCCTATTACTTATTAGCACGATTCTAGTTCAGGCATCAAATTTCCAACTAATTTTCACGGAGAGAAATTGTGATTTGTCTTATTTCGAAAATAATGTAATTATCGTCTTCAATAAATTTTCAAATGAAAAAAACGTCAATGATTCTAAAGTAGTGAAAATTCGTTAAATAATATAAGAAAAAGAATGATGATGTTGAATTTTGCGTCGTTGAAACGCAACGAAAATAAGTTTTCAAAATTCATTACACTGGAGTGCCAGTATAACGGTTGCCAGTGTTGTTCCGTAACAAACAGAATGAGGGCTATAAACGCTCGTTTTGGTCGTTACATTGGCACTCCAGTGCATTAATGAGATTTGAGTTTTGCTTGGGCACCCAATTAACATCCCCAGTTTTTAATACCGTAAAATATATTTCAACGATTGTTTACTTTGAACACTTTTTGTAATGAATTATTTTTATTAAAAAATAAACTATACTGCCGTCCAAAAGTTTGGAAACACTCGCCCCGATTCCGCGCCGCACAAAAAGTTTCACTGCTCTTCGAAATATGAGGATATTTCAATTCAATAAGCGGCGTTTCAAAGGGGGCAAGTTTATCTTTATTTTGCTTTTTTCAAAGAATTTTTTCAATTTTTTTTGAACCTGGTACGACCTTTGAATCATCGTCGTTTTTTGGCTTTTTTTGGTGTTGAAATTTTGGCGCACGACCCATGAACATTTTTTCAAACTGTTTTTTGTATCAAAATCTTGTGAGGTGGAGTATAAGCTCCATTTTCGTTTTTTAAAAAGTTCCGTACAATATTTTTCCGATAAAATATTCAGACTTTCACAAAAAACGACCATATTTATAAAATGAAGCGTAACTCTAAAACTACTGCGTTTTCGTGTTATCTCTAAAAGGGTAAAAAGTTGCATACAATTATTCCGGATTCAATTAAATTATTTCAGAACTTTTTTTCAAAAACTTTCCTTGTTAACGAGATATTTTTTTATCTCAAAGAATCAGGTCCCTTATCTCATCTACACAGGTTTTCCGAGGAAAAAGCCATGCAGATGAAGTTTTTTGATGAAAAACCTGTGTAGATGAGGTGAGAGACCCAATCGTTTAGGATGAACAAATATCAGAAAAATACTTTCTCTTGTCAGAAAAATACTTTTATACTTTTTCTTGTCGGAAAAAAATTAAAAAAAAAAAATTTTGAAAGAAAATTCTGAAAAAATTTCATCGAATCCAGAATGATTGTCTGCAACTTTTTACCTTACTAGTAGTTTCACAAAGACCCAGTAGTTTTCGAGTTACGCTACATTTTATAAATATGGTCGTTTTTTGCAAATAATTGAATATTTTTCCGAAAAAATGGTGGGATACTTTTTTAAAAACGGAATTGAAGCTTATACTCGCTGCCACAATTTGTTCATGTGAAAAACAGTTAACAAAAATTTGCATGGGTTTTTGCGCTAAAATTTCATCACCAAAAAAAAAGCCAAAAAACAATCTTGTTTCAAAGGACGTACAGGGTTAAAAAAAAAATCGAACTTTTTTTGGAAAAAGCAAAATAAAGCTGAATATGACCCCTGCGAAACGCTGCTTTTTGAACTGAAAGATTTTCATTTTTGAAAGAACAGTGAAACTTTTTGTGCGGCGCGGAATCGGGGCGAGTGTAACAACAGCATAGACGATGGTAATTTTTAATTTTGCGCTGAAATACGTTGATCGATAGATCATCACGGTACGTGATGTATCATTTTTCACGATTAATTAATTTACAAACAGGATTATGAACAATGATGATCTTTGAAAGATAGAAGATCATTTCTTTGTCTGCCAAAATTATCGAATATAATGATATGGATCTTCTAATGATAAGCTCGATAAACTTGGAATTGATTATAGATCTTCCAATCCCAATTCCATACTCGACGATTTTCATCATTTTCTCCCATGATTGTTCCCCGCTCCTCCGTCGTTTGCACACACACATATACACAGATACACACATATAAACTCATAATATCTCATGAAAACTCAGGAGGTTTTACGTAACACAAGATGGACGGGCCGAGTTTCCGTGTGCCTTTCACGCGGCAAGGCCAGCTGCTGGATCTGGGATCTCCTCGCGCTCTTGGAACTCGGCGCTCTTTTGGTGCGCCTATGTATGTGTGTGTGGGTTTTCGTGTGCTAACTGAATGTTCCAGCTTAAGTTATATGGCACATAGCACACTTTGACTGCATCAACGACGATGAATATATAGCATAATGGCGTAATGGTGAGGGAAGTAAGGGTGTATATTGCACGGTTCTTATATTCCGTGTGTCTTGTGAGAACCTCATACAAAGCATTCTACTCAAAGTGGAGCACTTGAACATCCGAGACGTCTTCTTATTTTTTTCCATTGCGCAGTGCTCAAGAAGATGAAAATGTGATTTCTTCATCCATTGCTTTTTAATTTAGTGGTTTTTTTAAATTATTCTGAGTAATGTCTAACTCGCAAGAGAGTATTTTACGATGACTGATTTTTTCAAAAATTTCATTTCCAAATTGATGTACAATTTATTAAAACGTATAAAATGACATTATATTCGAAACAAATTGTGATCGAGGTTATCGATATCGATTCGATATCGAACTTTGCGAAAATTGATAGAGAGGTTGAAATGTTATGAAATTCCCACACGGAAATTTATAAATTTAAAATATATGCAAAATTGCGTACGAAATATATTCAAAATGTCATTACCGTATATAAATGAATATATTTAAAATATGATTTTTATAGATGTGTAATAGTATTTATTTGGATAGATTTTGCCGCTTTTCGCATATGTACGTATATCTTAAATGTATTTAAAATATATTTTAGATATATGTAAAATGTACGACACATACATACAATATATATATTTTATATATATGGTGCATACATCTGAAATATAGATTAAATATATGTTGCATGTATTCCAAATATAGTTGAAAAGTGGGCTGCATACATCCCGAATATGGGTTGAATATACGATACCCGTGTAGAAATTTCCGAAAAATCGGAAATTCTCTAGGAGAATCAAATGCAAAAGTACGAGTTCATGAGAAGCCGGCAAGAACTCCTTATATGGCTTCATTTGGGCCGGATTTCTGTTAACATTCCATTCTCGCGCCCGCCTTCATAAGCATACTCGTCGCATCCTCCGTATGGGGGTTCAGCGGTTGCCGCTCTGCGACATCTCGCGGCGAGTCTGGAAACTATCGCGACGCTGCCTATACGTTACGAACATGTGGCAGGCGCCCGATCGCTTGTTCTCGCGGGATAAACATTATAATGTAAATAATAATGAAAAGTATGAATACAATAAACTTAAATAATTGAATAAATATTATGTTAGTTAGTTATGCTACCATATATGTTGCATATATGGTAGCATATATTAAGAATATATGTAGAATATATGTACATATATTCGAAACATATCCACATATATTTTGCGTATATTAAAAATATATAAATTTCCGTGGGGGTTCAATTAACTTTGGAGAAAAGCCGTAAGTTTTTAGAGGTGCGACCAAGGCCGGACAAAAACCGACTTTCAAAGAAGGATTATAATTTTGACTTTAATCATGTCAATTTGGTCTTATTGACTTTAATTATTTTTATTTGATTTTTAATTTTGTCGGTCACCATTTTTTTTATCGCAGCGAATATTTCGAATCAAGAGACATCAATTGAAGTACAGAATGCTGAAAATCAGAAACTTGCGCATTGCTTCCCTATCTTTTTTCAGGATACACTCAACTACCCCATATGAGAAAACCAACGATTTGGTCAAAAATTAATAAATCTCGAAATTTTCTCTCATCTCCTTTCTTACTAGCTGTTGCCCGTGACTCCACCGCGCTAACTTTGACGAAAGGTAGCCTATGTTCTTCCCCATCAACAATAATATCGGAAGCAAAATTTCAGCCTTATAATTTTCTCTATTTCACTATTTAAGACGGTGTTCTGGTCTAGAATTTTGGAAAAAATGAAATTGAATTTTCCAAAACCGTAAACGGAGATATAGCTATTTTAGTGACGCAACAACTATGCTTGTTACGTCGAAGCGTAACTTTGAAGGAGTAGTCTGGTTTAGAATTTTGAAAAAAATTCATTTTTTTGCATATTCTCAAAGTTTAGACCTTGAAGAATATAACCACGAAAAAAATTTCTATATTCCAATAATTTATGGAGTTATAACTATTTTAGTGACGCAGCAACTACGCCTGTCACGTCGGAGCAAAGGGACCACACTGCGACCTCGATTCTCGGCACCTCGATCTTTGCAATTGCAGCGTAGTGGGAGAAGCGCCAAGCCAATCGCAGTCAGGCCGCCGTCAGCCACCAGCGGCGCAGAGACGGTTCTGTGCAATGTGCGCAATCCCACTTCTTGCAAGAGCCGGTCCCGCACAATTTCGATTATCGAGGTCGCAGGGTATGTTCATAAAACCTTCATATTTAAAAACTTCATAATTTTTCACCGCAGAACTTTTATTTTCATATACATTGATTTGGGTTAAAACTTTGAGGCGTAAAATTGAAAAAAAAATTTGCCAACGTGGTTGAGAATGCTTTATATAAATCTACGATTTATAGATATATATGTATATTAAACATTGTATGGGTTCACCTATACATGGACCAGGCATCGCTGATACAGTAATATAGCGGTAACACTAATAATGGGACAAAGAGAGCCCAACGTGTCCGGCCAATCGACTCTTGTCCTCTCACTCTTTTTATTTCTCTCCTGGAACTCCACGAGAGGAGAGCCAAGACCATGAACCGATCGTGGGAGCCCCTTCGACGTTTATATACCGCGCAGCGTTGCGGATAAATATTTCAGTGAGACCTCAATGATAAGAGTGAGACAACAGTATAATGAATGAGGGAGAGAGAGAGAGAGAGAGAGAGAGAGAGAGAGAGAGAGGGAAAGGGAGGGATGCAAATGCATTAAGACATTGAGAAAGCAAGAATGAGATGCTAAATAAATTATTGGTGCAGCTGGAGATGGAGTTGAAACAGGAGGGAAACTATTAATTTTTTCATTTTTCAACTTTGTCTCTCACTCTTCCTCGTCGATTTTTTCTCGGTTTCAACTATGTCGCGGGTCCCTCCCCTACTCCCATCTCTCGGCATTTGATTTTTCATCAGGAGAGGTTGTACGTATTATTTTTTTCTTTCACGATTTCTCGTACGTTAAAGCAGCGTCACAGTTGGACGACCAATCTATCCAATCTATTTATCTATTCGACCCTGCGTGTTTCTCCTCCTCTTCTACCCACATCGTGAGATCTATGTCTATCTCGTCGCCATTTTATCCCAACGATCGGTAATAGTATTTTTTCTCTCTGTATGTATTCACTTTGTACCAACGATTCTCTCATTTCTGTCGGGTTATTTCTCCCTCACCGCGTTACTTTTTCTTGAGGCCAAATTGTCGTTTGTAACGATCATTTATCGCACTTTCATGGCTAGAAAAATACTAATTAATTTTTTCCTATTTTTTGGAATCTTCACTTCAAACAAATTATCGTTTCGATTTTTAAGTACCATCTCCCTCTTCCTTTTTGTGGTTACATTTTATACGACATTTTATACGGATAAAAATTAATTAATGTTTTATTATTTCTATCAATCATTATTATTAAGGTACTAGTCTACTTTAGAAGGCCAGAAAAAGAAAATTTTTAAGATATTTCTTTCTCAGCTCCTCTTTCAGATTTGACTATAAAACTGTTTTTGCAACATATCCTTCGAAAATGCAGAATAAAAAATTGTTTTCTATTTTGATTCTTTGAATAATTTATAGAAGGCGCCAAGTCGAGTCGAGTCGTTAATAAGAAATCGATTGAAAAAAAATGGCGGATGTTTGAAATAAATTGTGAAAAATTCAATTTTCTATTTTCATTTCAAACATCCACCATTTTTTTAATATCGATTTTTCATTAACGGTGGTAAATTGTTGTGTAAGAATCCTTCCTCTTCAAAATGCTTTTTTATTTTTTTTATTTCAGACTCGCCAATCCTGAGATTAACTGTCGGCCATGGGACAAGATATTTTCAACTTTGACGCCTTCTATAAATTATCCAAAGAATCAAAATAAAAAATAAAAACATTTTTTCTTGTACTTTCGAAGAATGAAACAATGTTGTATAAACAGTTTGATAGCCATATCTGATAAAGGAGGCGAGAAAAAAAAATCTTAAAAATATTAGCTTTTTTTGGCCTTCTAAAGTTGAGTACCTTAATAATAATAACTGATAGAAATAATAAAACATTAATTCATTTTTATCCGTATAATATGTCGATATAATCGACACAAATTACTTTACTGCACTCCGTGCGCAAAGTGCCACTTTGCGCACGCTGCGCGTGCTCAAACTGGCACTTTGCACTCGCACAATAAAATTTCGTACGATACTAGTGCGAGAAACTTTTTCTCAATTCGTGTGATTGCAACATTCACCTTTAGCTCATGCTGCAAACTCACACTCGTCAGAAAAAGTTTCATCGCACTAGTATCGTAATATACTATTAGTAGCCCCTTAAGATAGAAAATAGCTTCACAAATGTGGCATTTGAAATTTGAATAATTGTTGCTTTTTCATTAATTTCACAAAATAGCGACTCAAATATGGTTCAAAAATTCTAGGAAGTGTATTGTTATATGTTTTCGTGATTATTATGTATTTTTGCTTCCAAATAGAGGAAGCTTTGTTTTCGCGAAAAAAAATTTTTTCGCAATTTTCATGCCAGTACGTTCAAAATGTCCCAAAACGTCGAGAAATCACATTTTGAAAAAATGTCCGAACGTATGTATGTGTGTATGTGTGAGTGTGTAGGCTTTGTGCTTTCCTTAAAATGAATATATCTGAAGAACACTCTGGGTGATCGACTTGAAATTCTGTATACAAGTAGACTACGTATGTCCCTATTTTCGGAGCAAATTTTTTTAAAATTTCAAAATAATTGTCTATTTGGCTGGATTTTGTATTTTCTGTAAATTGTTTGTTAGTCGTCTAACATTCGTAATTTTGCAGTTGCCACCCTGAAATTTTATGTGCAGATACACTTCATAATAAGGACGGTTGGGATTGAATTTGGGGAAAATCGCTCAAGAGGTTCGGTTTAAAAAAAAAAAAAATTTCGCAAAAAATTTGTAAGTTTTCTAACTTTTGTAATTTTGCATCTATCGAGCTGAATTTTTTTGTGACGATACATTCAATGACAATGAAAAATTTTTCATTGAAAAGTTTTTCAAAATTAAAAAAAAAATTTGAAAATTTCATAAAAATTTCGTTAACGCTCCAACATTCGCATTTCTAGAAATATCAAGCTAAAATTTTTTGCACAAATACACTATATGATAAGAATGGTTAGGGTTGAATTTGTTGAAAAACGGTCAAGATGTTCGTTCGCAAAAAGTTTTTAAAATTTTCGAAAAATAATTGTTAACGCTAAGTTTCCTAATTTAGCAGCTATCGAGTTCACTTCTTTAGCACCAATACACTGGACGACAAAAACTACTAATAACGTAATTGAACGGAATTGCTAAAAAATCATGTAATTTTGAAATTTGCACATAGCTTCTTCATTTGTTTCCGTCCTTCGTGAAGCTTCCTTTATGAGGACGCCATGATAGACAACATACATGTCATCAAGATGGTCGAAGAGATCCTCATAAAGGAAGGTTGAGGAACGACGGAAGAAAATGAGGAAGCTATGTGCAAATTTCAAATTTGCATGATTTTTTATTTCTCTCCAGTTTCAGGGTATGTGAAAAAAAATTATCGATTCATATGCACTTCAATGAATGGATGAGGCTTTTTTCTTGGCTTTTCTTTTGAAATTTCAAAAATTATGATTTTTCGCTTCAATCGTCATTGACAATTTTCCGTGCCTCTTACTTTTGTCCCGGTATGTATATGTGCAATCCGCGGAATATACGAGAGAGTCTCTGCGGTACTCGAGCGCAAGCGCCCGCGCGCGCAAGCCCATTCAAGTTTCCATTCACGAAGCAACCGTCGAGCGTACGTATGCAGAGAGAAGTTTTGCCTCTCTTCGCCCAACGATGAGATTCACGGTACGGCGGATAACGACAGAGAAAATTAGCTCCAGCAGTCACTCTGCCACTGTTTATATACTTTAGAGATATATATGTATATATATATATATATATATATATATATATATATATAATGTGCATGCATATAATATAGTGCACCACATATCTGTTATACTTGACTGCATCGGGGATAATCGACTGGATGATCACTCCGTTGTCGTTTTCTTCGTGCAATTTAAAAACGAAAAATAAAATAAAATAATCATTTTATATCCTCGTTATCGCACACTCGATTATGTACTTGAAGAAAAAAATCCATCAACCCGCATTAATCAAGGCTGAAATTATTGCCAATTTCATTTTATTTATGGCACCATTATTATTTATCATTATTGTGCGTTGATTTATTTGCCCTTGTGCGATAAACTTAAGATTTTGTTGAAATGAAAATTATTCAATTTGACTGTAAAATTTCTTTATTGGTTCTGAATATCTCTGACCTCCAATGAAACGGTTTTTTTCTTTAATTATTTTAAATCAATCAACTTTTATTGAATGGTGAAAATCGAAAAATAATGATTGCATTCTAAGATTCAATTGTTCATTGGGATTAAATAATTTGAATTGAGATAGGTTGAATACTTGATTGAGCAATTTCGACAGAATGAGTTCTTTTGATTACAATGTATGTTCATGGAAATCAACTTTCGAATCGACAATATATTCATAGATGCTATCAATTGGAAATGGTATATTCGATTGATGAATATCCGGATGTTAAGTCATTTAATAGAAAATTGTGCAACTTGGAAAATTGCCCATGGATTCCTCACTTTTTTCCACAGCTTGCCAATTTCTTTCTCCAGCAATTATATTCAATCTTCTGTTACTTATAACAACACTGAATAATAAAGAAAAATGAGAAAGTTACGAGGAAATTTATAGTTCTTACAATATTTTCAAAATCATTTTGGAAATTTCCAAAATTCAAAAAATCTGAACCTCTCATACGATCATTTCGAAATTTACCATCAACTTACCCATGAGTTTATTTGTGTAAAAAATTGTATCCCGATAACTGGAAACTTACAAAAGTTCGAGCGTTCTTCAACATTTTTTTGGCATTACAAATTGCACAAAGTCTTAACTTCGAAATTTTTTTTTAAGGATAAAACATTTTTGAATATCAACACATTGGGTTACCGCACTTAATCACTTTAGACTATAGTACTTAGACAAAATTACTCCGGAGAAAATTACAACGGACGAAATAACTTTAGACACAATGACTGCGGTCAAAACATCTTTAACAATTATTACTTTATACATTGGTATTTCACTGAAATGTGTCTTTAATGAATTATTGGCCCCTTTTATCGGTTGAAACGTCTATTGAACTGTTCCAATCGAGTAAAATTTAAAACAATTAAAAACAAAAATCTAAAATAACAATTTATAATTTGAATTCAAAATCATTCAGCATCAAAACTACAGAAACTCTGCAATGGGAATATCCATTCTAGTAGCTTAATTTTTATCCGAATGAAACAATTCAATCGACGTTTCAATCAATAACACAGCCACACGAAAAGAAAAAAACAATTTCGGTCTGGACTATATACACTGTATGTTGTTGGGGTCGCTGAATCCGAATACGACGTTGGTTTCAGGGTAATTTAGCTATAACCTCAAAAACACTCCAAAATCAAGTTGTTTTTTAAATATCTCGAAAACTATTATAGTTACGAAAAAATCGTTCTGCGTTCGTCTTGATGAGTATATTTGTGGCTACTAAAAAAAAAATATTTGGAATTTTTTTTTGAAAAATGACAAATGTGGAGAATTTTGAATTCTAATAAATCTTTTTTTAAATATATTACCTTGTACTGATCTTAGAAGATCCTGAAGTTTTCATAAAGGTGTTTTTTGTTTTTTCAAAACCATTAAATTTTTAATTTTGAAAAATCGTGTAGATCCACGATCAACATTAAATTTTTGATTAAATTTTTATTATATAATACCTTGGACTAGTCTTGAAAGATCCTGAAATGTTTAGGATGGTGTTTCAGAGGTTTCAAAAATTAAAAGATCCTGAAGATTCCAGGATCCTCACAGATCACTCCACGGTATTATATGAAAAAAATTGAACCAAAAATTTAATGTTGATCGTAGATTTGCACGATTTTAAAAAATTCAAAATTGTCCGAATTCATGATTTCTCAAAAAAAAAAATTCGGAATATTTTTTGTTTTCGTAGCCACAAGTATACTCTTCAAGACGAACCCAGAATGATTTTTTCGTAGCTATGATAGTTTTCGAAATATTAAAAAAATAATCTTGATTTTGGAGTGTTATTTTTTGTGGTTGTAGCCAAACCCTGACGTGCTGGGGTTAAACCAACCTCGGATTCGGATTCAGCGATCCCAAAAACATACAGTGTACATAGTCAGACCCCCAGGCCAAAATTAAAAAAAAAAAATTGTGTGGCTGTGTAATAGGGGTCAATTTTTTCTGTTACCACAACATTTAACTCTACTCCGAATAACTGTCAACGAATCTTCGAACGTACTCTATTTTCTCTAATTCAGTTATTGTAACGAACCTTCGAACTATTGTATTCTATTTCTATTTAGTTACTATGCTCAAATATAAAATAGTAATAATAATAAAAAAATTATGGGATAATTATATAAAATAATAATTACAATAATTTAATACCTAAAACTTTCGTTACATTCTAAAATTAATGAATCGTTTAAATTTTGCAGTCCAACTTCGTTAAGTAATTATTTACCGGAAACATTTCCTCTCAAGTAATTTTTGTAAAAATAATTATTTCCTCAGCCATTTTTTATTGGATGCAAATGTCCAGTCATTTTGTCCGGAGTAATTTTACTCAGAGTAACTACACTGCGACCTCGATAATCGCTACCTCGATCATTGCAATTGCAGCGTAGTGGGGGAAGCGCCAAGCCAATCGCGTCAGGCCGCCGTCAGCCACCAACGGCGCAGAGACGGTTCTGTGCAATGTGCGCAACCCCACTTCTTGCAAGAGCCGGTCTCGACGCATTCCGATTATCGAGGTTGCAGTGTGAGTGCGGCCACAACACATTGACATGAAAATCTTCAATGATTTTTTCATGAAAACAATGCTTATTTCTTTACGACAAAGCAAAACAGCGGTCGAGTGGATTAATTTCATTCCCAAATATTGAATTATTATTCTATCAATTTATTCGTCGCTATTGTATACGCATTTTTCGAGTAAATCGGACAGTATTCGTGTCCATAAAACTCGCGCATAGTACCGTACGTATTAAAACGCGTGTTTGTAAAGAAACGAATAATTTTTGCGACTCACACAAATTACTTTACTCAGTTTTCGCGAGGTATGCACTTGCATGTACTAGATTCATGTACGTGTAGAAATAACGCGTTTGCTTACCATCTGGCGTCCCATGTGCTTCGTCGGAAGATTCTCATTCGATCTCAGCATGTGCGCTCACCAAGTAAAAGTGGGATGCACGAAGAGAGACCTTAACATTCTCAATCTATACATATACATATATATTTTCAATATCATTATCCTCTTGAATTCCCGTGTTCTCGTTGATTCCTCATACAAACACTATTTCTATTTTACGTTTTTTTTTTCAGAATGATCATTAAATTTCGAACTGTAAAATTTCTCATCAATAATCCCAAAGTGCTCATTGAAATATTCCTAAAGAGCGAAGACTACGACGAATGAGGATTTTCTAAAATCAACAACTGCAAGTGTTCACGGGGTCAAAAAATACAAACATTTTCCATCAGAAAATGGGGCTTTTTTGTCCTCAAGGAAAAAAGAATGGATCAAAATTTCTATATTAGTCAGGAATAAAAATGGCGCCAATACAGGCATAGAAACCACAACATTTTTGGTTTTTTTTTCAAATTATCATAAATTTCATATTTTGACTCATTTTTAGACCCGTCCGCGAAACCTTGGGCGTAATGGACCACCACCATCCTAAAACGGTTCAGATTTTTTTTTTGTTCCCGGATTATAGACCATCAAGAGAAATTTGAGAAAAAATTATTTTCAACAAAATTTAAAAATATTCAAAAAATACAAAATTATTTATTATCTAAGAAATATAAGAAAGTTTTTTTGGGTTAAGAATAATAGTTGAAAATAATATAAGTTATTTATTATTTCACGAATTTTTAATTAATCCATATATTTTTTCATTTTAAACAAATAAACAACAACATTAATTATGGTTTATTATAATTATTTCAAAACGTAACCAAAATAAAAATTTTAAATGAAACATTACATTACGTGAAAAATGTAATAAATTACTTTTTACAATAATCACTGATAAATTCGTCGGAATAATCTTTGTTTATATACCTGAACAGGAATCATGAGACCATTCCTCACAACTTTTCCACTGAATCCATGATTCCTTATATTCCAAGTGAAGTCCATTACAATAAGGACAAAGGCAATCATTGTTTTCAACTTTTGAACAATTTTTTTTCAATTTTTTTGTGTGAAAATCTTGTTTAATTCTTGTGTGTGATAATTTTTTTTTCAAATTATTTTTTAAAATATTTTTCAATTTTTTAAAATATTGAGAATTAAAAAAAAAATTTAATTAAAAAAATTTTCATTTTTTTCTATTTTCGGCAAAATGTCGGTGATTTCGTTCAAGATAGAACAAAATTCAATTGATTTGATTGGTGAAAGCCACAAAAAGTATTAACCGGCTTAGGGGGGCCGCCGTGCCCCAGCCTCCCCTATATATTAATATATACATGTAATATATGTGTCATTCCATATCAATTCAACGACATTTCGACGGTGACCCCTTCGATTTTTTTTATTTTTTACTATGTTATTATACATGCAAAAAGAAGTATCCGTGCTAATTTTTAGCTCTCTATCTTAAACCATACCGAAGTTATTGATTTTTCAAAAAATATTCTTAAAATAATAATAACTTCTACATTAACCAAGATATTGTAATTTGTCAAGAGGTCATTTTTTTTTGTTTTTCCAGGTACTTTTTGAAAAAAATATTCAAAATTAAGGAAAAAAAAATTTTCATGTCTTTTTAACTGTTTTAAGCTAAAAAATTGGGTTTTCTTTCAATGGGACCCCTTTGATTTTTTTCAAAAAAAATTATAAAATTCTACGTAAAAAAACAAAATTTTTAAGATTTTACAGAAGAAGGGATTCAAATAACTTCTTATTGGAATTTTTTTTTTCGATTTTTTTTCGTAATTTTGATCTTTTTTCCTTCTATGACTACAATAGTTGATTTCAATGATATTGAAATAAATAATCTAACTTGCCTCACATATTTCCATTGTAAATTACAATAATTAACATAAAGAATTACAATTCAAGTACGTTTTGCACTTTATTCAATTAATTTCAAAAGTTTTCCGATATATCGACAGTTACACTCTAAAATTTAGTTTATAGACTCTTGAGACTAATAAAAAATTTCATTGATTATACCTAATTCAAGATTTTCTAAATCAACGGAAGTTACACGTCATGATGTAATAAAGAGGATGGTGAAGAAAAGAAAAAGAGTATGAAGCAATAGTTATTGAAAACATGTTCTTAGATGTTAGTAATGTTAATATTTGAACATTGATGTAAAAAAATTGAATAAAGAATAAAACGTACTCGAATTGTAATTCTTAATGTTAATTATTATAGTTTACAATGGAAATATGTGAGGCAAGTTAGATTATTTATTTTAACATAATTGAAATCAACTATTGTAGTCATCGAAGGAAAAAAGATCAAAATTACGAAAAAAAAAAATCGAAAAAAAATTTTTTTTGAAAAAAATCGAAGGGGTCCCATTGAAAGAAAATCTAATTTTTTTACCTTAAAACAGTTAAAAAGACATTAAAAATTTGTTTTTCTTAATTTTTAATATTTTTTTCAAAAAGTACATTGAAAAAGAAAAAAAATTACCTTTTGACAAATTACAATATCTTGGTTAATGTAGTTATGATTATTTTAAGAATATTTTTTGAAAAATCAATAACTTCGGTATGATTTAAGATAGAGAGCTAAAAATTTGTATGGGTACTTCTTTTTGCATGTTTAATAACATATTAAAAAATAAAAGAAATCGAAGGGGTCGACGTCAAAACGTCGTTGAATTGATATGGAATGACACATATATATTAATAAATACATGTGTACCATTTGTTCGAGTACGTGAATGACAGGCCCGGCTGTTCTCTGCCGGAAAATATTTCCCTTCCATTTTTCTGTCACGCCGGAGCAAGAAGTTTCGCGTTTATTGAGTTATCGCTGTGCCGTATGTCTCTCGCTTCGCTGAAATAAGTACAGTAATACACACATTGGGATTGAGCAAAAGTGCACTTGCGTTTGTGCATGCGACAACGTCGATGCGATTCACCGTTTGCACATGCTCATCGCGTAAACATACACTCACACACACGCATGACACATTGTTAATACGACATTACATTTTGATATCTGTTTATCTTTCTCGCTCTCCCGCTTTCGCTCTTTTTGGTTCTCTCTCTTTCTCTTTGAATGACATTTCCAGGTGGTACTCTCAAAAACTACTTTCAATTATTCGTCCGTTTTACGCTTTTCGTTTTACACACGTGGTAAGAGACTTCATCACACTTTTTTGCCCGTGTCCTCTCGGTGTCGTTCACGAGTCGAAAAAAGCCAAGTACTGGTGTTGAAAATAAAACACAAAAGGTTTGCTTCCTCATCGTTTTTATTTTTAATATTAGGGTTTCACAACTTTTTTGTTCACATTTTTTTCATCGTATTTTTCCGGCATATTTACATCTCTACCGGATTAAACTCTCCGGTCGAGCAACTGTCACGATATACAGCGATTCCGACCACTTTATAACATTGACAATTGAATTGGCAATTTTGACTTAAGAGTACGAAAAACACAACAGTTGTCTGAAAATTCGTAGATTTCCTGAGTATAACAAAAGTAAAAATTTGGTCAGAATCGACCCGTGATTAAAGATACCTCAAAAAAATGGATATTTTATTTATTTATTGATTTATTTCATCACTGAGAAAACAGTTCATTGCTAGTAGAGAAATATATTTACTTGCCACTTTTATTTAAATATTCCTTAACTGTTACAAAATTTGTTAGTCATTAAGAAATATTCGTGTTCTCATGACAGAATTTTATTTGTGTAAAAATAATTTATATTAACTGTTAATAAATCCTGGTACATAGAAATATATTGTAATTAATATTCTAAAAACAAATATATATTTATATATATATATATATATATATATATATATATATATATATATATATATATATGTATAAATGTCATTCCAGCCCAAGTGTGTAAACCCGTGACCCTGACCCTCGAGTTTAGTATTTTTTAAAATATGATCGCATTGAGTCTAAAATACACCCTCATAATTTTTTCAGATTTTTCTCAACATCCCTTATTTCAAATTTTTTTTTTTAACGCAATTTTTTAAAAATTTAAAAAAATTCTGAAAAAACCGTGACAATATATAAAAATTTTCAAGCTATCACCCGTAGTGGGTAGATTCTTTTTTCTGTGTTTTACAAGCTATTAACGTTCTCAAAATTCCAAAAAATTCTTAAACAGCTCACCTTAAGCAGATACTCAATTTGAGTACCAAAATAATTCAGTACCTGCTCAGGGTGAGCTATTTGAGAATTTTTTGGAATTTTGAGAATGTTAATAGCTTGTAAAACACAGGAAAAAAAATCTGCCCACTACGGGTGATAGCTTGAAAATTTTTATATATTTTCACGGTTTTCTCAGAATTTTTTTAGATTAAAAAAAAATTGAATTTAAAAAAAAAAAATTTTTTTTTGAAATAAGGGATGTTTGGAAAAATCTGAAAAAATTATGAGGGTGTATTTTATACTCAATTCGATCATATGAAAAAAAATCAAATAAATCCGAGAGGGTCGGGGTCACGGGTTTACACACTTGGGCTGGAATGACACGTATATAAGAATAAAATTGTATTTTAAATAGATTCATTCAAACTAAATAAATCATATGATTGGGTGCAGTAAACGTATATGCTCGAGTTGTTCATAAAATAACTGTCACTTCCGACGCTTGCAGCACTCAATCAACAAACGAGTAAAGTGACACCAATACTGATATCGGAATTCGATAAAGCGTGACACAGATTTTCTGGGTATGAAATTTAAACATTGACATGAAAATCGCACAAAAATTTGTAATCACAAAAGTTGGTTCATGGGGAAGCAATTTACGTTGCTTCATCAGAGCTTTCAGGCATCGCAAAGCTTATCCGAAGTTTCTCGATCTCTGCCAAAATTAAAAAAGTCATTAATTCACGGAGCAGGATCGTAAAGGACCAATTATTAATTACAGAAGGGTCCCGAGAGGAAGGGGGGGGGGGGTTAAAAAATCTCTACATAACCTTACATCAGGGTGAAGGGGGGCAATATTACATAATATTTGACAACAAGATAGAATGTGCGTTTTTCAATGTAGAGTGATGGACATTTGAGAGCAAAGCGTTAGGCGAAGCAACTATGAGATCTGATTTTTCATTTTGAATGTACAATTTCATTTACATATTCTTAGTTAAAACTTTTTATTGTTTCTTGAGATTTAAAAATCTTGAATTTGTTCATATTTACACATTTCGAAGCTTAAAATGAAAATTATAGTACATTTTTTTGCATATGAATCTTACTTCAATTATTTGTGAAAAATTCCTTTCTAATATAATTATTTAAACAAATTCAATGCAAACGGTCACAACAGCTTGTAATTCTGCAGCCCGGACAACGATTGATGATGTGAACTGAACTGAGTTTTACTCTTTGACTTATTTCCCTTAAGATTATTTCCAATCTAGTCACTCATTATTTTACGCAAAGTATATTATGTTCGTTTGTAGTTTTTTGACTGATTTGTTTTCTCACTTTAAGATTGTTCGAAATCTCACCTTTACAGTGGACGCTCCCACAACTTAACGCTTCGGGACCGGAAACGCTCCCATAACTTAACGTTCCCCTCATTCTCCCACTTTCGTGTTTCAACGCATGCGTACTGCCTTTTTTTTATTGAAGCATGCGTAGAACAAGCGCACGAAATTCAACCTGAAATTCGTACCTACGCGTTATAGACATACATTTCAAAATCTGACAGCGATATATTTTGCAATTTTTTTGAAGATTGATGAGAATTTAATGTCAATGACTCTAGATGAAAAGAATTGAACAGAAAATACATTTATCCAAAATTTGGATCGCGCGAGACACATTTTCTAGAAAATGTTATACAAAGTTGCATATATATACATCATACATGCATATATATACGAATATTCTACAGAAATTTCGTTCTTTCTGGCAAATAAAAATTCCTGTTTTTTCGAGAGAGCGACTATTCTCGAACACGTAGTCCTATAAATAGGCGTGTCTTGCCCCATCAATCAGTCATTTTTACCAAAATCGTTATCTTGTATTATGGGGCGGGGTCGAAGAGTCGACTAACCGATATTTCGAACGGCCGAAGTCCCGAATTTTACGATTACGAGCGTTAGAATAACGAAGCGCCGAAATCCCGATCGCCAGAAAAGAGAAAGTCGAGAGAGCCGCCCCATGCGTAAGAGAGAGAGGAGGCGCATCTCTCTCTCTCTTACGCATGGGGCGGCTCTCTCCGCTGTCGCTTTTCTGGCGTTCGGGATTTCGGCGCTTCGTTATTCGAACGCTCGTAATCGTGAAATTCGGGATTTAGGCCGTTCGAAATATTGGTTAGTCGACTCTTCGACCCCGCCCCTGTATTATTTATCCACTTCACGCACATTAATTACACTTAAACTAATAGTAACGCTTAATAAATCGTACGCAATTGAAGAAAAAAATGTGACAGTTGAGGTTATGTTGTCCTGTGTCAAATTTCCACAGCTTGACAACTGGGTTTGGAGTGGGGAGAAAGCGCGATAGGGGTCGTTAAGTTATATGAGCGTGTTGCCATGGTAACGCGTTAAGTTATGGGAGCCGTTAAGTTATGGGGGGTTAAGTTGTGGGAGCATCCACTGTAATTATAATATGCATTGTCGAAAGACTGAATGATAATTTTTTTTAAAATAAAACTCTTTTATTGATGTCAAATAATAACGTGTTTTAGGATAACTGACCCCTTTTTAACGCCATTTAACTACGTTAAATGCTTTTTAAGAAAAATAGGTAAAATCTTACGTAAGAAGGAGGAGGAGAAATCCAAAAAATCTTATGTGTCTTCACATGGGGTAGGGGGAGGGGGGTCAAAAATAGCCGAAATTGTCCTTGCGTAGTTGATGAATGGCCTCTAACCACGTAAGAACCACGAGAAACCAATGCGCAGAATTTAATTTCTATCTTATAGAGACAGATTTTCTTATCACGAAAAAATGGAAAAATTCTTTTGGCAAAAAATCGATCGATTTAAAAAGCTCAACATTCCTCATATCTCTCGCGATCTTGCGTCAGCACTCACTTTGACATTTTCTCGATCGAATCAAGGCCACGCTCGAGTACATCATGCGCGAAAAAGCGACGAATTATTACTTTCGCCGGGGACACAATCATCGGATAATTTTTGTTTTCTCCACTATCGCATTTAATCTTCGATTGATTTGTACCAGAATAAAGAAATTTTAAGAAAAAAAAACGAAGCCCGATAACGGGGAATATAGTTCGGCGCGATTTGTAATCTCAAGCGCAAAAGATAGCGCGAGCAACGTCGAGGCTCAACTGTTTCAAGCTTCTGAATGAAAAAAATCGATTTGTAACTCACAAAACAACGTGCAAAATATAGAATTAAATAGGGAAGATTAATAAAAAAAACAATTTAGCCAAGATCGTTAATTGACATTTAAAAAATTGCCGAATCTATCGAAATTCCATGGATTCGTCGATCAAAAGGACTTACTTTTTTATCGTAAGGTATAACAAAAATTCTACGATAAAAAATCGATTTATCGATATCGATCTACCACCGTGACGAATGCTTTCATCATCTAGATATTCCAAGAATCTCAACGTACGATAATAATAATAATTTTTATTTTTGTAGAATGCCCACAAATATGATGTATCGCCCACCATTTGAGGTACCAAATGAACAATTTTTTAGGACTAGTTGGAACCCTTAATGTTCACCGGTTTCCTGAAAAACCTAATTTTTAGTTTTTACACTCTGCGCGGGATTCAGAAAGAACCGCTGCACCAATTTTGTTCTACAATGTCTCATTTTCGTCGTAACGCTTTTTCCCACGGGATGAACGGGACACATTTTAATCAGAGTCAAAATTATGACCAGGACACTCCCAGAGAAAAGATTTATTTGATTGTACCGCTTTCTGTGAATAGTGGCCTAATAAAGCTCTTATTAAATTTTATTTATTTCAAATAAATTTATTTAAATCAAATAAATTATTTTTCGTGGTGTAATGACTGAAAAGTTTAAAATAGGCTGACAACTCCAAAACAGGCTTGCAACTCCGAAATAAAGGGCAAAAAAAAGGTGCGGCGTTCATCCTACGGCCCGTAGTGAAAAACTTCATTGAATCGCCAATGGCAACCAATGGTCCTCATACGACTCCATTGGACAATGATAGGGACCCATTGGGATTTCCGCATTTGTCAATGGCGTAGAGGAATGACCATTGATCAGTGAATGGACATCCATTGAATAGTCACCATTGCCCAATGATGTCCATTGGACAGGAAATGCGGATGAACCGAATGATTAACATTTACCAATGATGCATATTGAATAATAAGTAACGAATTACACAATGGTCAACATTTATCAATGTCTCTTCAGTAGTAAATGGAAATACGATACAATAATAGTAATAAAAATAATGATAAATTAACAATCATTGCCTCGTTTGTTATTATTATTTATTATTTAATTATTATCATTATTTAATATTATTATTTATTATTTAAATATTATTTACATTATCACATTTATCCCGCGAGAACAAGCGATCGTACATCACATGTTCGTAACGTAGGCATAGGATTATTATTATTATTACCACGAACCGCGTCGTGTTAGTTCCGAGATGTGGCGCAAGATGTCGCACGACGGCAATCGCCGAACTCGCATACGGATTATGCGAAGAGTAGACGGGTGTGAGTACGGAATATTAGCAGAAGTCGGTGTCAAAAAAATCCATGCAAGGATTGCAAGGAGTTCTTGTCGGCTGATGTAATTGCACTTATTTATTTAATTCTCGTAGAGAATTTCCGTTAACTTGGAAACTAATGTTTTCTTCGAGCTTCGCCAAATGTAGTGTTACCCCGAGAAAGGGTAGCCTCGAAAAAAAAATGCCTACATCGAAAAAGGGGTACCTCGTAAGATCCAATTGATCAAAAATCTCAATTGATGATCGCCACTCATTCACCATTGCCCACAAAAACCAATGGACATGAATGGCGAATTGCCTAGAGAGATTCGCTCCATTAAATTCCGTTTCAAATGGGGAAGTCAATCCTCATTGGAAAATTCCTATTCGATTTGAAATGCGGAATTCAATGGCGAAAATGTCCTTAGGCAATTCGCCATTCATCTCCATAGGTTATTTTGGCCATGGGGAATGAATGGCAATTTTTCAATGGCGACGAATGGAGTTTTTCACTACGGGGGGTGGGGGGTTATCACGAAGAAAACGAGACATTGTAGAGCGATTTATTCTGAATCACGCGCAGAGTGTAAAAACTAAAAACTAGGCTTTTCAGGAAGCCAGTGCACCTTAAGGGTTCTAACTAGTCTCAAAAAATTGTTCATTATATACCTCAAATGGCGGACGATACATCATATTTGTAGGCATTCTACAAAAATTATAATTTAAAATCGCTGTTATCGAATGTCTTTTGTTTCCCCAACTGGTAAAATGAAGTTGCAGACACGGAACTTTTACATTGATTCTCGTGGCTCGCGTCAAATAGATCGTCAAATATTCGATGATTTATCGAAACTTTGCGAAACATTGAACACCAATGGCCACAATCTCGGGGAACGAGTCTTTGACCCGGCCATCAAGAGGAGGAGAAAGAGGCAGCGGGGAAGTTGGGGTTCCGGGGTCGTCGGAAAACTTTAACCATCGACGCAAGATTGCCTATACACAAATGCGGTTCCCCGTCCTCGCGTGATCCCCCTTTCACCTCTCTTTTCTCCTCTTTTTGAATCGATTTCTCTCTTTTCGCCAGTGCGATATGTCGCCACTTTTATTTAACGTGTATTCGGCGCATATCCGTCTAAAAACTCTGTACCGAATAAAATTACAATGAACAACTCTTGATTTTTTCCCTATCCCTAAATTTTTGAGATACACCTTTCTGCATCGGAAAGTTTGAATTTTCGATTCTCATGTCGAAAGGTATTTTTTCTCGTTTTAAAGTCTTCGCCCTAACAGCCATTTTTTTCTACTTTTACATCTCTATCTCTTAAGAGTGAACTCCATCGAAAAACAACAAAAAGCAGACCTGCCGATACATCTCTACCATTTTGTAACAATTTTTTTTAGCTTCTTTCAAAATTCTTCAGAATAATTCGTATGCTAATGCTCGTGGTATTTTACGAGTTTTCATACAAATCAGGTCATCCAACGAAAAACAAATTTCATCCACAGTAATTTATTTTTATTGCTCGCCCGTTCACTTGTTTTTATGTATATACAGATATGAGAAGCATAATTTTTCTTCTTCGTAGACACGTCGCAAAAGAAAACATTGGCCTTGAGTGCGTGTTTTAGCCGCGAGAAACTTTTAGACCGCGAGATTCATTATCTCCCAAGGTGTGCTTCACTCATAAAGACGGTATTATCGCGGACTAACGTTAATTTTTTATTTTCGTCTCGAGCAGTGGGAGGTGATTGGACGAAAAAGGCATTGAAAAAATCCGCATTCGAGAAATTGAAGCAGTGATAAACTATGATATCGATATCGGGTTATTTCAAGGACTTGGTTGCTAAAGACAGTAATCCAGTCTAGAAGGCGGATTTTCATGTTATTTTTGTGACTCAAGAAATACATTTATAAGGTTCTTCGAAACTGAATCGTTTTCTAAATATATTTTTACATATTTGAAGTTTTTTTTAAAATATTTTTTATCTGAAAATATTTGCGGACACAGCAGAAATCAAAATTTAAAAAAATCAACGATTTCAAAAAATGATGTTTTTGAGCAGAAAGCCGTTGTTGAAAAATTCATATGTTTTAGGAATGTTCGATTCCGATTCGATTCTTTAGAAAATCGATTCTTTTGTTCAGAAAATTGATCTTTTGAATCGATTCTTTCCTTTTCGATCTTTAGGTGAATCGATTGATGACATTAAAAATAAAAAAATCGATTTTTTTATTAAATTCATGATCCATTCAAGATTTGCAAATAAATAAGCTTGACAAAATTCTAAATGAAACATCACTGTCAAGGTTAAAAGAAAAAAAGTATGTAAAAATGTGAAAACGTGTGAAAAAGTGTAAAAAAAACAATCGAAATATTGAAAAAATTTACGGACGAAAAAAGTAATCGAAAGTAAAAATATACAAAATTTCGTAAACCAATAGCAATAGAAAAAAGTCTTATTTGTTAAACATATTCGTAATATTTTTAAAATATATTTATAAGTGCAAATGTGTAAAAGAATGAAACTATGTTTATCCATAATGAAAACTGCTTCATATGTGTATTCATAATTTTGTATTAAAAATAAATTGATCTAATTTAATCATTTTCCATAACAAAAACTTAATAAACACTTATGTAAGCTTCAATTAGCAATGATTTTTTTACGATATTTAAGAATCGATTCTTATGAAATCGATACTTTGAATTCGATTTTTCATGAAAATCGATTTTCATTATTCGATCCAGAATCGATTAGAGAATCAATTCTTTCCAAAGAATCGAACCTCCCTAATATGTTTTTTATGAATTAAACAAAATAATTCACTTTACGACCCACTAAACTAGAACAATGCTGTGAATGTCAATTTCATTTCTTTTTGTACCAAAGACTATTCAAATTAATGAAACTGAAATAATAAAGAAAAATCGCGTACCAAAGTTTTTAAATAAATGAAAAATATTCAATATTTAGATCGAAAACGAAAATACAAGTGAAAAATTGCAATGCTTGTAGAATTCTAATAAATCTTCGACGTGTTCCGAGCAAATTTTTATTTTCGTTATCAAAGACACGTTTTCAAACAACTCAATATTTTGCTTGTATGAATTTTGCCAGAAATAATTTTCAATGATTGAGACTTAACGTTTATGCCGAATATGCGAGAAGATTCGATCAAAGGAAAAACAAAATCCTGATCATTCGTATCTATCGATTCTTTTCAGCAAAAGCTACACTATTCGCGATAGCGTAATTTATATATTTTGATAAAGACAAGCTTATCTCAGCGGACATTTCGCGCGCGAGAGAGTAAAAAAAAATTACTTAAAAAAATCCTCTCTCACCCCTCGCCAAATAGCTAAAAGATAAGGCTTGTTTTCAACAAACTTTAATCTTTTATACTTTTCAACGACGCCGACGACGACCGAAGAAAAAAAATTCCTTATCGAAGAGAGCGCAGAGCTCGCACACGCAAAAGCCACGAACGTATTTTGTCTCGTTTCTTCGTAAGAACGACCGAAACACGTACACACTATCGTATGTTAATTTATTTACATCTCTGTATATATATCCTCGAGATCCAAGAGAACTTTTACACAAATTCAAAAATGTCTCCGAGAAATTTCCCATTTTCATATTACGTGTCTCCTGATAGCAGTTTCAAATCTCCTACTATATTCAAATTCATTTTTCAGAACACTAATGGATCACATTCATGTCAAGATTGAAATTTATTTTCGTCACCATTTATAAATCGGAGCATTTTGATGTATGCAAATTAAGTCAACAGAATGATGTAACCATAGTTTAAGATCGCTTTAGGTGCACGGAAAAAATGATCAGTGAGAACTGCTGAGATTCCCATTAATTTTCACAGTTTTCTGGAAGGGCAAACAGTGAAATTTGCATGTTTCTTTAATACAATATACAGATGTCACATATGACATCGTACATGCCCATCAGACGAATTTTTTACAGTGTGGAAAAGTAAAATGTACACTACGTAAAACGTGATTTTTCTATTGTATTCAGTGAACTTTTTACACATTTTACATTGTAAAAATTATCCAGGGCCCGTGAAAAAATTACAGTGTACATTGTAAAAATTGAAAAGAACGTAGTATATTTTGCGGTACGTTTTTTATTTTTCACTGAAAATACTTTTCAATTTCTAAAATAAATTATAGTGTGGTGGAACGTTTCGATATTTGAATAAATTCCAATCTATTCAAATATTGCAATAAACCGTTATTTATCCTCGCTCAGGCTCATAACTACGAGGGCTTGTACTTGACTAATTAATCGTGAGATCAATTAATGAAGCGAATTTAGTTTAACCTCGCACCCATAAAGTGCGCGAGCGTCACCGAAATGCAATGGTGATCTGTTAAAAAAATGTAGTCTTCAGTCCATAGGACTGCTCGACCACAGAACGCGGGTGATGTTCCAACAATTGTATGTCAATTATGGATGCCGATGTTGGTAATACATCGGACCTTATAGGTGCTCGGTGGCTCTCTCGCTCGCGCGAGAGGACGCGCCGTCCGACGCTATCTAGCGGATCTCGGACGAAATGCAGAAATCGTGGCCCGCCGCAGGTCGTCCCGTTACCGTGCCACATTGTAAAAATTGAAAGTGACGTTGCATATTTTGCGGCGCGCATTTGATTTTTCACTGGGAACACTGAAATTTTTAATTATGTGCTTTGAACATTCTACAGAGACCATTGTAAATTTTACAATTCAAACACAGTGGATTTCGTCGTTTCTGCTTGTTATTTCTACTTCATTTTTTTGCGGTGAACATTGCATTTTTTACAGTGTAAATCAGCATTTATAATGGTTTGAAAAGTAGAAACTACATTAAATCCATTAACTTATAATGGATTCTCAGTAAAACGCCTGAATTAAAGTTCTGAAATTACAGTTCATTGAATTCAGTAATTTTTCAAATATTACACATGAATTGTCACTGATCATTTTTTTCCGTGGGTGTATTGCCCATAGCTTCCAACGAAAAATTGTATCTAGCATGAATGAATTTTCCGTAATACATAAACAACAATTATCAATAATAATATTGCCTAAAAGTTATTCATAAATTGTTTAAACAAATGTTTATTCAACAATTTTTTGCTAAGTTCTTTTTTCTCTTAATCAAATCGAATGCCTCAATTTTTCTTAACGCATATGAATTTTTTCGTAATTTTCTCTTCATTTTGCAATTCCCGTTTTGAGATTTTTAGAATGGCTGTATTTATGTATTTTTTAGCCCAGTGTATTCGAAACTTTTCAAAGCTGACGATAAACCTGTATGTAAAAACATAAGGAAAAATGGCAATTTTTTCTTTGTATTTTAGAATATTTTAATAATACTTCAAAAGGAAAAGAAATTTCTGAAAAAATTCATATGCGTTCAGAAAAATTAACGCATTTGATTTGTTCAAGAAAAAAAAGAACCTACTGAAAAATGGTTGAATAATTATTTGTTTACCAGTTTCTTAATACATTTTGGGTAATATTATTATTGATAATTGTTTATGTCATGCCAAATGTTGCTGAATTTCTTCAGATTTTTATTGTATCACGAAGTACGGAAATTTCAATCAGATACAATTGTTGGCTGGCAAGCTATAGGCAATACATCCTTAAAAAAATAGTTGCAGTAACTATTTTCTTGAAATAACGATTGGAGTACAAAATGAAGAGAAATGAAAAATAACAGAAAACAATTCACTAAAAAAATATGTATATATATCATGATAGAAACATGTTAAATAATATTTTGCATTACAAGCGAAAAATAATAAAAAAGGTGAAAGAATAAGTATCCTGACAAAAATAGAAAAACAAAAAATCAAACCAGCCAGGATTCATTATTAATCTTTCCGTCCTCTATCATTCGCCATTGCTCTGTGCCTTTCGGTTAGCTGCGAAAAAAAAACGTCAGTCGCGAGAGAGAGAGAGAGAAAGCCATCTCTTTCGTCCCTTCATTATATTTTCATTCTGCCCTACTTGACGTTGGGTTCATATTATACGCGTATGAAACCCCCGGACCGAGCTTCGTGTCAGTCACTCTCTTCCATCTGAATAGTAATACATAAACTCTCTGAATATACCTATATATATATATTATATATATGGCGCCCTCCATGTGATATTTGTACTCCCAGATATATATCTATAAGTTGCATACTACCGAAGTACGCACATCAATCAGATTTTCTCAAACAAAAGGACCCAACTTACGTGAATTTGCGTGTTCTCTGGTGCTAGTTACGTCTACCCGTGTGGAAATTTTGTTACGGGATTCATGGGGCCCGATTAACTTTCCCGAATAAATACAGGGGCCCGACAAGAAAACCCGTTCAGGTCCCGTTAGGGATTGTCCCACTTTATTAAGCGGAGCCCTTAAAAGATTCCCGATTGTGGCCCTTGAAGGGGCCACATCGGGGCCCTTAAGAGAGAATTATTTATTTTTTCCATATATTTATCATTTATTCCGATGAAATTCAATTCCATATTCACAATTGACAGTTTCTAAGGGGCAAGAAACGAAAAAAAAATTTTTGAAGAAAAAAAAATTTAGCCCCCAGTGGGGTTTGAACCCGTGACCCTCGTTTTTACGCAAATCCTCAAATTCAACATGAATTAAATTTAAAAAAAAATAGATAATTTGAAAGTTCATGAATTTTTCTGACTGATTTAGTTGTCTTGCATATTCGCGGACCCTAGAATATGCACGAGACCAGACTGGGATTTGAAACCTACCTACCTATCAATCCTAAACTAACGACCTAAGACTGGGACGCTAACCACTACACCACCGACTACTTTTGATGGAGTGATGTAAATATTATATTTATGGGACACAGGCCGAGAAATAAATACGCACCAAAATAGTATTAGGAATTTATTTTCATTACCTGAAAGCCAATTTTGGTTCAACTTGTCTTCAAACTAAATTAATAAAAATTAAATATTGAATCAGATGAGTAATAATAATAATAATAATAATAATAATAGTACATATAATTATTAATATTTTTAAGTATATTCATTATTATTAAATAATAATGAATATTATTACTTAATTTATATTGTCTAAGTATCCTTTTAAGTAATATGAAGTAATTACTTCATTTATTGACCAGGCCCTGCCTTGATTCATCTATCAAGGCCCGATTGAATTTTAAACTGGAAAACCTATTTAATCCAGACCGGGCCCTGCCTTGATTTACCTTTTAAGGCCCTATTGAATTTTAAACTGGAAACCATATTTAATCCAGACCGGGCCCTGCCTTGATTTACCTATTAAGGCCCTATTGAATTTCAAACGGGAAAACCTGTTATTGCCTTATCGGGGTCCTTTCAGGCTGTACCCGGGAAAATCATATTACGGTTTCCACATTTAAGCCGACCCGGGCCCCGATTATTATCAGGGCTTCCCTAACTATTTTCCACACGGGTAGCTTCAATTGCCAGTACATAGCCGAGAGTTGGGGAATTATGGACTACCCTAATTAACCCTATACACCAAACATATCGATTCAGTCGAAAGTGAATGAATCAATGCAATTTTTATGCAAACTTTCTCTCTACAAAATCTGTCAGTTAAAATATTTCAAGAACGTACTTTACGTTTTTTGTCCAGTGTAAGGACTCGTCGTTTTCCAACATATTATTTTTCTGCAATATCTCTCTCCGATTCAATAATATTTTTTTATCACAAAAAAATGATCTCAATGAAACGATTCGATTCTATCGGAGATGGGCATGTCGGATACTTGAAAAAAATTATTGTTTGATTATCGACATCTTTTTTTAATAATAACTTCTTTGGAATTGTGTTTGTGTCAATCCGCAGCCGATACCCAGAAAAAAGGTTTAGGCACTTGACTCAAATACATTTTTCTGATTTTCTGATTGAAAAAAATTATTGTTTGATTATCGATATCTTTTTTAATAATAAGTTTTCTAGAATTGTGTTTGTGTCAATCCGCAGCCGATACCCAGAAAAAAGGTTTAGGTACTTGACTCAAATACATTTTTCCGATTCGTTTGCATACTCGCCTAACGATATTGCTTATTAGGCTCATATTTAAATAACGATTTGTTCATTTAAAATAAATTCATTTAGACTAAATAAATGAATTTTGATCTCGACGATTGTTGTTTAAAAAGATGTTCATAAATCATGAAGACAAAAGTATTTGAGATTATTCATTGACTCACTACTCTCCTCAATTATATTACTTTTCATGATTTAACGGGCTATACCAGTGTATCCCGTGAAAAATTAGGCGATTTTCGGGAATTTTTTTAAAAGAAAGTACTCGATAGAATATTTTGAAGTTTTTTGGACATAATAAGGTATATTTTCAGCTACATTTTGAGATTTTTTTTTTTACAAAAATATTGAAAAATAACGGAGTTATGTGCTGTCTTCGAAGGTGCCAAAAAAAAAAGTTCCCCAACTGCTGACATGATTCCGGCCGAATGAAGTAGCTGAAACAAAAAAATTCAAAAAGGTTATTAAAGTTGAAGGTATTTCCTATACAATGACCTACGATTTTCGAAAAATATCAAAAATTAACAAAATGGCGTAGTTCTGAAAAAAAGTGTCGTTTTTTGGGGTAAGAAAATAGTCGTTTTTTTAATGCCAAATTGACAATTTTTAACCAATCAAAAAGATCGTAGGTCATTGTATAGTAAATATATTCAAGAATACTCAGTTTCAATTTGAAGTCGATCGGTCAATTTCTCGTTGAGTTATGATGTCAGCAATTTTGAAAAATGTCGTTTCGAGGAAAACACGTTTAAGTTTTAACTATCGATTTTTGCTAGATAAAATTATATTTACCATAAAAATTGCTAATCTGCTATGCCTGGCCCATACAATACACCTTCTTCTTCCTCGAAAAATGCCTGCTGAGAGGCTAATGCTTGTCACACTGGTATAGCCCCTTAAAGAAAATTATGATTAAATTTATGGCAACAAAGTGTATGCCGGCATAAATAATGGTAGTATAGTTTGAAACGCCTACTTTCTATACTAACGTAAACTAAAAAATACGTTCAGGGAGGAGTATAAATTGTAATTGAAGAAAATAGTGATACCTGCATAATTAGAAATCCATTCAAAAAATCGCTGCTTCAAATACCTCACAAATTCGTTAAAATATTGTTTCATTCGTGTTCTCATTATTTTGGAATCTGCAGAGCGAAGATGACATTCATTATTTAGTCGAACAATGGTTTTCAACCATCCGGAGCAGCAAAAGTTGATTTGAAATAATACACTCCCATGCGATTACCCACTCAACAATAATACGTCCCAATTACATCTTTCGGACATCACGTCGATTGTCCCGTGATAGTCCCATGGGATTCCCATGGGCTCTGAAATGTCCGCAGTGATTACCGCAATGGGATGATCCCACTGCCGTACCAAGATGTCTTTGGGATGTCTTCGAGACGTCTCTTGGACTGCCAACACAGCAGTGGATAGTTATTTTTAATCTCGATTTAATGTTAATTAATTTTAATTAATTAAATTTCAATAAAATGGGTATAGTACAGAGGGAGTCAAGAAGTGAGATGAACAAAGGGGGAAGAAGACAGGGATGCCCTTTTAGGACATCCCTAAGAAATCCCGATCAGGATTTTACTGGAAACTGGAATACCCCAACAAATTTCTGCACGGTTTACCAATTTCTACCAATTTAGCTTCCCGGACCATATTTCCCGATTCTCTTCCGTACGCATCTGCCAATATATCGGTGTACAACGTCCCATCTCCGTTTCCATATCTCAAACTGGAGAAAGAAACAGAAAGAGAGAGAGAGAGAGTAAAGGGGATTGGATAGATAGAAAAACTACGGAAACTCTGCCGGGCATATAATGGGGGAAGGGTGCCCAAGGGGGTTCGTGTCCACCCTTTGTATTGCCGAGCAATCACGACCTACCCCACGGAGCTTCCATACGTGCGCACCAATACACATCAGTGGCAAAGACTGCGCCAGGAAAGCTCATGTATACAACAGAAAGCGAAAAAAGTGAAATTGTATGTTCGTTGAGCGTGTGGATTTAGCTGATGTGTATTTTTTTTGTCGTGAGAGAGAGAGGATGCAACAATTCCGTGCACAAATCGTGTGCAGTTTTGCATCTCGCTATTCTCTCTCGAACTGCGTATATATTAAAACGCTGCCGCGTCTCTTGATAGGGGCGCGCATCAGCTATATCTCATGAACGAGCGACGTCATTTTGTACGCCTGGTAGATGCATCAGGGTAGGAAGGGGTATGAAAAAAAACGTGCGTATGCGCGAGAGATGCGCTTATATAAAATGCAGGGAGATCGCGATGATTCTTCTCCACCCGGGCTTGTCCACGGGAATGACTGATGAACTTCACAACGGTCTTTCTCCCTCCCTCTCTATCTCTGGGCTTACTTCGATGACATGTAAGCCGGGGATCTCCAATGGACTGAGGCAAAAGTTACACGCATTCTTAATATACATAGATACATATATATGGGGCATTCCACGTCAAATCAGGTGGTCATCGGCCTGACCCCCTCGGATTTTCATGTCTAAATGAATCGTGGGTTTCGTTTGGTACAAAATATAACCTCAATTTTTTAGGAATTTTTGTTTTAATTTTTAGGGGTTGCCTGAGCTAAAAAATCATGAAATTGAGGGAAAACATGAAGAGCTTTTTTCAAATTAATGAAATTTTTTCACAAAAACTAAGGCCCGAAGCACAAATTCTCGTCACAGTTGGATAAAATGGGCCAAAAATAATTACTATTTTTTTAAAATTATAATTACTAATTAAAATCTTTTGTTTCAATTACCCGTTTTATTACAGCAGTCTTCGAGGCTAATAAATTTTCGAACAATCTTGTCGTTTCACTCTAAAACCAAGGAAAAAAATAAAGTTTCACTAAATAAATATTTTCGTTTTTATTATTCTCACTACAAGAAACAATCAAAATAAATATTATTTAAAAAAAAATTAAAATACAAAATGAATAGTAATTATTTTTGGCCCATTATCGAACTATGACGTAAAAATCTGTTTTGGGCCGCAGTGTCTGTGAAAAATTTCATTAATTTAAAGAAGGCCCCTCCTTAAGTTTTCCCTCAATTCCTAAAAAATGAAATAAAAATTTCTAAAAATTTAAGGTAATATTTTGAGCCAAATGAAACCAACAATTCATTGGACATCACAATCCGAGGTAGCCTGGTCGATGACCGCGTGATTTGACGTGGAATGCCCCACACATATATATGTTTGTATGTATATATGGCTGCGTGGGTGTAACCACCCCCCGCGAGCTTCATTTTACGTCAGAGATGCGTGTTTATCAGAGTTGGAAGGAAACGCGAAGAGATGCGCGTTTCATGTAAATTTCCTCTTCCTCCCTCTACCGTCCCTTTTACGTCGTTGTTGTCCTCTGGGGCTTATCCTTTGGTCTGTCAACTCCAAGAAGAAAAGAGTGGAAAATAAAAAGTGAGCTCCGCGGGGGCGAAATATAAATGATGATGATTTTTTTCCCCTTCTGGGGCTTTTGGGACAGAATGGAGGAGAGAGCGAGGGATGAGGTCTGAGTAATAGTTTGTTATCGATCTTTTGTTGCGAAGAAAGGAAAATTAGAATTTCAGTATTCCGGCGGTATTTCGACAAGGTTTTTCCATCGAAAAATGGATATTTAAATGTCGAAAAGATTGAATGATAAAATTGAATAAGCAAATAGTGGGAGGAGGATTTTATTGAATTTTCTGTGAAGGATCTGAAAGGGGATAGTTGAGAATCACTGCGGGTGACCGCGGGTATGTGAGCATAAAGTTTCTCGGTATCTATGGTCGCGCGAGCTCCCGATCGCGCTTCCACCTGTGGGACACCGCACGTCGCCTTTATACACACACATTTATATATATATATGGCTTGCAAGCATGGGACACACGATGAAACAGGCATTGGGAAGAAGAGAGAGAGAGAGAGACGGAGAGAAGCGAATACATACGCTGACTCCTGGATCGTACAACTTAACCCGCGAAGATCAGAAATCGCGGTATTGAATGAAAGTTACGCCTTAATCGGAAACGACAAATAATTTTTGCGATCTGCAAATCCCTTATTTGGACCCCTGTAGAATTTAGGCGCTCAACTTCTGGGTGGCGTTTCTTGGATCGTATGTGACTAGGGCCCATTCATTAATTACGTTAAGGATAATCTGGGCCATTTTTGACCCCTCCTAACCCCATGTAAGGACACATAAGATTTTTTGGACTGCTCCTTCCCCTTTTTACGTGAGATTTTACCTAGTTTTCCTAAAAAGCATTTAACATACACTAATGGAAAAAATGAAGGAATCAAAAAAATTTATGAAAAAACCATGAATCTCAGATGTCATAGCATTTTGTTTGCTGCGCACTGGTAAAAATTCTATCCACAATGAGGTTTATGATTCTTTCTCTCGCCGATGGAAGATTTGGCGACTAAAATATAATTTTTGCAGTCCATCCGACAAGCGAAATTATAAATTATATAAAAATAATATAATTACATGAAATCACGTGAAAATTGTCAACAATGAGAAATTATCAATGAACAAAATAATCAAGAAAATAAAAAGTACTCGGCGAGTTCATTTTTAATCGACGATTCGTCAAAACGGTTTTTTAGTGAACAGGTAAACACAAGAATGTCACTATGTACTCAGTGAAAAAACTCGCCAAGTACTCTTTACTTTTTTTATTATTTTGTTCATTGATAATTTCTCATTGTTGACAAACTTCACTTGATTTCACTATATTTTTGAAATTTATTATTATTTTTATTTTTTATTAATTTATTATTATCACCACGAACCGCGTCGCGTTATTTCCGAGACTTGGCGCAAGATGTCGCAGGACGAAAACCGCTGAACTCCCATACGGATTATGCGAAGAGTACACTGAGAAAATAAATTTGTTGAATCATTGAAAATTGTGTTGGCTGGACTAAATGCGGCGGACACGGGCTAGCAAGAGAGTACACAGTATGCCGAAATGAATATTTTTTTTGCTTGAAAGCACGAAAAATTGTTGGTTTAACAAAAGCTATTTTGAACCAACTGAAGTAGAGTTGCATCTACCCGGCAATTAGTCCAACCAATGAATAAAATTGTTGATTCAATGGAAAACTATTTTGAGTTGACTGAGTCGAGTCGCATCTAACGGGCAATTAGTCCAACCAATACATAAAATTGTTGGTTCAATAGAATGTTATTTTGCATTAACTGAAATAGAGTTGTATCTAACCGGTAATTAGTCCAATCAACAGGAAAAATGATTGAGTCAATAAAATGCGTGTTAATTAATTGTTGCTAAACATGTTATAAGAAATATGAAACCCTTGCAAAATAATTTGATATGCATAGTTTAGCGGCCCCAAAAAGAGATAAATCGAAAAAAAAGAAAAATCTGCGATATAATTTCTCTGCCTGACTGGGAATCGAACCCTCGACCCTGCCTACGATCATATCTATCATACCTAACTACCTAACACGCTACCTATTACGCTATCGCCTACTACTATATGCACTTGAAAAAAGTTAGGGGTTATGAAAATTCGAATTTTTTCCGGCAAGGGAAAATCTATTTTGTTTATGAATACCTTTTTTTCATAAACACTTTCAAATATGTATGAGAAATATATAATTCATGTATGCCAAGTATGAATCATGTATCGCAAATATATTAGAAATATATGAGAAATACATGCATTACATATACATGAAAAATATATTATATCATACTTGTCTCATGTATGACGAATATACAAATTTTTGCCGTTTTATATGACATATATTAATTATATATCTGGGATATATGACAAATATACGTTTTTCCGCGTGGGAACAATGTTTCAGTTGAATCGACTTTAGGAAAACGAACTCATTGTCTAGGCTATCCAATTGATTATTCAGTTTTCTAAACTATTTACGTGGATTGAAGCGATGCAGAATTGGATTGTAACAAAAAATGTCATTCAGTTATCACAACCTATCAACTTTAGTTGTTTCAACAATATATCACTCAGGTCCAGTTCCGACAATATATCACTCATTCATCCAGTTCCGACAATGTGTCGTGCATTGTCGGAACTGGAAGTCAACTAAATTTATTTATTTGATTTGATTATTCACTTTTCTCAGTGTATGCTTATCTAGACGGGTGTGAGCACAGAATATTAGCAGAAGTCGGTGTCGGAAAAATCCATGCGAGGGGTTCTTGTTGGCTGATGTAATTGTACTTATTTATTTAATTCTCGTGAAGAATTTCCGTTCACTTGGAAACTAATGTTCTCTTCGAGGATTGCCGAAAGGAGTGTTACCCCAAGAAAGGGTAGCCTCGAAATAAAATTCCTACATCGAAAAAAGGGTACGTCATAAGATCAATTGATCAAAAATCTCCATTGACGATTGCCATTCATTCCCCATTGCCCATAAAAACCAATGGAGACGAATGGCGAATTGCCAAGGGAGATTTTCTCCATTGAATCCCCCTTGGACAAGCCCCATTCCGTTTCAAATGGGGAAGGCAATCCTCATTGGAAAATTCCCATTCGATTTCAAATGCGGAATTCAATAGCGAAAATATCCTTAGGCAATTCGCCATTTATCTCCATTGGTTATTTTCACAATGGGGAAAGAATGGCGATTTTCAAATGGCGACGAATGGAGTTTTTTACTACGAGAAGGCACTGCTCGTTACGGAAGTTTGGCAAACGCTGATGAACACTGTAAAAAATTTCTGTTCAAACTTCTTTGAAAAAATACGAAGTTTTCATGCATATAAAGTATATTAATTGCAATAAATGTAGTAATATTCCAATATAAATTTTAATTTTCAAAGTTTATTCTCTCAATTTCAGTATACAATTATTGAATCTAAGTTAAAATTGTTAATTTTGCAACCGAAGTTTATTCATTTCGATTTCGTATACTTGTTGAAATTTAATATACAAAAAAATATGAAATTTCAATAACAAATATATTAAATTTAATAACTTTTTACAGCGGGGAAATGTCGGAGTTATGCACAAATTCGTCAATTTCGCATGTTTTTTATAATTGGTAGAGATATTGTTTGGATGACTTATGTTTATCCCAGGATTGTCTTAAGGTAGAACTGTTTGGCAGCATAATTGTGATCGGCGAAAATGTAAATGTGTCCTTTAAATCTCCTTACAGTTTCAAAAAAGATGAATTTTAATCCTGTTCGCTAAATCATTGGCCATTTCACCCTAAACCGAAAGGTATTTCCCTAAGAACATTTCTGAACGAAAAAATAAAAATGGAAACGGTGATGTTCGCGCCAAAACACGATTTCTCGGAATATTCTTCGATTCCTAAAAACAAGTCGATCGCAGTGATCAACTCGTCCACCTGCGAAGGTATGTATCGGCGTCTTCCGGCGCTCGCGGGTTCGTCGATCGAGAGAACGCACTCGTGCACGCATACAGTTCTACAAGGACCGTAAAAAAAAAGTTGCTACGTGCAGCCCAGCGCGCTTGTGTGCATGTGCATTGGACCCGGCGCGTTGATGCATCTTTCCACCTCCCTTTCTTACACACAGATGACTAGTGTATATGGGGCATTTCACGTCAAATCACGCGTTCATCGGCCTGACCCCCTCGGATTTTGATGTCCAATGAATTGGGGGTTTCGATTGACCCAAAATATGACCTCGAATTTTTAAAAAATGTTATTTTATTTTTTAGGGGTTGCCCGAGCGAAAAATCATTAAATTGAGGGAAAACACAAAGAGGGGCCTTTTTTAAATTATTGATTTTTTTTCAAAGAAACTAGGGCCCAAAACAGAAATTTTCGTCATAGTCCGATAATGGGACAAAAATAATTACTATTTTTTTTAAATTATAATTACTGTTTTCAAATTTTTTAAAAAACTTATCTGGTTTTTTCGGGGACGTCGAGGCTAATAAATTTTCGAAAAAAGTTGTCGTTTCACTCTTAAACCAAGAACAAAAAATGAAGAAAATATTTTTGTCGTTGTTATTCTCACTACAAGAAACAATAAAAATAAAAATTTATAAAAATAAATAAATTAAAATACAAAAAAAAAATATAGAAATTATTTTTGTCCCATTATCGAACTATGACGAAAATTTCTGTTTTGGGTCCTAGTTTATGTGAAAAAAATTTCAATAATTTAAAAAAGGCCCCTCTTTGTGTTTTCCCTCAATTTAATGATTTTTCGCTTCGGCAACCCCTAAAAAATGAAATAAAAATTTCTAAAAATTTGAGGTCATATTTTGGGCCAAACGAAACCAACAATTCATTGGACATCAAAATCCGAGGCCGTCAAGCCCCTGACCGCGTGATTTGACGTGGAATGCCCCATATACATATATATATATGTATATATATCGGCTATCCGGTGGAAAAAGAGATCGAGGATAAAGCAGAAATCTATCAAATTGTGGTATGGGTATGGGCAAGGAGCGCGTGAGTACCCGGCACATCAGAAATGACCGCGAAAAACCAGTTTGGTCGGTCGCAAGAGGATGACCGGGTTGGTCGTTCGGTTCGGTGAGCTCTCAAACCATGACCACCGTCGCTGCTGCTGCTGTTGCTGCAATACTCGCGATGTGGCCACCAAGTGCCGCTGCATCGCGGGCACTCTCCCGCGGGGGTGTGGGGAAGGGGATAATGCCCCTTTTCCTGGGAGCAAGAGCAGACAGAGAGCAAGAAAAAGAGTGAGAGAGAGATAGAGATAGAGAAAGAGAGAGAGCAGAGCAGTGGGCCCGACGATCCCAGGAGCAAAGGGGGGAGGGGGTAAGGAGAGGCTGCGAAAAATAAGAGAAGATGCAACGGCAGAAGAGAAACGGATCGCTATACTGCGTGTAGACGAAGGCATCAGAGTCCAGACTCCTTCATGTGGTCCGTGAAGAATTCGCGTTGGTTATAAAATACACTTCATTCGTATATATCGACTGCTCGAAAAATTCATCCAAAAGGGCGCAAGTCGAGTCCGGAGAGCATGTCAATTACGCCCCTTGAATTGTTGGTCTATACTATGCTATGTACAAGTTTGTGAGTGAGAGAGAAGGAGCGATGAAAAGAGAGAGAGAGAGAGAGAGAGAGAGAGAGAGAGAGAGAAACGAGGATACAGCCTCCAGAAACGCGAACCCGTACGCACCGGATGCGCCACAAGAATGGCTGAATAAAACGCCATTTTTATCGCCATTCTTCGCGCTCTCTTCTCCATCATGCGACCCTCGTTTCTCTTCCTGCCTTTGGAATTGTCGATATACCCTCTGCCATATCGATACTTTTTCGATTTTCGCCATTTCTATTATTAAGGTGCATTAGTCTACTCTAGAAGGCAGGAAAAATCAAATTTTTAAGATTTTTGTTCTCAGCTCCTTCATCAGATGTGACTATAAAACTGTTATTACAACATTATTTTATCCTTCGAAAGTGCAAAACAAAAATTTATTTTTTATTTCGATTCTTCGAATAAATTATATAAGGCGCCAAAGTCGAAAATGTCTTGTCCCATGGCCGACAGTTAAGGGACCATCACAGTGTGACCGGCCGAAAAACAGTCAATTTTTGCCATTTTTTCGGATGGATAGGATGATTTTTTTTTTTTACGAATAAGACCACTAATGAACAATACAAAAATATTTTTTAAAATTTATTTTCATTGATTTTTTCTCCTTGTTATTATTTATTATTTACATAAATTGTTTTTACAAAATTTTACACTGTGATGGTCCCTTAATCTCAGTATTGGCAAGTCTGAAACAAAAAAATAAAAAAGCATCTTGAAGAGGAAGTTTTCTTATACTACAATTCACCAGCGTTAATGAAAAATCTATTTGAAAAAAATGGCGGATGTTTGAAGTGAAAATAAATATTTAATCTTTCACAATTGATTTCAAACATCTGCCATTTTTTTTTTTTAATCAATTTTTCATTAACGGTTGTAAATTGTTGTGTAAGAAACCTTCCTCTTTAAAATGCCTTTTTATTTTTTTGTTGCAGACTTGCCAAAGAATTGAAATAAAAAATAAATGTTCATTTTGCACTTTGGAAGGATGAAACAATCCTGTAATAACAGTTGTATAGTCATACATGATAAAGGAGCTGAGAAAAAAATCTTGAAAACTTGCATTTTTTGCCTTCTAAAGTAGACTAGTACCTGAAGGAGGGGCATTCTGTATACTGAGAAAATAATGTACCAGGATTTGTTAACTTTTAACAAAAGTAAAGTTGAATATGACGAAATCAATAATTTTTTAATAGTTAATAAATTATTTGGTCACAAATAAAATATGCCTTAACGACTAACAAATTTTGCAACAGTTAAGGAATATTTAAGTAAAAGTGCAAACTAAAAATATTTCTTTACTATAAACTGTTTTCCCAGTGAATTGCACCGACTGACAATGAGTAAAAAATCTACAGTGCGTATGTTCAAATGAGAGCACGTAAATAATTTATCGTTCTTGCAACTATTTATTAATTTTCGATTGACCTTTTGTAAGGTTCAAATAACACAAACGAGCAATAATTTATTGTCTGTGTGACTATAATTAGGTGCTGCAACAATTATAAAAGCATATTATCGTATCTTTTTTAACCAGACATTCTGGTCGATGCGAAATACTGAAAAAGGGTTATTTTGCGATTTTGCGTTGGTCATCTTAAAATGAATCTTTGGAATCTTTAGGGATGTATTCTCACATATTTCAATACATTTTTACTTAAACAGAGAAACTTGAGAGACTTATACTTTGTAAATAATTATGCCTAATAATAACAATTATTATTAGCTATAAATAAATAAGCCAAATTGACCACAGTGATAAAAAACTTCAGCACCAGGAAGTTACAAAATATTTTCTATAAGAAATCAATATTTTTGTATTAAAAATAATTGATTTTATTGGAACCAAGAAAAAAATTGCAAAAATTACAATTCTTGTAGCGTTCTGATGAGTAAAGTCTTCTCAACTTCATTTCGCTATAAAAAATAAGGTTTTTCCAAGTTTTCCATGTCGTTACTGAGTCTTTCGGGAGTTTCCTTTTTCTATCGGGCGATGCACGCAAATGCTCCCATTTACTGATGTTGAAAAAAAAAAAATGACAAGAAGTCGAATGAACGACAGGGCCTTGGGGCGATACGTTGGCTGATCAAAGGAAGTGCAGCACGCATGCAACTCTCGCTGCATCCACATGGAGGAGAGAGAGAGAGAGAGAGGAGATGTATAGGTTAGGTTGCTCGTCGACTGGTTAACAACAAAAACCAGGAGTGCACGCACTAGGAGCGATCGTGGAGTCTTGACCACCAGGGAAAGAGAGATAGAGAGAGGAGGAAGGAGGGAGAGAGAAAGAGAGAGTTTCATTCGTCTCTCTCGAACTTTTTTCATCGAAGAAAGACCAAACGAGACCGGGTGGATCGTCGGCCTCTCGCCACGGGATATCGGATGCTCTTCCGAAGCAAAACGTGAATAGTTTCGTAGATCGAGCAGCAGATTCTCCAGCACACGATCGTGAGACGAAACTCTCATTTTTTCGCAAAAGCCCCTGAATATAAATATCGCATTAGCGAAGGGGAAAAACACCAGACGCATATTTTACAGCTATAGGCTACTTCCCTTCATAGTTCAATAAACACTTATATTCTTACTGCTAATTGTTTTTATTAGCACACACACAAGTGTATATGGGGTATTTCATATCAACTCTCATGAACGTCCAACCGTTTCTCAATGTTCATGGTTCATGGGTTCATAGTTCATGGTTCATGATTCATGCACGAAAAAAACGAGTTAGTTGGTCCAATCAAATACTTAGTGCTCTGAGCGTCAGAAGAGAAATTGGTTGAATCAACTAGATTAGTAGTTACCACAACTAAGTCAATTAAATAATTAATTGATCCAACCAACTATAGATAGTTTATAAACCATGAACTATGAATCATGAACCATGAACCACACGGAAAAAACGACTTAGTTGGTCCAATCAAATATTTAGTGCTCTGAGCGCCAGAAGAGAAATTGGTTGGATCAACTAGAGTTCATTCCACCAATTTTTATTCTGGAGTTGGTTAGATCAACTAATTATTTAACTGACTTAGTTGTGATAACTAACAATAAACATAGTTGATTCAACCAATTTCTCTTCTGGCGCTCAGAGCACTAAGTATTTGGTTGGACCAACTAAGTCGTTTTTAGTTCAACAACTATAGTTAGTTGATCCAACCAACTAGAGTTGAATGTCATGATGGTTCATGGTTCATGATTCATGGTTCGTGGTTTATAGTTCATGGTTCATGATTCATGGTTCATGATTCATGGTTCATGTTTCATGATTCATGGTTCATGGTTCATAATCATGGTTTATGGTTCATGGTTCATGGTTTATGGTTTCTACTTCGATTTAGTTCAATTTGATTGGTTTCTGCCGATTTCTACTTCCATTTGGTTCAATTCGGTTTATGATTTCTACTAGGTTTATGATTTCACCCTCAGAAAAACAAGCGGTCCCAAATGTGTAGCGATCAGGTTTTTTTAGATAACAAAATTAATTGTAAGCAAAATTTCGTGAATAGCAAAATCTGTAAGAAAATTCTTTCAAATCCGCATTTTTCGAAAAAAATCATACGTCGTGAGACACAGAAAACAGATTTTATTTTCCTTATGGATTTTACACCTTTCTCATACGGAGGACCCGTTGGGAAATTGTACGGACATAAACTTATAAACAATGTATCCGGTTTCTTAATTTCAACATTTTTTTTCATATAAAAATCATTATTAAGAGCTGATAAGAATTATCAGTGTAATGCAAGTGAATGCAAATCAGACGCTGGTTCAGTTGACGTGGGATGCCTCATGCATAAAGATCTCGAGAGATTCGAGATTTAACGATCTGAAGGTTTATTGGACTTTTATCATAAGAGACATTTAGAACCGTGCAAACGTCAAGAGAAAAGAGACCGAGGTAGAGAGAAAGGGATGTGCTTTGCTGAGAGTTCAAAATAAATTAAGGTAACTCTGTTTTTCTACTTTTTCATAAGAAATATAAAAATATCGAGAAAATTATGTAAACACATATAATTTTGCCACGCTCGAGGGATTATTGCGCCACACGACGACTTTTGCTGCATTCACCTTTATCTCAAAGACGACTGATGACTTGAGAAAACTTTGTGCGGTATCCTTACGGTACGAAATGCATATGGGTAAGAATTCTGAAAGGCAGCATGCGTTTGGGCCTCATAGTCGACGATTGTTTTGTAACTTAAGGGACACATAGTACAGTATGAGAGTACACTCTGGAATTTTTTTTGGATTTTTGAATCGACCAGTTTCACTGTACCGATAACGTCATTTTTTTGAAATTTCTTGAATATCATGTTTTAATCAATTTCTCTAGAACCCTGTAATTAAAAAAAAAAATTTCGACATATATTTTCATCGAAAAAGATCTCAGCTTTTCAAAAAAAATATTTTCAAATACGTACCAATCCGTACAAGCATAGAAAAATAGGGTTTTTCCTCAAAAAGGCGTTTTATCGATGAGCCTTATACACTGCAATCTGTTTTTTCATATTTTTTCGGATTTCTGAGATTTTCTTACACGAAATCTCTTTGTCCAGAGTGGGATTTCTGTGGCATCAGACCGTTATATATTCAATATAATCTGAGGTGCTGTAAATATCGAGAAAATAGTGCGGATACAATAATGCTTACTGCGCCAGTATTGTATTGTATTGTTACTATCATTTTTTATCGAGGTCGTTATGGGTTTTTAACTTAACTTTTCATATATTAGTACTGTCACAGGAGGATTTGACTATGAGAAAAAATAATCATACCCTGAAAGCAATATAATATACACGGTACCGGGGAATGGGTGTGTAAACAAACTTTAAAAAACATCTATTCATCTTTTATGAAAATATTTATTGACGCATGTTTAATTTTGCGCAAAAAAAAAATATTTAACAATTTTTACTTGTTTTACATTGATTACTTTTGAGTATACTAAAAAAAAAATATTTAACAATTTCTTGGCGAAAAATTAACCGTACGTCAATAAATATTTTCATAAAAGATGAATGGATGTTTTTGAAAGTTTGTTTACACACCCATTCCCCGGAATCGTGTATATTATATTGCTTTCAGGGTATTATTATTTTTTCGCATAGACAAATCCTCCTGTTACAGTACTAATAAATTAAAAGTTAAGTTAAAAACCTTTTAACGATCTCGATAAAAAATGTTAGTAACACTACAATACAATACTAGCGCAGAAAGCATTCTTGTATCCGCACTATTTTCTCGATATTTACAGCACCTCAGATTATATTTAATATATAACGGTCTGATGCCGCAGAGATCCCACTCTGGAAAAAGAGTTTTTTCGTGTAAAAAAATCTTAGAATCTATTTAATCCCAATGAGACTTAGTCTGCCTATTAAACATTCCTGTGTATGGATATACAAAACGGTGCATTAAAATTTTGAATTCGTCTACTACTAATCGAATTAATATAGATAAAAACCGGATAGTTGCCCCACTTAAGGAAAAAGCTCTATTACTTAAAAATTAAGTATCTACTGACAATATGCTTCGTGTATATTAAAACATTGGTCTCTAATCTTTCATGGTGCACTATTTTTGTAAACCCAATTAATATTGTTTTTTAATAAATCCCGTTTCATTTGACTTAAAGAGGGATAGTTGCCCAACGTGGTAGATAGTCGCCTCACGTCGAAAATACTTCGAAGGAGTTTATAATTAATATTAAGGTACAGATTTTCTATTTTATTATATTTTTTAAATTTTATTTTTTTATTGAGATATTTTATTATCAATTTTATTATTTTATAATTAATAATTTCATTATTTTTCTAAATACCTTGAATTAACAGTTTTTCTTCCTTATCTAGTAATTTAAAACGCTAGTGTTAAACTAACTTCGGTCTAGCAAGGACTACGCCTGGGTTTTTGTCATATTGCCGTTAGGGCAACTAACCGGAAAAGAATTTGGGGCGATTATCCTTTTCGATACGGATACTTGCCCTTTTTATTGAAAAAATAAATAAAAGCTATTTAACAATATACCGTATCAGACCGTGTAGTTGAAACTCCAACGCATGCGAGGAAACAAATAGTTGAGTGAATCCGCAACCATAACATTATTTATTCAATAAAAATTAGTAACTAATATTAGTACAACGCTCGTCGAAGTCTCAACGCGGAAGATTTTCGCTCACACAGACGAAACTTGTGGGCCCTGTCCTATGTCTTTTGGGCACTGAAGCCTGCGAGGGCATATTAATAATTACAGAAAAGCGCTAACGCTAGGGACATCTCTAACATAGTGTATTAAAAACCGGGGCAACTATCCCCCCGGGGAAACTATGCGGCTTTTACCCTACCAGTGTAGTAATTTTACCTGAAAAAAGTAGAATTACGTTAAATATTTTTAAGAATCATACGTCGATATATTGATATCAACACAAATATATTACTTGTAATATACCACTATTAATTTTACAATGACGGTGCATTAATTTCGATTTAATATACCAAGTGTTGTAAATTTAATATGCCTCTGCAGTCTGCATAGTAAATATACAAATAATTCTTACAGTGTAATATTGCCCAGAAAAATATGCTAAGTTATTGTATTGTATTTTTTTTAGAATGGGAGACTATAAGAGAAAATCCGAGAGGGGATTAAAAACCCAGGATGTACATGAGTCGACAGCAATTGAAGTTTTGGAAAGAAGGGTCAGCATACGAAAAGCAGCCGACAATTTCGACGTGTGCCATGTTTCACTTTCTAGATATACAAAAAAGAAAACAAATGAGGTTACCTTGATTCGAGTTGCCTTAACCGCAACTCAGATCAAGACTGATTAAGCTAAGGGATAAGCCAAAAGTGCCATGTTTATTTTTTTAAGTAAAACGTTGTGATAAAAAAAAGTATTTATGATATTTATAATAAGTGTTATGTTGATTATTTATAGTCAAAGACTAAGATCATCAAAAGAATGAACCGCGATGTGGATAATTCATGGATAATACAAGACTGATAACCAATAAAAACGTGTTTTTTCTTATAAATATTGCCAGTCTTTTCATTGTTACTACCCAGATAGATAAATGTAGCTCATATTGGCATCATATTGCATACATCTATGACGCATAGGCACACTCATAGCTGTGTGTCGCTTATGAGTGCTCACCTGGAAGTCATATTTGCATCATATGATGATTGACAATAACACATCAAATGGGGCTCATATGGCAGTCATGGTGTGACGAAATTGTGGTGCTCATATGAAGCTCATATGACCGTCGGGATGTGAGGTATTATTGTAATTTTCATACGGTTTTTTTTAAATTTCTATTGCTTGCAAAAAATTTTATTATGTATATTTTTTCATTTACATAGCTTCTGAACCGATTACATAAAAAAATAAATAAAAAAACACCTAATTACATTATATTTCAATTTCTTCTGTCTCCAGTGGGATTCGAACCTGCGACCTGCCCATCTATCCTACCTATCAACCTAACACGCTACCTATTACGCTACCAAGTACTTATGAATTTTCTTCACTTATATGATATATCAGTGGTGACATGCCAGGGAAAACGAGTCACATTTGAATATTATATCTCTCTATATTATATAAATATTTCGCCGCCGCCGCCGCCACCGCTGCCACCGCTGCCGCCGTGTACAAGAATCGAGACGGCCTGAAGTTGGCCACAGACTAAGCAGGGTGAAGTTAGCCATGGAAACGAGAATCGAGCGGGGTAAAGTTGGCCATGAAATCGAGAATCGAGCGCGGTGAAGTTGGCCATAGATTCGAGAATCGAGCATGGTGAGGTCGGCCATGGCATCGAGAATCAAGCGGGATGAAGTTGGCCATGGAATCGAGAATCAAGCGCGCTGAAGTTGGCCATGGATGGCCAAATTCAGCGGTTGGTTGCCGGGTGTGGAGGGGGGAGGCGTGGGATGGTGGGGAGGGGGTTGAGGAAGCTGGCGGGCGGGGGGTCGGGGTTTGGGTTAGACGCGAACCTTTACGATGCGAGGGCGCGTAGCGCCCGAGCCACACGAACCCCTAGTATATATATATTTCTCTATATTATATAAATATTTCGCCGCCGCCGCCGCCGCCACCGCTGCCGTGTACAAGAATCAAGACGGCCTGAAGTTGGCCACAGACTAAGCAGGGTGAAGTTAGCCATAGAAACGAGAATCGAGCGGGGTAAAGTTGGCCATGGAATCGAGAATCGAGCGCGGTGAAGTTGGCCATGGATTCGAGAATCGAGCATGGTGAGGTTGGCCATGGCATCGAGAATCAAGCGGGATGAAGTTGGCCATGGAATCGAGAATCGAGCGCGCTGAAGTTGGCCATGGATGGCCAAATTCAGCGGTTGGTTGCCGGGTGTGGAGGGGGGAGGCGTGGGATGGTGGGGAGGGGGTTGGGGAAGCTGGCGGGCGGGGGGTCGGGGTTTGGGTTAGACGCGAACCTTTACGATGCGAGGGCGCGTAGCGCCCGAGCCGCACGGGCCCCTAGTATATATATATATACAGTTAAAAATGAAAACAATTAATAAATTAAGAATTAAAAAAATAGACGATTCAATATGGCATCCAAAATTTCAAAAAAATGGGATATTCGTGAAAGTCAATTTCTTAGTTTTTTTTACAGTTTCGCGAATTCGAATATCTCAATCGAATCTATAGGGAAATTTGTAGAATTCAAAATGGGGGTTCTATTTGATTGAAAAAATGATGAAAAATAGTGCAACTTTTGTAAAAGTTTGTTTGCTTATATGAAACTGAAATATAAAACAAAAAAATTAAAACATTCAAAAAAAATTAGTTGAAATAATTTTTTTTTCTAAGTAAATGAAAACAATTTTGAAAAATTCAATATGGCAGCCGTGATTTGCAAAAATTCTCAGTCGTTGGTGAACATATTATCAATAACTTTATATAATGAATTTTTTGGACTTGCAAAAGATGCGAGACTTGTCACAACATGCTGTCATTTTGCAGTGATTTTGCAGCCGTCATATTGCGCTCATCGAATGTATCACTAAGGAACATGCATATCGCCATCATATTGCGCTCATCGAATGTATAACTGAGAAACACGCATACCGCCATCATATTGCATGCATGGCATGTATACTTTCAATGCTAACCTCGTGAATACACCAAAAAAATCATTGAATGGCTTTCATATGATATCCATCTGCAAATATTCATTGCAGAATGTAAATTTGCCGGCTTATGAGTTCATTTTGTAGTCAACGGATGATGCATTTGTAAACGACATGATGAGATTGAAATTTTTTGTAAATTCATCATACTAAATGAACTCATGGGCATGCATCACAACATGTAGCCAATATGCTGAAAAGTTTGCTTCATCAAATGTATACACGGCGTGATAATCATGGCTGTCTATCTGGGTACTTGCCCTGAGCCTGTTACAACTAGTCCCAAACATGGGGTAAGTTGTAACAACTCCCATTTTTTTTTAAAAGGTGTCTGGTGTAAAAGATGAGGGAAGATTTTTAATTATTTTTTAATTGGAATTAGTGCTAGTATATACTTTACAAACCCTCTTACTCACAATCATAAAAGTATATACATATTTTAGACAATACAGGTATTTTTCCAAAAACTATTACAACAAGCCCATCACCCGCTCCCCTACGGCCATTTTACGTACGCGTGCGAGACCGCCATTTTTTTATTTTTATTTACAGCTAAAAAAACGAGCCAAATTATCGAGATCCTTCTCCGCCATTTTTTTCAAGGCACGAGAGGCTGTGTTCAACGACGAGCGACACCCAAATATTCTAATCGGTCCCCCTCTCGTTATTTCGGCAATGTGCGACGCGACGCGGGAGAGGGAGAGAGAACACGCCGAAAAATCTGTGTGTCAAATTTCATTGGTCGTAACAAATTTAGTCCCTCCATTGCCGAACACTGACGCGGGTTTAGAATACAAAATGGTCGTGGTTGAAGATCGAGGGAAGAAATTCTCTGCCAGACATTAAATTTATCGCAATCGTTGAATTTCCACTTATAAAAATTTATGTCAAACTGAAACACAATAAAATAACCAAATTTAAAATGCGGTTTGAAAAGAAAAAAACCAAATTAACGTAATCATACGAGGAAAAAAAATGTAAATCTTATTACTACTATCAACAAAGTTATTTCTATAAAAAAAAAACAATCTCCAATAGAAACCGAATCGAAAGTGCCTAATTAATATTATTATTCAGTGAGAGAGAAAGACAGACCGACAGAGAGAGTTAAACTCTAGTTAAACATATTGGGGCCCAAATATTCTAATCTCCGTGTGTCAAGGGGGGCCAGAGGGGCCCACGCGTGTTCGTGGCTTCGAGGCCATGAAAAACACAGAAAAAGAGAAAGAGAGAGAGAGAGAGAGACGCGAGCGATCTCAGTGTGAACCGCCGGGGCCCGCTCTCATAGAAAGGGGGGCCCGTTCGAGCTCGTTCATTGGACGCCTAAATCCACGGCCATGTTTAGTTTGGTCTGGGGCCCCTCCTGTTTAGAAGGGCATGACGTCACCGTCCTGCCGGCGCGCGGAAGCCGAGGCCACAAGCTGAGCACTCCGCTCCTCTGGCTTGCGGTCCCCCCCTTCTGCCCCCTCCCCATCACCAATATAACGCCATTAGAGAGAGAGAGAGAGAGAGAAAGAGACAAAAAGAGATACACAAGAGAGACCTCCACGATTCGAGATAGTCAATGTATAGTCATATCGGTTTTTTTTGCCTCCCCCCGCTTCACCCCCCTTGCCCCCTCGTCAATGGATTTCTTTCTCTCTCCCTCTCTCTTTCTCTCTCTCTCAATAACTTTGCCGTTCTCGAACTTGGAACACGTAGCCGTGTGCCGGTTCCCATGACGAGAATCGGAAAAAAATTTTTGTATTACCTAAGCGCTAACTAATCATTATACACGCTTGCAATCAAAGTTATTTAAAAAAAATATATATACACACACATATGTTGTATACTTTACATCGCGAGACTCGCATTTCGCAATTTTCGTTCTATTTTCAATTCTGGCGATTGGATAAACACATATGAGAGATCAGGAAACACGAATTTATGGATGTTTTTTTTTTCATGAATGGATACTTTTGTTGAAAAATGTTGCAACTAAACGGTTGCATATTTCCTACGGTTTAGGAAATATGTCTTAAAAAGATTCAATGTACTGGTGTTCCCAAAATTTTGAAATTTCGGAATTTATGTGTAACTCTCGCTGGTCACACCTCAAAATAAATCCAAGTTGGTCACACTGCAGGGTCAATTTGTCCCGACCGATTTTTTTTTTTTATGGTTGGCAAAAAAAGTACCTATCCGATTGACAAAAAAAAAATAGGAATTATCTTTGAACATTTCAGTGTATGAAACCATTTTTTTTTACATGGAAGAAAAAATCATGAAAAAAGACTTTCAAAAATTCGGTTTTTTACTTAAAAAATTGTAACTTTTTCGGTTTTAAAGATCTTTTGGAAACATTTCTACACGATACTCTTAATATATGGTACTTTAACAAAAAAAAAGACTTTAAATGTATGCGTTCCAAAAAAGGCATTTATTCCGCTATAGATACTTCAAACTTTAGGTATACTTCAAACTAGATAGGGTAAAAGCCGCATAGTTGCCCCGAGGGGATATATAGTTGTCCCGGTTTTTAATACACTATGTTGGAGATGTCCCTAGCGTTAGCGATTTTTTGTAATTATTAATATGCCCTCGCAGGCCTCAGTGCCCGAAAGACATAGGACAGGGCCCACAAGTTTCGTCCGTGTGAGCGAAAATCTTCCCCGGTGAGACTTCGACGAGGGTTGTACTAATATTGGTTACTAATTTTTATTGAATAAATAATGTTATGGTTGAGGATTCAGTCAACTATTTGTTTCCTCGCATGCATTGGAGTTTCACCTACACGGTCTGATACGGTATATTGTTAAATAGCTTTTATTTATTGTTTTAATAAAAAGGGCAAGTATCCGTATCGAAAAAGATAGTCGCCAGAAATTTTTTTTCCGGTTAGTGGCACCAAAAACCCAGGCGTAGTCCTTGCTAGACCGAAGTTAGTTTAGCACTAGCGTTTAAAGAACTAGATAAGAAAGAAAAACTGTTAATTAAAGGTATTTAAAAAAATAATGAAATTATTAATTATAAAATAATAAAATTGATAATAAAATATCTAAATAAAAAAATAAAACTTAAAAAATATGATAAAATAAAATAATCTGTAACTTAATATTAATTATAAACTCCTTCGAAGTATTTTCGACGTGAGGCGACTATCCGCCACGTTGGGCAACCATCCCTCTTTGAAGAGGTCAAATGAAACGGGATTTACTCAAAAACAATATTAATTGGGTTTACAATAATAGTGCACAATGAAAGATTAATATACCAATGTTTTAATATGCACGAAGCATATTGTCAGTAGATACTTTATTTTCAAGTAATAGAGCTTTTTCCTCAAGTGTGGCGACTATCCGCGGGCTTTTACCCTATTTCAAACATCCATCGGAGGGCCGGGAAAAATCTACGAAGGTCCGGATAGTTATAGGGATATGTGAACTCAAAGTGAAAGCTCGGGTCAATTTCACCCGCGATGACCAACGAGGAAATATCGGGACTGATGTTCCTGCATAATGCAACGCATTTATAAGTAATTTAACCTTCCGTGGTCACACTCCTTTTTTCTTCTTTATGATTTTTTTAAAATTTATACAGGCATTTGATTTTTTTAAACTAATTTTTAATACATCAACTCAAATGTTTGAAGGATATGTTCTTGAATTTTTCCAACCGACAGTTTGGTCACAATATTTGTTCAAAGTTGGACAAGTAATATAATAAAAATAAAATATGGACAAATAATCCTTGTTTCAAATCGACCCAGATAAGTGTGACCATGGCGAGTTAAGGGGTTATACGCAGTCAAGAGGTTGAAAAAAGGGATTCTTAAAGAATTTTTTCTGGCAAGCAATTTTAATCTACTAACTACAAATTTATATACACCACCGCTCAAAAGTTTGGATACACTTGTCGATATTTCTTGCCACACTAGAAGTTGCATAACTCCGTCAAAAAAAAGATAATCGAATTTTTAAACAAGCTTTTTGAAGGGAAGAAATTTGTTTTCCCTATTTTCAATTTTTTTTCCACCCGGTATGCATTTTTGAATGTGACCGTTTTTTTTGGCATTTTTTCGACCATCGCAAATCGAGCGCAGAACTTAAGGACATTTCTTTGTCTCTTTTAGCTGCGGTACATTTGAAAGGGTTAGCAGACGCTGCATTTTCATTTCTAAAAAATTTTCGTATGATTTGATTTCGATCGTATGATCGCAAAGTTATTTCACTTTTGGCTAATATAAGACACATTTTGAAAGATGCAACGTAACTCAAAGACTATAGAGTTTAAGAGAAAATGTCAAGTATGAAAAAAGTAGCGTAGGTATGCACGAAATCGCCTGAAATTATTTTAGAATTTTCCCATTAAATTTTTTTTTTTCACTATTTTTGTTCGGAATCTGATGACGTCCCAGCAAAAAATTTCATCCGATTGAAATTTCCGTACTTCGTAATATAATAAAAATCTGAAAAAAATCAGCAACATTTGGCATGCTATAAGCAACAATCATAAAGAATAATAATACCCAAAAGTCATTACCAAATTGTTTAAAGAATTGTTAAAATAATTAATTAAAGAATGATTAACAATGATCGATAATTATTATTGATAATTGTCATTTGTTGCATGCCAAATATTGCTGAATTTTTTCAGATTTTTATTTCATCACGAAGTACAGTAATTTCAAACCAGATGAAATTTTTCGCTGGAGCGCAAATATAGTAAAAAAAAAATTTCATGCGAAAATTCTCAAATAATTCCAGGCGATTCCGTGTACATCTACGCTACTTTTTTCATACTTGACATTTTCTGTTAAACTCTATAATCTTTGAGTTACGTTGCATCTTTCAGAATTTGTCTTTTTTAGCCAAAAGTGAAATAATTTTGCGAAAAAAAATCGTACAAAAATTTAAAAAAAATGAAAATGGAGCGTCTGCTAACCCTTTCAAATGTACCGTAGATAAAAAAAGACAAAAAAAATGTCCTTAAGTTATGCTCCCGATTTGCGATGGTCGACAAAATGCCAAAAAAACGGTCACGTTCAAAAATGCATACTGGGTCGAAAAAAAATCATTAAAAAAATTTAAAATAGGGGAAACAAAGCTGAATTTCTTTCCATCAAAACGTTTTTTTTTTTAAATTCGATAATAATTTTTTATTACTACGGCAACTATTAGTGCGGCAAGAAATATCGACAAGTGTATCCAAACTTATGAGCGGGGGTGTACATATTTTTGTAACTCTCAAACTTATTCTGAAAATTATCGTTAAAAAAAAATTATTATTAATTAAAGCCGCTGTAGCCGATCTCCGGGAGGGCCTTTAAAAAAAGCGTCTTGCGGTGAGCACGATATCTCTGGATTGGATGATCTAAAATAAAAAAATAAAAAAGGTTGAGTTAATCTAGGATTTAATGAAAGGAACCAACAAAATATTAATTTTTAACAAAATGGCAGCGTCTCAAAAAAAATTCGTTGTTTGATGAAAATTTTTGTCTGAAATTGTTTGTGAAATAAAAAATATTCATCGGTAAAAAAAATCGATTATTTTTTAAATCTTTACTGCGTATAACCCCTTAAAATAATCTCCACATTTCGCAGTCAACCTGGATATCCGAGCATCATTTGAGTGATCGCTTATTCTGTTATCTTTTTTTTTTTTTTTGGTTACCTCTTTTAAAATTGGAAACCACGAATGAACCGCGTATATATCAACATTGGTTGTGATATATATATTTGTATACAATATAAAAACCATATTCGAGAGAAAAATGTATGCATACATGTAGACTAGGCTGTTTCAAAAAAAAAATCGATTTTTCAACGGGCCACACCTGAAATAGTTAGTTTATATAGAAAAAAATGCTATCAAAAGATGAGCATTTTATATTGAGTGGAAGATACGCCGCAATTGATTTTTCATTTTTTTGCGAATTCAAGACGGATAATTAGTAGAAAAAAAAGTTTTCTTCCTAACAGCTCCCAGAATATCAGATTGCATCCTAAAAAAATAAGTTTTAAATTTCATCATTTTTATTTATTTTTAAATCGGGTCCCAAACGCATTTTCACTATATTATTTCACTATTGTTCAAAACTTTATTGTTTATAATAAGTTTTTTTTCTCTTTATTTTACAACTATGACTTGTTATTAGTAATAATAATGAACAGTTTTGGGTGGTTCATAATAAGTGAAAAAACCATTTGCGTTATGGGTATGCTTTCGAAAGTCGAATAGAATCTTAAATAAACTCCTTCTAAAAAAAGAGTTAATTAGCTGAAGTTCGTTCAATTTGATTTATTCAGGATTCCCGGAGAATTAAGGTACCAGTCTACTTTAGAAGGCCAAAAAAAGCAAATGAAAAAAAAAAATTTAGCTCCTTCATCAGATATGACTATAAAACTGTTATTACAACATTGTTCCATTCTTTGGAAGTACAAAACAAAAATTTATTTTTTATTTTGATTCTTTGAATATTCTATAGAAGGCGCCAAAGTCGAAAATGTCTTGTCCCAGAGCCGACGGTTAATCTCAGGATTGGCAAGTCCGAAACAAAAAAATAAAAGAGCAGTTTAAAGAGGAAGGTTTTTTACACAACAATCTACCACTGTTAATGAGAAATCGATTAGAAACAAAAAATAACGGATGTTTGAAATGAAAATAAAAATTTATTTTTTCATGATTTACTTCAAACATCCGCCATTTTTTTTTAAATCAATTTTTCATTAACAGTTGTAAATTGTTATGTAAGAAACCTTCTCTTTAAAATGCTTTTTTAGTTTTTTGTTTCGGACTTACCAATTCTGAGATTAACTTTTGCCCATGGGACAAGACATTTTCGACTTAGGCGCCTCCTATAAATTATTTAAAGAATCGAAATAAAAAATAAATTTTTGTTTTATATACTTTTAAAGGATGAAACAAAGTTGTAATAACAGTTTCATAGTCATATCTGAGAAAGGAGCTGAGCAAAAAAATCTCAAAAATTTGCTTTTTTTGACCTTCTAAAATAGACTAGCACCTCAATTCTTCGGGAATCCAGAATAAATCAAACTTAACGAACTTCAGCTACGTAACGCATTTTTTTAAAAGGAATTTATTCAAGATTCTATTCGATTTTTAAAGGCATACTCATAACGCAAATGGTTTTTTCACTTATTATGAATCAACCCTAGAAAACACTGACGGTGGGCCCAGAGTAGGGCCAGCATTGGCAGCCATACGTTCGACTCTCGGCCGAACGTTGACGCCAATGCTGGGCAACCTTCGGTTCAAGGTCGGAATGATAGGCTCGGTCCTACGGTCACTTACGAGAATCGGCCAATGCTTGAGGGCCGCATGTTGGCCAATCGTCGCTTACAAGGATCGGCCAATGCTTGGGACCAATACTGGGCCAATATAGTACCGGTAAAGGATGCTTGAACTTTTTGTATGGACATTTGAGTCCAGAATTATTTATTTATTCCATACATTTATTAGTAGTTACGATAAAATCAGTTTTTTATTCGTAATTAGTAGAATCTAAAGATCGAGTAAAATTAAAAAACATAATTTGAAGAAAAAAAAATGTATCGCCATTGGGATTTGAACCCTCGACCCTCTGTTTTACGCGTATCTCTGAATTGAACATGAATTAATTATAAAAAAAAAGATCTTTCGAAAATTAATCCATTTTTTTGACTGATTAATTTTCCTTGTATAGACGCGGATCGAAGAATATTTACAAGCCTAGTCCGGGATTTGAAATCTACCTACCTATCGACCCTAACTAGTGACCTCCTACTGACACGCTAACCACTACACCATCGACTACTTATAATATTCAGATGCGTATATCATATTTATGAAACATAGGCCGAAAATATATATACGTACACGGAAAAACAAAGTCGGTACGGTCCTCGAAAGCAAATTTTGAGGGTTTACATAACTTATCAGAAGTTCTAAAATTAAATTATGAGGGGTCGCTTAACTAATCAAGGGTCAGAAATCCTGGAATTGTTTTGAGGCTTTACATAACCTGCGACGGGTTAGGAGTTATGGGAGGGGTCACTTAAGTTATGAGGGGTCAGATATTCTTGAATAAAGTTTTGAGTTCACATAACTTATGAGGGGTCAGGGGCCCCGAAATTAAGTTACGAGAGGTTTGTGACAGGTATGACAGGTCATGGTTTTTGTCAAACTTAAGTTTTGAGGGTTTACATAACTTAAGAGGAGTTGGAGGTCTCGAAATTAAGTTATGGGAGGTCACTTAACTTTTTATAAAACGATACCATGAAAACGTTGCTGATAACCGCAGTATGGCTAACCGTTGGCTCGAAATCGGGCACCCAACAATTAGCACGCAACTTAGGGCCGACTGTTTGCCAGCCTTGGACCTCATACTTGGTTGCCAACGCTTGGCATGCAACTTGGGGCCGACTGTTTGCCAGCGTTGGCTATCCGATACACCCTACACTTGGCTGCCGATGCTGGGCCAGTGTTCGGCCAATAATTCGTGCCAACTACGAGCTAATGCTGGCAATACATCGGGCTCTACTGTTTTACTCGATGCTTGGCCCGATGCTTGGCCAAATATATTTGTCGGTACTGGCTTTTGACCCTAGACTAATTATAGGCCGATTATATTCAACTCAATGCTATGAAAATCGAAAAAAATCAATTATATGTGAGATATTGACCAGAGCAATTTTGAATAATAACAATATTAAAAAATTATTCACCAATCGTTACAAAAAAAAATTCTGATAATATTCAGAAAACTTATTTTCTTTTCATATTAGATTAATTCGTCCATTTTTTTCAGTTTACGGTATTTTGAAATTCTATTTTTGCAAATTTTTTGAACACTGTATACACGGAACCACAGATCGTCAATTCAGTGGGAGAAAATTCTCACGAGTAATGAAAAATTTGTGTGTACGAAAAATGATGAACACTTTTTTATTTGCCATAATTTTTTCAAAATTATGAAAATTATGATTTGTTAATAATTCTTTAATATTGTTATTATTCAAAATTGCTCAACTCGATATCTCATATATGATTGATTTTTTTCGATTTTCATAGCATTGAGTCAAATAAAATCGGCCCATCATTGGTCTAGCATCAGAAGCCTGCAGTGCCGACAAATATATTCGGCCTAGCATCGGGCCAAGCACCGAGTGAAACGGTATAGCCCGATGTGTTCCCAGTATTGGCCCGTAGTTGGCACGAATTATTGGACCAACACTGGCCCAGCATCGGCAGCCAAGTGTAGGGTGTATCGGATAGCCAACGCTGGCAAACAGTCGGCCCCAAGTTGCATGCCGAGCGTTGGGTGCCCGATTTCGAGCCAACGGTTGGCCATATTGCGAGTATCGGCAATGTTTTCATGGGAACCAAAACGTTCATTATTATTACTAATAACAGCTATCATAGTTGTAAAATAAAAAGAAAAAAAACTTATTATAAACAATATAGTTATGAAAAATGGTGAGATAATATAGTGAAAATACATTTGGGACCCGATTTAAAAATAAATTAAAATGATGAAATTCAAAACTTATTTTTTTAAGATGCAATCTGACATTCTGGGAGCTGTCAGGAAGAAAACTTTTTTTTCCAATAATTATCCGTCTTGAATTCAAAAAAAAGGAAAAAAAATTGAAAAATCAATTGCGGCGTGCATCTTCCACTCAATATAAAATGCTTATCTTTCGACAGTATTTTTTTCTATCTAAACTAACTATTTCAGGTGTAGCTCGTTGAAAAATCGATTTTTTTTTTGAAACAGCCTAATGTAGACCCAACAGAGAAGAGCTCCATCGACTTTGCACCTGACGCTCATTGCTGTTGGCGCTAATCACGACTCGTCTAATAACGACGAGAGAGAGATACGACGAGCTCCCCCCCTCTCTCTCTCTCGGTCTCTCTGTCTCTCTCTTTCTCTCTCTCTCTCGCTCGCTCGCTCTATCTCTTTCTCTCTCGGTTACACACAGCGATGCCAATTTTGTTGGTGTATGCTCATCCACGATTTTGCGCTCGCAACTCCTCGCCTCGAAGCAAGCAAACCACCAAAGTCTCGTTATCTCTCTCACGCCGTCTTTGTTGAAGCTTCGAGTTTATAACAGAACTCGTCTATCTCTATCTTTATCCATCTCTCCCTCTGTCCCTCTCTCCCTCTTTGCTGTGCGTCGATCCGATCGAGCAATAAATTCTCCGATATTTCATTCGCGATTGGATCTAATAATATTTCGTATAGCCTGAGCATTATTTCAAGGTTCGAACTTGTTTTATTTTATCATTATTACTTTTATGATTATAGGCAAAAATCATGTCTTACCCAACGTCTTTTCTAACAAAACACACCAAGGTAATAAAAAAATTGATTGTTGGATTACAGTTTTAATCGGATTTTTCAAAATATCAATCCTCTTAGGCCCAATTTTGAGTTCTTAAGATCTATCTCAAGATCGATCTTAAGATCAAACTTAAGATCAAACTTTCCATTGAACTCAAGCTGAAACTTGAGATCGAACTAAAATTCCAATTTAAGATTAATTTGAACTTTGAACTTATATAAGTACCATTATAAGTTCAAACTTTACTGCGAACTTTAGAACGATCTTAAGTTCAAACTTAAATTTCAAACATAATAATTAAGTTCGATCGAACTTAAGTTTAAGCTGAAGATAGATCTTAAGTTCAAACTGCAAACCAAATTTAAGTTTGAACTTAAGATCCATCTGAAGTCCGCACTAAAGTTTGAACTTATAATGACACTTAAGTTCAAACTTAAGATTCATCTTAAATTGAAACTTAAGTTCGATCTTAAATTGAAACTTAAGTTCGATCTTAAGTTCCAGCTTGAGTTCAATGGAAAGTTTGATCAAACTTTTTTCATTGCCTCCCTTGACCGTGTTTTTTGACATTATAGTTGTCAAAATAATTAACTTCGTCGAACTAAAGTTTAAGGTCAAGATGAATCTTAAGTTCAAACTTCAAACCAAATTTTAGTTTGAACTTAAGATCGATTTGAAGTTCGCACTAAAGTTTGAACTTTAGTATGAACTTATGGTGACACTTAAGTTCAAATTTAAGACTCATCTTATTTTGGAACTTTAGTTCGATCTCAAGTTCCAACTTTTGATTTCAATAGAAAGTTCGATCTTAACTTTGATTCGAAGATATATAGATCTTAAGATCTTGAAATTCGGGCCTAAGGTACTTTTTTAACAAAAAAAAAAAACGATTCTTTGAAAATCTCAAAGTGGCCCAACCCCTTAACTGGAATATCTGGAGATGGAAATTGAAAAAAAAATATTTCACCATTTGATTTATTTAATCTGGCGAGAATGAATGGGGGAAAGATGAAGATTCGATGACTCGCGATGAAACCGTTTTGAGCAACATTTGAAGTTAAATGATAGACGGATAAAATATTTTTTGATATCTTTGACGGATGCTTCATGTTTGAATATAGACGCACACGAAGCTCATGGTTGCTCCACCCCTTGGTGCGGACGCGATGTTGCGGCGATCGTTTCTCGGCTTCTAAACCGGTCGTAGAGGTTGCGCGGGGCCGAAAGACGAAAAAAAAGTATAATAAATAATGAAAAAAAAAAAAAAAATTAAAAAAAGAGTATCGCGAGTCGCCGGGCAATCCAGCTTGGCCTTCGCCATCAGAGCAGCCATTTTAGAACGTTCGACGATCGTCGTTGTGCCCCCCCCCCTCCCCCTGCCCCCGATTCAACAGTTGGCGTTTCGCTACTGTGCAAGTGAGAGATGTTGTAGTATACGCGCGTAAAATTGAACGCAACATCGAGATTCGAGCGAGCGAACGAGAGAGAGAGAGAGAGAGAGAGAGAGAGAGAGAGAGAGAGAGAGAGAGAGAGCTCATTCTCGCCTAATAAGCAACCGTTAATCTATTATTCATTATACGCAGAGGGGAAACAGGCAAATGCGAGAATAAAGTTTGTGCGCACCTTTGAGATTGTACAATCGCCAGAACTATTATAATTCATCGAGGTTCATATATTTTAACGAGTGTGCATCATCTACAGGGAATAATAACTCTTTCAGCTTATTGGTCGATTTTTTTTGGCAATCATTTTAATGCCCTCATGGTAAATAATACATGTATGAGAAAACAATGTACCAAGATTCGTTAACTGTTAACAAATGTAAAGTTGAATATGGCGAAATCAATTATTGGCAAATATTCGGAAGTGTAACTCCCGCTAAAAAGAGGCTGTACATTTTTTTTATCACTTCTTTATGATTATAAAGCCTTGTATTAAGTTATATTTTAATGGCGCATAATGTTTTTACCCACCTTTTGTAATTTTTTTTTTTAAGAAATAAAATGAATGAATTTAGTTACTAGAATGAGAATAAAGTGAAGGAATTTAGCTACTAGAATAAATATCCCCGTTGCAGAGTTTCTGTTGTTGTTACGGGTTTGACAGAAAAAAAAATTTAATTTAAAAAAAATTTAAGTTGGGTAAAAACATTATGCGCCGGCATAATAATATTGAATATGTTTTTTCATTGTAAGAAGAAAAATCAGCTCGATTCTGACATGAGTTACACTTCCGAATATTTACCCAATTATTTTTTAACAGTTAATAAATTATTTTGACACAAATAAAATATTTCTTAACGAGTAACAAATTTTGTAACAGTTAAGGACTATTTAAGTAAGAGAGCCAACTAAATGTACTTCTTTTCTACAAATAAATAACTATTTTCTCAGTGCAAATACAAGTTATATCTTCATCGATATATCTACATCATATCCAGATAAGTTGTAACATATCTAGATATATTTTATTTGTTTGCGTGAAGTTGAAAATGACCCGAAATTAAATTGTCAAACTTTAAAAAAGAATAATATACTTTGCGTTAATTGAACCAACGATTCCCAGTAAACTAATGAAAATTGAACACTATACATCGAATATTACAATGATTATTAATTTTGATTTAGTCGATTTGGCAATTGGCGAGAGTTAATAGATTTTCGGTGAATTAAACCTTATCGCAACGAATGTCTATTTTCAATGATATTTTTTTACAGCCATGACAATTAAACGGCCGTTTCAATGTTTCAAAACCCAGATAATATTTTCAGATATATTGTAATATATCTAGATATGTTTTTTTTGTGGGTAGTTGACAATTGTCACTGAATTAAAGTTTCGAGCTTTTAAAATGGATAATATATTATGAATTAATTGAAGCAATGATTCTCAGAAAATTAATCAAGATTGAACTTTATATATCGAATATTTCAAAGATTTTTAATTTTGATTGAGTCGATTTGGCAATTATTGGAAATTGTTAGATTTTCTATTAATTAGAAGAGTGTAGGGCTAGTTGTAACAGGGGTAAGTTGTAACACTTAATTTTGACCAGGAATTTAAAACATTTTGATTTAAATTTTTTGCTTAATGTGCTTCTTATATCTCGAGGCATAACGTAAACACCGCTAGTGCCCCGCCAGACATCAAAATAAGAGGATATGCACACGAGCTCTATTCGGCCAGGTATCGTAAAAAAATACTTACGAAAATTTTGATTTTGACTATTAAAATTCAATTAATTGTTCATTGTTTTTTCATTGTTAAAACGAAAATTTAACTGGCTTTTATTTTTTTTTTTTTTTATTGTCTAAACATTGTAGTTTTTGAGATACACTACAATCTCGATTTATGCAGCTTCGATATTTGCAAAAGTCCCCACTATGCGGCGGATATCGATCGACGTGGCACATCGTGTGAGAGCGCCGGTGTGAGAGCGGACACGGCTCCCGACTAGTGTGAGATGCGCGTGGACGCACGGGCGACATTTGCGCAACTTCGATTTTTGCAAGTGTCTAGCGGTGCCAGTCCCGCCGCTCTTGCATAAATCGAGATCGTAGTGTATTTCATTAAGTAGTCATAATGAGCCCATGGGGCAAGTTGTAACACAAATCAGGGGCAAGTTGTAACATGTTACAACTTGCCGCATGTGCGTGTATTTTTTTCTGCTCTCTAATAAGTGCGCATGTATTTGTATATGGGTCAAAACGCCAATTATAGACGTCGGATCCGGCCTCAACCCCTCAGATCTTTTTGCATTTTTTTTAGCTGAAAGTCCTCATTGAAAGACACATTCCCAAATTTTTTCAGATTTTTTCCCCTCTAACATTCGCAGTTATTACATGGGGTATTCCGTCTAGTTTTACCATTTTCGTTTTATTCATTATGACTTGCCATCTTTCACCACAATAAAAAAATTTCAAAAAATAGGTTTTTTGCGTGAAAGTCTAAAAAGTCTAAAAAGCTGTTTTTTAACCGTTGCCCAAATTTTAAACATTTTTTCAATATTTTTTTCGAAAAGCTGCTACAATTTCACATGGAATATGTATTTTCCGAGATGGGTTCTCCATAAACATACGAGAAATGAATGAATTAACAAAAATTGATTTTATTCATTTTTTTTTGCCATCTTCCGTTACGATAAATTTTTTTTGAAAAAATACTTTTCTTGAGTAAAAAAATCTCCGCTTTCCAAAAAAAATATTGCTTTTCCGATAATACATGTGGAAAACTCTCAAAATCGAGTTTTAAATCTAAAAAACTGTTTTTTAGCCATGGTCCATATTTTGAAATTTTTTTCCATGTTTTTTTCGAAAAGCTGAAAAAATTTTACATAACATATATCATTTTCAAGATGGGTTCTTAATAAACACACGAGAAATGAATTAATAAGCACTTTTTTATTAATTTTCTCGTATGTTTCTCGTATGTTTATTTAGAACTGACCTTGTAAATGGCGTATGTTATGTAAAAATGTCTCAACTTTCCGAAAAAAAACATGGAAAGAAATTTCAAAATACGAGCAATGGCTAAAAAACACCTTTTTAGATTTAAAACTCGATTTCGAGAGCTTTTCACAGGCATTATCGGAAAAGCAATATTTTTTTTGAAAAGCTGAGATTTTTTAAATCAAGAAACATATTTAAAAAAAAAATTATCGTAACCGAAGATGGCAAAAAAAATGAATAAAATCAATTTTTGTTCATTCATTCATTTCTCGTATGTTTATGGAGAACCCATCTCGAAAAATACATATTCCATGTAAAACAGTCTTAGCTTTTCGAAAAAAATATTGAAAACATTTTCAAAATTTGGGCAACGGCCAAAAAACAGCTTTTTAGACTTTAAGCTCAATTTTAAGAGCTTTCCAAGTGCATAAACGAAAAAACAATTTTTTTTTTGAAAAGCCGAGACTTTTTCACGAAAAAACCTATTTTGTGATTTTTTTTTATTGTGGTGGAAGACGGCAAGTCATAAGGAATAAAACGAAAATGGTAAAACTATAGACGGAATACCCCATGTAATAACAGCGAAAGTTAGAGGAGCAAAAATCTGAAAAAATTTGGGAATGTGTTTTTCAATGAGGACTTTCAGCTGAAAAAAATGCGAAAAGATTCGGGGGGGGGGGGGGGGGGTGAGGCCGGATCCGACGTCCATAATTGGCGTTTTGACCCATATATAATATTATTACAACTCGTAGTATAGTGATTACGTGGTATTACAAATTATTTGCGGCTTTTTGTGCATTCTTTTATTCTTCTTTACCCTAACATGGCCCAAAAAAATATACTAAGTTATTGTATTGTATTTTTTTAGCATGAGAGACTACAAGAGAAAAACCGAGAGAAGATTAAAAACCCAGGATGTGTTTCAGTCGGCGGTAAATGAGAGTTTGGAAAAAAGGGTTAGCATTCGAAAAACAGCCAAAAATTTCGACTCTCCTGCCATGTCTTATGCCTTGCATGTGAGGGGCCTTAGAGTAAATCCAAGGGAAAATGGATCCAATGCATAGAATACAAACCATGGGCCCATCTGAAATGTGCCAAGGGACAAAAATATTCGTTTGTGTGCCTAAAATACAACTCAGATCAAGACTGATTGAGCTAAGAGATAAGTCAAAAGTACCATGTTCATTTTTTAAGTAAAACGTTGTGATAAAAAAAATTTTTTATGGTAAGTATCCTGTTGATTATTTATAGTCAAAGATTACAATCATCACAAGAATGAACCACGATGAACAATACAAGACTGTGAATCAATAAAAACGTGTTCTTTTTTATAAATGTTGCGAGTCTTTTCATTGTTACAACTTGCCCCGAGCCTGTTACAACTAGCCCTAGACATGGGGTAAGTTGTAACAATTCCCATTTTTTCAAAAAACGTCCGGTGTAAAAGATGGGTAAAGATTTAAAATTATTTTTTAATCGGAATTAGTGCTCAGATATAAACTTTACAAAACCTCTTATTCACAATCATAAAAGCATTTTAGGCATTACACACCTTTTTCCAAAAACTGTTACAACTAGTCCCACGCTCCCCTATCCCCTGTCTCAACAAATATTTTCGGCGTCATTTTTTTATTACAATTCAACAGTCTATTAAATGTTTTTTAATTAATCCACGCCAAAATGTGTGGATTAATTTAAAAATCGATGGTTTATTATATGTAACTCGACGGTGATTACATTCGTATAAAATTAGCCAACATTGATTTATCGATTTATCGAATGAAATACGAGGCAACTGGAGGAACTACAAGATTGGCTGCTATACGGTTGCCGTATACAATCCACAAAGGATACTCTACGTTAATATACAAATATATATGACAAGCATGTCATATATGGATTACGAGTACATGGTGTATTCCAAGTGAACTCAACTAATATGAGACTTAACCCTGCCCGATTTGATTCGTGATTTTTTTCTACGATTAAAGATGATGAAGAACCCTTTCGAATTTTTTCAAATTTTTACTATCAGTTCTTTTTTTCAACTATTTATTTTTCCCGAATAAAAAATTCCGGCATTGCAAAAGTGAAGAAATTTTAAAAAACTCAAAATTTTATAACAACTATAAGTCGCGAGCCAGCCAAAGTCAATTCTATTGTTTCTAATAATTTCACGAATTTTTCACATCTATCACTATTCTATCATTTCCATCATACTTAAATTTTATTGACAAAATCTGTTTGTTTTTGTTTTTAAAGTGATTGGACAAAAAAAAGAGGTAGTCATAAGGAATATTTAATGAACAAAATTGTGGGTTAATAAAGTTTTATTTTTATATTTCCCCATTTTGGTATTTCTATTCGTTGAGAAAATAAATAATGAAAAGATTACAGTTGAGGAAAAAAATCTTAAAAATCTTAAAAAATCTGGAATACAATTATTGTTGAAAGCTATTATTATTGAAAAATTATGAGCCTAATCGGTTAACCTAATTATAAACCAAAATCAAGAGTGGAATATTGGCAGACATTGGCAGACAAAATCAAGAGTGGAATATTGGCAATACCCTATACATATGGATGTATAGGCACATCTGATTAGGAGGCTAATAATATACGTCCCGAAGATTCTCATATCGTCGGTAGGTCTTACGCGTGTGATTACCGATTATGAGAGTCGATATGGAGATTCTGAATAACTTGTGTTCATGCAGCGCTCGGTCATAGAGAGATGCATCGTGCAAGCCAAAATACATACATTAGGGTCACAGTTAGTTGGGCTTTGGCGAAATAAGTTCGGTACCACCGCAAAAACATAATCAAAGTGTATCAAAAAAAATCTGCGTAAGGTTTGGAGGCGCTCGGAAAATTAGAAAACGCGTCACCGGGCGATTGAAATTTTAAATGTTTTTCAAGCATCTCTACAGAGTTTGTCATTAACAAAATTATGAATGAAAAAAATTGAAAAAATTTTGTTTTGTACACCATACTATGCACAATAAGTGTACCAAGTTTCAAATTTTTCTCATTAATATTATACTCGGAAAAAAAATCATTGATGTGTGGGATAAATACATGTATATATTACATTTTAAATTTCAATCGCTCGGAGTATAATATCGATGAGAAAAATTTGAAACTTGGTACACTTATTGTGCATAGTATGGTGTACGAAACCAAATTTTTAAAATTTTTTTCATTAATAATTTTGTGAATCACAAGCTCTGTAGAGATGCCCATATTTCTTTTTTTGGCCATCTCTACAGAACTTGTCGTTAACAAAATTATGAATGAAAAAAATTGAAAAAATCTGGTTTTGTACACCATACTATGCACAATAAGTGTATCAAGTTTCAAATTTTTCTCATTAATATTATAGTCGGAAAAAAAATCATTGATGGGTGGGATAAATACACGTATTTTACATTTAAAATTTCAATCGCTCGGTGGCGCGTGTTCCAATTTTCCGACCGCCTCCAAACTTCACACAGATTTTTTTTTATACACCTTGATTATGTTTTTGGGGTGGCGTCGAACTTTTTTCGCTAAAGCCCAAATAACTGTCACCCTAATATATATACATAATATTTCGAACGCGGAGTCGCCCGGTTTCGACGGTAAACTCTTCGTCTACCATTACTGCTGCTCGTATAATCGAACTTGCGCACACGCGGTGATTATGAATCAATATAAAACCTTCCTACGGCGATTTAGTGATGTGCGATCATCGCCCATCAATCCGTCACATTAAGGGGTCTACCCTAATTGCAATTTTCAAATAATCGATTTTTTTTTAATTCCATTTTTCGAAAGTATAGACGGTACATTATGAACAAACTGAAGGCATAATGTACGGTGCAGGCATCGCTGATCAAGCGTAGGTAAGAAATTTTCACGTTTTTTCGTTAAAAAAAACTTTGATCGCGTTTTTCTCGAAATGACATTTTTGTACGGCTTGTTGAAAAAATCTCGGAAACTACTGCATCAATCCTTACCAAATTTTTACCACATATTGTTTATGTCGACAGCTATGTCGCATATCATACGATTTTTGAAATTTTGAGTTTAACTTGGTTTAAATAAAAAAAAAAACTGATAAAAAAAAGGTTATTTTTCGTTACTTTTCGATATATGGACGCCATTTTGGCAATTTTAAAAAAATCAAAAATCTTATGATATGCGACATACCCATGCAGAAATTTCGATAGGGACACCCTACGTCCCATCAAATCCCTGTCGGGATTCGGCATGGACTCCCCAAAACGGGCGTCCCTATGGGGATCCCTATCGGGATTTGCTATAGATTCCCCAAAACGGGCGTCCCTATGGGGGTCTCTATCTAGGATTTACTATGGATTCCCCAAAACGGGCGTCCCTATGGGCGTTCTTGTTAGGATTTGTTATGGATTCCCGAATACGGGCGTCCCTATGGGCGCTCCTATCGGGATTTGCTGTGGATTCCCCAAATCGGGACTCCCTATTAAAATCCAGGTTGCATCGCCATATGGCGTCACTCCCATTTACCATGTCCCCATAAGATTCCTATGTGGATCGAGTATGACGGTCGTAGGTCTGAATCATATAGATGGCGTACTCGTGAGCCGTGCGGGATTTAGTATTATTACCTGTGCGATGCCAGTGAGGTTATGTCGTGTGTTTATTTTGTGCTTTCAATATATTTGGTGATCTGATTCTATTATTGATGAACAACGAAATGAATGAGCGTGAGAAAACTCGCATTCGCGTACAACGATGACGGAAAATACGTCGGGAAATTAATCTCGAACTGCATCGCCATGCCGAAGCACGTGCTTCAATTCCAGGTTAGGAACAATACAAGTTTTCCACCGTTTTGATAACGATTATAATAGTTAATAAATATTTATTATTCATTAAAAATAAATACTTGAGATTGGGAGCTTTGTAAAACCTTTCACAGACTTTAACAAAATAAAAAAATTAATATAAATTCTAATAAAAATTGATTCGGTTCGGTATCCCTACAGGATACCGTTTGGTATCCCTACAGGATCCCGGTTGGGTATCCCTACAGGATCCCGTTTGCGTATCCCCATTCGAATCTAATGGGCGGATGTTACAATCACGATTGGAATCCAATCTGACGTCGCATTAGATCCCGATGGGGAGGCCGGGATGCGCGCCAGAATCCCACCGGATCCCTATCGAAATTTCTGCATGGGTAGTCATGACCTTACTGAATCTAAAACCTTTTTTATTTTTTTTTTTAGATTATCCACTCCGGAGATTCCGTCAACAGGGCGCACTCATCCTTTTTTTGGATATTTTTTCGGCCTGCATTTTCATATAATAAAAAACCGAAAAATAAATTAAAAAAAAAAATTTTCATGCATTTCAAGATTATATTTATCAAGCCTCATACTTGTCATATTAATATTTCTAATTTGAAACAATGAAAAAAAAAATCGTGAAAATAGGCATTTTTTTGCGTGTCTAATTAGGGTAGACCCCTTAATAAGGCAAAAAAATATCTATGTAAAAATTTATCTCTCCCATTTCATTTTTGAAACGTCTATAAAAGGAAAATAAAGTTCCGGTTCTCTTTAGATACACTCCTGTCCAAAAGTTTGGTAACACTCATCTCGGTTCCGGGATGAACAGAAAGTTTCACTGATCAATTTTGAAAATGAAAATATTTCAATTCAATAAGCAGCGTTTCAAAGGGGACATGTTCAGCTTCATTTCACTTTTTCCACAAATTCATTTCGATTTTTTTTAGCCGATTGCCCTTTGAGACGTGATCATTTATCGGTTTTTTTGGCGTTGAAATTTTGGCGCACGAACCATGAAATTTTTTTAAAACTGTGTTTCACATGAAAAACTCATGGAGAGGAGTATAAGCTTTAATTTCGTTTTTTTTAAGTTTCGTACTTTTTTTTTCGAACAAATATTCAAATTTTCGCAAAAAACTACCATTACTTATCATATGTAGCGTAGCCCTAAAACTACTGGGTTTTTGTGAAATCACTAAGATGGTAAAAAGTTACATTCAATTATTCTTGATTCCATGAGATTTTTTCAGTTTTTTTTCGAGATTTTTCCTGTCATCAACGAAATATTTTTTTATCTTAAGCAATAGCTTTTTTTTATCGGAAAACCCGTGTAGATGAGGTAAGAGACTAGTGTTCCCGCAAGACAAGACGAGACAAGAATTGATCTCCTCTTGCCTTGTCTCGAAAATTTCAAGACAATAGATCGTACCGTCTTGTCTCGATCGGCAAGAGAAATATTGTCTCTCATCTCGAATTTTTTCGTCTCGCTCCAAGATATCTTGTCTTGTCTCGTATTATCTCGATTTAATAGAACAAAATTTAATTTATTATGTAATATGGAACAATGTATTTCGTTTTGTGTTTTATTTTTAAATCAAAATTGAATTTTTACGATGGAAACGAACAAAATATAATACATCAAGTCTAAGTACGCCTCTGTCCTGAGCTTCAAGTTTGTAGATTACCATCATGTATATGGCTGGATCCATGATTGCTCGAAGAGCATTTCGGGGTCAAAATTTTGATTCCTTTGCCATTCTCACATCTTATTATATGTTATAAGAAGTGACGATTCACCAAATTCCAGCCCCTTTACTCCAGAGGTTTTCGAGAAAAAAAAATATTGTGTATTTCCATGTTTCGGAAAGTTAACTTTGTTACTTCCTTGCTCGCTCCTTACGGACAATTGAAAAAAATTATTAAAAAATATTATCCCACGTGAAAAAGCCCAAATTTTCTGAAAAAAATATCAGTTTTACCCTGAGGGTAGTAACTACCCCATAAAAACGTGTTTAAATTTAAAAATACGTGTATTGAAGGCGAGCACCGTGAAAAATTTTTTTTTTTTATTTTGTCTTCGGAAAGTTTATGCCATTTTCCACAAATGAAAAAATTAACAGAGTGGGATGAGCAGAGAATCATCGTCGAATAAATTATTTAATTTTTTTCGATTTTTTTTCAAAAGTATATTTTTCAACGTAATTCAACGTAAGAAAAGTTCTATAGCTATTTTTGCTACTGCTAATATGTTCCGAGATATGATTTTTTTAATATTGGACATTTGATGCATGAATATAATTCGTATTTAGGAAACTACCGCTTGTAGCCAACATTATTATAGGACCTTTTCCATGTGAAATTGGCTCATACTTCCGAAAAAAAATACTACAATTGAAAAAACGATGATTCGCTCTTGTCATTGTCATCAACAATTTATTTTTTTCAAGAATTATATATTTTTTCATATCTTAAGCTAATCAGACGTGAGAAAAATCTAAATGTAGTTTGACTCAAGATATATACTATATATTTCACATATATTATGAATATATGAAAAATATTGTTCATATATTTCAAATATATATTAGATGTAAGATTAATATAAAAATTATATATAAATTATGAATGTTAGATCTATATGTGATATATATCGCATATATAGATAAGTTATTATAGATACAAGTTAATGCATTCCAAGTATATTTGATCATATACCTTTCATATAATGTTCATACATATTACAGCAGAAAGTTGGTTATTTCTCATATATTTCTCATATATTTGCGATACATGATTCATACTTGGCATACATGAATTATATATTTCTCATACATATTTCATACTTGCATATACTTTCGTATATATTTAAATATTATATTTACATTTTCGCATATACTTTTTTTCCGCGTGGGACACGTCATCTCATTCTCGTATTGTTTATTAATGAACAAAAATTGACCAAAGATTATTATGATATGACATAATTTATGTAAACTGAACTTTTTAAAAATAAATAGTTTATTTTCGATGTGCCCCACATGAATTTCAATTTTTATGTCTGTTCTATTATTTGTGGGTTTGATCAGTAAGTTGCAGGATTTATCTTGCCAATACGTCGAGATTCCCGACATTCTTGCGATATCTTTCTCGTATTGTCTCGTTCCAGACAAGACAAGAGAGAATCGCTCTCTTGTCTCGTCTCTTGATTTCAAGACAAGAGAGAATCGTTCTCTTGTCTCGTCTCTTGATTTTTCTTTCTCATCTTGTCTTGGATTTATCGTCCCTTGCGACAACACTATAAGAGACCCGATTGTTTAAGATAAAAAAATATCTCGTTGACAGGAAAAATGTTTGAAAAAAAAAATGTTGGAACAAAATTCTGAAAAAATTTCATTAAATCCAGAATATCCTGAGGCAACTTTATCTTCTCAGTGATTTCACGAAAACCCAGTAGTTTTAGAGTTGCGCTTCATCTTATAAATATGATCGTTTTTTTTTTTTTGGAAAATCTGAATATTTTTGCGAAAAAAATTGTACGAAACTTTAAAAAAAAACAAAATTGAAGCTTATACTCCCCATCACAAGTTTTTCATGTAAAAAACGGTTTTACACCATTTTTATAGGTCGTGCGCCTAAATTTCAACGCCAAAAAAAAAACCAAAAAACGACCATGTTTCAAAGGACGTACCAAGTTATACAAAAAAATGGAAATTTTTGTTTGGAAAAAGCGAAATTAACCTGAATATATTCCCTTTAAAACGCCGCTTGGTGAATTGAAATATCTTCATTTTTGAAACCTCAGTGAAATTTTTTGTGCGAAGCGGATCAGGGCGAGTTTTTCCAAACTTTTCGTGGGCAGTGTATATCTGTGTACATTTTTCAGCACAATCACATCTTTACCGATTAAACTCGTGCAAATTACAAATTTGCCAATGGCTTTCGCATTTTTTCCATCGTTCGTCGCGCCTTCTCTATGAGTAATTTCATGAGCTATTAGTAGTTTTAATGAAGGCCTTCTTGTGATTAAAGCTCAAAAAATGACATAAAAAATGCATCTCCCAGTTTATGAAATCACCGATTAGAAATTTCATTAACTTCGAAGTCCACAGGTGATTTTTTTTCAAACTCCAGGCAATTTCTCCGTTCCATTCCTTTTTTAATGCTTAACCTGGACTTTTGATGACACTTTCTTGGTGATTGCCCAAGATAGAATAATAAATAAATAAAAAATAACATTTAAACACATATTAGTTGCGTGCTTTGTCTACACATTCGTTGCGCAATAGATGCATAGAGATCCTAAGAAGTAAAAAAAAAAAGTGTCAGACAGTAGTTTACTCACTCCGCCTTAATGACTTCGGAGAATCCACGACAGCGGCAAATCGCACCCACGAACATCATCAAAACTCACACACGTTCAATTCTTCCCTCTCTCTTTCTCACTTGCAACGTATTATTTCACGTTCTTTCGGCAAAATTTCCGGAAACGTTAGTTAATGAGAATGGTGTGACTATTTTTCCTCCTCTTATTAAACTTTGCAGATTTACTTTAAACTTTGCTCGATTTGCCAACGCCACTCTTGTTTCAATGGGTGGGGTCGAAGAGCCGACTAACCAATATTTCGAACGGCCGAAATCCCGAATTTTACGATTACGAGCGTTAGAATAACGAAGCGCCGAAATCCCGATCGCCAGAAAAGAGAAAGTCGAGAGAGCCGCCCCATGCGTAAGAGAGAGAGCAGGCGCACCTCTCTCTCTCTTACGCATGGGGCGGCTCTCTCCGCTTTCGCTTTTCTGACGTTCGGGATTTCGGCGCTTCGTTATTCGAACGCTCGTAATCGTGAAATTCGGGATTTCGGCCGTTCGAAATATTGGTTAGTCGACTCTTCGACCCCCACTCGTTTCAATTTAATAAAGTATTGTCGATTAATAAATTCCGTTAAGGCGGAACACCACTGTGACGGGTCAAAAAAGTCGAAATATTTTTTTTCCATTTTCATAAAGAATATACATATATTCAAAAATATGTCAACAAATGTTTAACTAAAAATCTCTTAAATTGGGGCGGGGTCGAAGAGTCGACTAATCAATATTTCGAACGGCCGAAATCCCGAATTTCACGATTACGAGCGTTCGAATAACGAAGCGCCGAAATCCCGAACTCTAGAAAAGCGACAGCGGAGAGAGCCGCCCCATGCGTAAGAGAGAGAGAGATGCGCCTCCTCTCTCTCTTACGCATGGGGCGGCTCTCTCGACTTTCTCTTTTCTGGCGATCGGGATTTCGGCGCTTCGTTATTCTAACGCTCGTAATCGTAAAATTCGGGACTTCGGCCATTCGAAATATTGGTTAGTCGACTCTTCGACCCCGCCCCATATACCCAAAGGAAGAGCAGGTAAGTATAAGAGGTATTCCATACCAATCCGAACAATCCGTGGACCCGACCATTTATGATTTCGTTGAAAATTTTTTATTTTTTTGTACGTACTAAAAGCAGTCTTTCAGAATTTTTTTAGATTTTTGTCTTAACCCAACTAACCACAATAAATTGTTCGAAATTTGACACATTTTCTTTCAAATGATCATAACTTTTTAAAAACCGAAGATTTCAAAATAAAACAAAAGGTCATTTTTTTCCGTCTTGAGTTGCAGGCTTATAAAAAAAATACAAAAAAATATCGATATTTATTTTCATACGTTTTTTGAAGTTTTAAACACAAAATATTTTTTTTCACCGTGGACGCTTTTTATTTTTTTGAAAAAATTCACCACTTTTTAAGAGAAACTTTTACAAATACTGAAAAATTGGTAGTTTGTGCTCCTCATAACTTGTATTTTTTTTTTCTATTTTTTACCGCGTGTGAACTAAGGAATCGTGTTTCCTCCTTGAATTAAAAAATAGAAAAAAATAAAAGTTATGAATATCACAAACTGCTAATTTTTTGATATCTGTAAAAATGTCTTGTAAATCGTGGTGAATTTTTTCAAAAAAATAAAAAGGGTCCATGTTGAAAAAATTCACCACTTCTTAAAACACATTTTTACAGATACTAAAAAATTGGCTGTTTGTGATATTCATAACTTGTATTTCAAAAATAGAAAAAAATACAAGGTATAAATATCACAAACTGCCAATTTTTTAAAAATAAAAAAAAATACAAATTATGAATATCACAATCTGTCAATTCTTTAGTATCTGTAAAAATATCTTTTAAAAAGTCGTGAATTTTTTCAAACAAATAAAAAGGGTCCAAGTTGAAAAAAAAACAATATTTTGTGTTTATAACTTCACAAAATTTTTTTTTTCAACTTGGACCCTTTTTATTTTTTTGAAAAAATTCACAACTTTTTAAAAAACATTTTTACAGATACTAAACTTGTGATATTCATAACTTGTATTTTTTTTTCTATTTTTTAATTCAAGGAGGAAACACAATTCCTTAGTTCACACGCGATAAAAAATAGCAAAAAAAAATACAAGTTATGAGAAGCACAAACTGCCAATTTTTTAGTATCTGTAAAAATGTCATTTAAAAAGTGGTGAATTTTTTCAAAAAAATAAAAACTGTCCAAGATTAAAAAAAAATATTTTGTGTTTAAATCTTCAAAAAACATATGAAAATAAATATCGATATTTTCTTTGTATTTTTTTTTTTTATAAAACTGCAGCTCAAGACGGAAAAAAATGATCTTTAGTATTATTTCGATATCTCCGATTTAAGAAAGTTATGACCATTTGAAAATAAATTGTGTCAAATTTTGAACAATTTATTGTGGTTAATTGGGTTGAGACAAAAATCTTAAAAAATTCTGAGACTGTTTTTAGTACGTACGAAAAATAGGAAATTTTCAACCAAATCAAAAATGGTCGGGTCCACGGATTGGTCGGCTTGATATGGAATACCTCATATATATTTGAAAATATAAAAACAAATTTTTAACTCAAAATCTCAAAAATTGACTGAGATATTCCCAAAGAAAGAGTCCCAAAGGACTTCCTGCCATCATATAGCCCCGGAATAGATAGTTTAATGTAAGTAAAAATATTTACGATATAACTACACTCAGAGTAAACGAATATGCAATGAAAACTTTAAACGCTTATTTCTCAAAACGACTTTTTAATATTTTTTTAGCTCTTTTGAAAATACAAAAAAACGGTGAATAAAGAAAAAAAATTAAATCAGCGCCGTATTGTGAATTTTTTTTTTTTTAATGGGTACGGTTAACGATAGTGACTATTGGGTAGATTAAAAAAAAATTGGTTTTTTGATTTCAGATAATTTTTCATTGCTGTATCGCTGTCACCGGGATGAGTCATTTTTTTTAGAATGTCATTACGTTCATATTAATAACTTGGTCAATTTTCAACATTTTTCAATAAAAATTTGGATGAATGCTGTTGAATATATATACTCAATAAATTGCTCTTTGTCTAATCCTCAAATAATCATTCCTACTTACGAAAAACAAATCCCGAAAATCGGTTATTTTTAACCCCGTCACAGTGGCGTTTCCCCTTAATAAACATTGATTTTGTTTTTGCTCCTAACCAAATATGGGATTTCTACAAAAATATCATCATAACGCTATACGAGAGTATTGCGCCGTTCGTTTTTCGTTGTCCTAAACTCAAAAAAAAAAAAAAAGATTGAAAGTGACGATGATAAAGATTATTGTAAAACATCTGCGAGTCTGAAGACGTGCGCAATTGGGCACAAGGCAAAGAGTGCAAGAAAATTTTCTTCAAACATACGAAAAGACAAATGATTTACAATTCAAATGTCAAGGGTCAATGGTATACGTGAAAGACGAGACGGAGGATTTTCTCGTAGAGGAAAGAGCGAATGTGAGAGAAATAGTCAAAGAGACGGACAGACGTACCGATGAAGAAAAAGATGCCATGAGATTAGAAGTCGTGATTCAAGAGGCGACAGTCACAAATCTTGTTGGCATATGGCGAGAGAGAAAAAGAGAGAGAGAGCGAGAGAGATGGCAAGATATATCCTGATTGGCGAACAACCACCGTGAAGAAAATAAAATATGGAAAAAAGGGCAAGACTTCATAGACAACGAAGAGGAAAAGAGTGAGTGAGTGAATGAACAAGGATCGAGATTATATTGCAAATCTTAGAGCTATGCAAAAAAATACATTTTTTTTATTTCGAACATGAAAATATTGATTCAATGAGGAAAAAGAATTTTGCTCAAGGATAAGTATTCCAGACATATTTCCCAGAGTATTAGAAAGAAAATTTGAAAAATTAAACACTTAGTTGTTTTTTTACACCCGGAAAAAGAATTTATATTACACGAATATAATTTTCTATTTATTTGAAAATGATAAGTGGTCTGTTGAGCCAATATTAAAAAAAAAATGATTTATTTTACATTATTTTATTCAAACTAAATAAACAAATTGCTTCGGTGCAGAGCGTTTGAAATAATAATCCGAAATTTGGAATACAGGCAGAAAATACTGCGCTAATAGCAAACGTCGACTAGAGAAGGTTTTGGCGAATAAAAGAGAAGGCAAACACAATCAAAATTGTATTGAAAAATATAGGGAAGGAATACTGCCAAGTTTCTAATGTCATTTACAATATGTGGTTGCGGAAAATTTTTTTCTCATAAAAAGGATGTCTTCCCTGAAATCTTGTTTAAATCATATTTCATCTACAAACCCCCCAAACCTCCCAAACCCAAAAATAATTTGAAAAAATCCTACGACTTGAAATTTATAAAAATTCATCAAAATGCCCATCTTAAAATAAGGTAAACGGCTCAGTTACTGACACCGTCCCAGATTGTGACACCGACGGCTCAATTTTGATTGCCATAAATACAGTTTTTGTTGAATAATAATCCAATTACCGGCTAATTAGAATTTTTCACTTTCAATTATTGGAGAGATACACCTTTCAGAATTAAATATTAAAAATGGAAATGGACCAGTGAATAGTACGACACGCGTCTCAGTGACTCCGCAGCGGGAATCCTAGTCGAAATTCACAAGCTAAGACAATCGACATATTGTGAATTTTGTTCGTCATGCAAGTATGAAACGACATAAAAATGGTATCAACATCTTCGGCAGGAACCAAACTATCGACGAGATAAGAAATAATTTAACTTTTGGTTAGGTATTTATTTAAATTCGCGGTGTCAATAACTGGGTCATATAATTGAGGTTGCGCCCCCGTTGTTGAGCCTCGATTTGTCACTTGTTGCATCAAACAATTTTCTTTGCTCATTTATTCCATTTTACGGTGAAAAAACAATTTAAAGAAAAGAATATTAGTTTTTATGAACGGAAGAAACCGAAAAAAATATACAATCATGAAACCACTAGTATTTGTGAAAATTTTTGAAGCTTAGTGTCAGTAACTGGTGACGCGCAGGTGTCATAAGCTGCGACACGAGTGTCATAAATCGGTACGACGCAGGGGTCACAAACTAGGACATGGGCGTGGCTTCGGTGTCAGAAACCCCGGCAGCAGAAAAGCGCTATTGAAACAATGATTTTATTAAGGGAGCTTTCCAGTGTGAAATTTTCAAAAAATCGATCAAAAATCACGATCTTTTCGAAGAAGCAGAAGGGATATTGTATGGACCTGGCATCGCTGATTGACCGTAAGTAAACGATTTACCTAAAATTTCCTCACTTGAAACTTTGAACGCGTTTTTCTCGAAACAGCATTTTTCATAACGGTGTCCAACTTGGAGGGCAGAGTTTTAAAGCTATCGAGTTGAATTTTTTACACAATATTCTTAACGTCATTGTTTATCGTGCTATGGAAGCTTTTCTTTTTTTGACATCTTCCTATTTTTTTTTAAAAAAAACTGCCAAAAAAAATGCTAAAATCGATACTTTTTGTTCAAACCGGCGCCATTTTTGCAAAAAAAAAAAAAAAAAGCCTCCATAGCACGAAAGCCAATTATATACCGATCAATAATCTTTTTGTGTTTTTTGTTTCAAATCAAAATTGTGACCCCCAACGTGGACACCACATCCAAGTGCATTTTCTGCAACAATTATTTCATCATTTTTATAGATATTAATTAATAAATAAATCGATCTTTAAAAAATTGTTTTGTATTCTTCAATACCCAATTAATATACAAAAAAAAACCAGACCGATTAGATTATTTTTTCTTAAAAAAAAAAAATCGCGAAAAACAGCGATTTTTCGGGCTGTCACACTGGAAAGCTCCCTTAATAAATTTTGATTTTTTTACTTTTACAATAGGTGAATCTCGTTCGGGGGCCTTTAATGCACATGTTGAAACCTTTAGTTTTCGGTTTGGCTATAGCACTCATGAATAAATAGCAGAAATCCGACACCGCGGCTCTAAAAGTGTCAATAACTGGGCCGTTTACCTTACTAGTCTACTTTAGAAGGCCAAAATAAAGCAAATTTTTAAGAATTTTATTCTCAACTCCTTTATCAGATATGGCTATACTATTATTACATTATTGTTTCATCCTTCGAAAAAACAACAAAAAAAATCATTTAGATTCTTTGAATAATTTATAGAAGGCGTCAAAGACAAAAATGTCTTGACTCATGGCCGACAGTTAACCTCAGGATTGGAAAGTCCGAAACAAAAAAATAAAAAAGCATTTTAAAGAGGAAGATTTCTTACTCAACAATTTACCACCTTTAATGAAAAATCGATTTAAAAAAAAATGACGGATGTTTGAAATGAAAATGAAAAATTGAATTTTTCACAATTTATTTCAAACATCCGCCATTTTTTTAAAATCGATTTTTCATTAACGGTGGTAAACTGTTGTATAAGAAATTTTCCTCTTTGAAATGCTTTTTTATTTTTTTGCTTCAGACTTGCCAATCCTGAGATTAACTGCAGTCGGCCATGAAACAAGACATTTTTGTTCGGTATTTCAGAAGGATGAATCAATGTTGTAATAACAGTTTTATAGCCATATCTGAAAAAGAAGCAGAGAAAAAAAGTCTTAAGAATTTGCTTTTTTTTGGCCTTCTAATGTACCTTAAATAAAAAAATTTTTCACTTAAAAAAAACATGACTTTTCGCATCACCCTAATGTATAAAAGTATACAATAGGTGAAAGAAGCCACTGAAAGGTGTTGGAACGGGACGGAAAACTTTAGCTGCAAGAATTTAAGAAACAAAGACGGTGATATATAAGATTCCAAATGATAGGAAGAGAGAAAGAGAGAGAATGAAGTCTGTAGAATGGAGTTGGGAAAATACGCCGAGAGAGAGAACGAGAGAGAAATATGTCATTCGAAAGAGACCCAATCGTGAAAGAGCCAACAGTAGGAGAGCCAAGAAAAAGAATAGGCGAAATACTTAAGGAGGAAAGGAGATGAAGAGGGTTGCAGGTTCTTCTGCTCATCTGGAGGCTCTCAAGACGATCGGGAGCAAGAGAGATACCGGTCTCTCTTTCTCTCTCCTCTCTCTCTCTCTCTCTCTTTCTCTCTCTCTTCATATACATCTCCATCTCTCTTCCTCTCGTTTCTCAGTTTCGCGGAATTTTCTCGTCGGAGAGTACTAAATGGTACCGCCTGAAATATCTGATTTAATTACATCGATTCTAGGAGACAAAGATCGATACGAATGCACCGGTTCTTAATTGCCCGCGGCGGCAGTGGCGTCGTCGCCATCGAGAAGTTGGAGACGAATGCCCACGTGCATGTGCACATACTTTCTGGCTTCGGTGCATCGCGTCGGATGCACTAAAATACTCGTGTATGCCTCTATATACATAGTTGAGAAAAGTTGCACGCACGCACACACACACACACACACACAAACACATAAATACGTGTGTGTTCATGTCCATAGAGAAACGTGGCAGTTTGTCACACAGTCCCACTGTCCGCAAGGGACGGTGCACCAAGAATCATCGGGTTTGCACACACAGAGCTCTGCCTACTTATTTTACGGTCTCACAACTCTTTCACGAAACCGCATCAAAGCTTACTCCTGTAGTCAGAGGCTCGCAGAGCTCACCGGTGAATCGCGAGATTCCAGAAAACTTTTTGGACTTTCAAAGAGCGTGTGGAGAAAATAATTGCGCATGACTTGTTTTTTCCATCGTTCATTCTTTGTCAGCAGTCTTTTTGTGATGAGTTATGATTTTTTCACACAAGAAGCTCAACGAATTTACAATATTGATGGTTTCTTCGTCATTTGATTATCAACAATATTACAATTCCACACAATTCGAAAGCCACGAGAAGCCTGCACGGAAAAAAATGATCAGTGAAAACTGCTGAGATTCACATTAATTTTTAGTTTTCCCCATCAACAGCGCCTCCTGGAAGGGCAAACATTGAAATTTGCATATTTCTTTATACAATATACAGATGTCACATATGACATAGTACATGCCCATCAGACGAATTTTTACAGTATGGAACAGTAAAATGTACACTATGTGAAACTTTATATTTCTGTTGTATCTGGTGAACTTTTTACACATTTCACATTGTAAAAATTGTCCAGGGCCCGTGAAAAAGTACGGTGTACATTGTAAAAATTGAAAAGAACGTAGTATATTTTGCGGTACGTTTTTTATTTTTCACTGAAAATACTGCAATTTCTAAAATAAATTATAGTGTAGTGAAACATTTTGATATTTGAATAAATTCCAATTTATTCAAATATTGCAATAAACCGTTATTTATCCTCGCTCAGGCTCATAACTATGAGGGCTTGTACTTGACTAATTAATCGTTTATTAATGAAGCGAATTTAGTTTAACCTCGCACCCATAAAGAGCACGAGCGTCACCGAAATGCAATGGTGGTCTGTTAAGAAAATGTAGTCTTCAGTCCATAGGACTGCTCGATCACAGGACGCGAGTGATGTTCCAACAATTGTATATCAATTGAGGACGCCGATGTTGGTAATACATCGGACCTTATAGGTGCTTGGTGGCTCTCTCGCTGACGCGAGGGGGCGCGCCGTCCGACGCTATCTAGCGGTTCTCGGGCGAAATGCAGAGATCGTGGCCCGCCGCAGGTCGTCCCGTTACAGCCCCACACTGTAAAAATTGAAATTGACGTTTCATATTTTGCGGCGCGCATTTGATTTTTCACTGGGAACACTGCAATTTCTAACTATGTGCTTTGAATATTCTACAGAGACCATTGTAAATTTTACAGTTGAAACACAGTGGATTTCGTCGTTTCTGCTTGTTATTTCTACTTTGTCATTTTTTTTGCGGTGAACATTGCATTTTTTACAGTGCAAATCAGCATTTATAATGGTTTGAAAAGTAGAAACTACATTAAATCCATTAATTTATAATGGATTGCCAGTAAAACGCCTGAATTACAGTTTTGAACCGTATATTCTGCATTGAATTCAGTAATTTTTTAAATATTACATATGAATTGTCACTGATCATTTTTTTCCGTGTGGGGGTAAAAGAAGCAACGAAATTATCCGTTTTTCGAATTTTCCTTATATTCGGGGAAATATTTCTGGAATACTTATCCTTCAGTAAATTTCTTTTTCCGCATTAAATCAATATTTTTAAGTTACAACAACAATTATCAATAATAATTATTGATAATTGTTGTTTGCAGCATGCCAAATGTTTCTGAATTTTTTCATATTTTTATTGTATCACGAAGTACGGAAATTTTAGTCAGATACTATTTTTTGCTGAAATGTCATCATCAGAATTTCGAGCGAAAATAGTAAAAAAAAATATCATAGGAAAATTCTGAAATTAATTCTCGGTCATTCCGTGTAAGTTTACGTACGCTGCTTTTGTCATATTTAACCATTGAAAGTAAAGATTACATGCCATTGAAAGTAAAGATTAGTAAAAAAACATGCCATTGATGAAAGTATTGTCCATCGCTAGCCACTACTTTTCCCCATCTTTCTGGCAGTATTTTAATTCTACATCGGAAAAACCAAACCTATCCAAGAGTCGAGCCAGTGTTGGGCATCTTCATAAGAATGGAATAGAAGTTCTGCTCGGCCAGGCGATATGCCATCGATCGGAACAAGTGACAATCGAAAAGGGCAATGTCTGGTGAATCCGGCGGTTGGAGTAGGATTTCCCATTTAAGTGTTCCATGAAAGTTTTCACCGGTTTTGCAGCATGTGTCGAGCAGGAATTGCTCTTCATTATGAAAATTTTCTTTTAATTCTAACGGGTGTTCAGATTTTATCGAGTATTTTGTTTTTGCCAAAATGGCGTAAACGCTGCAATTTCTGCAATTTTCAAGATATTGCACTCAACCTTGTACAGAACTAGTATAACTATCAAGGTTGTTTGCAATTGAATTTGGCGAAAATCCATCAAGTGATTAAAATTTTATGAAATTTTTCATTTTTTGACAAATAGCGTAAGCGCTCTAACTTGTGCAATTTTTAAGAAATTGCACTAAAACCTTGCACAGAGCTAATGTAGCTATCGAGGTTATTCGTTATTAAATTTGGTGAAAATCGATCGAATGATTAAAATTTTATTAAATTTTTTTTTTTTTTTAAATAGTGTACTCTAACTTCAGCTCTTCGCGAGATATTATACTGAAATTTTGTACACATTTAAAATAGTGATCAAAGTTTTTCACTATTGGATTTGGCAAATTTGCACATTGATTACTCATGTTTTTCGACAGTTAACAAAGATTCCTTTCTGAGGAAGCCAGATTTGATCGCCATACTTTGTGATAAAGGAAGCTGAGTGAACTCCGGATAAAGATTAGGAAGCAGTGTGGAAATGTCCAATTTGCAGGGTTTTTTATTTTTATCACGGGGCTCAGAAAACCGCTTTGAAAATGAAAAAAAAATTCCAGCGTACAGCCATTGCTTCCTCACAAAGGAAGCTTTTTTTTAAAGAAAGGTTAAGGTACCGAAAATTTTACATAGAAAATTTGGGATACAACGTAAAAATTGTTCTGAGAATGATATTTGCTCTGGAGGAGAAATTTTGTTGGCCTTTGAATGCGTCGCAAAATCCGCGACCCTCGAGTGGCTGGGGAGGCCTCACAGTTTATGCGAAAGTTTCATCCAATCCGCGGGTCTCGAAATAAAAATCCATTTCGCGAAAGAATCTAGAGCTACGCCGTTGGGGGAGTCGTATACGCAGCAAAGGACTATGCGATTTTTATTGCAGGAGGAATCGCACACACGCGGCCAGTGCAAATCCACGATTTTCCGGAAAACGTTACCGAAGTGTCCCAACCTCCTCTCTGAACAATGTTACGACCGTTTACAAGAAAAAGGGCGCGATCGTCGGGACTCCAAGGGTTGAAATACACTGCGACCTCGATAATCGGAATTGTGCGGGACCGGCTCTTGCAAGAAGTGGGGTTGCGCACATTGCACAGAACCGTCTCTGCGCCGCTGGTGGCTGACGGCGGCCTGACGCGATTGGCTCGGCGCTTCTCCCACTACGCTGCAATTGCAAAGATCGAGGTCCTGAGAATCGAGGTCGCAGTGTAACGCGTCCTTCTCGTTGCCAACGGCCGATGCATTTCTTTTTCCGAGTCCTCGTTCCAGGGTGCGTCTGGGCACCGCGCCCTTTCTGCCTCTCCAATCTATCCGGCGCTCTCTTTTTCACCCCTACCTTTCGTCGAACGCACCCCGGTAAAGATTGACGACTGCGTATGGCCCCTGGCAGAGAGCTACGGCATTGCTGCATTGAGCTACCTTTCTGTACACGTTATAAGTCGGTACTATAACTTTACCGCGAGACTCTACAGCGTGTGGAAACCCGCCGGAACGACGTGGAATATCGTCGAATCGAAGGGTGCAGAGGAGAGGGTCGTTTTGCGCACCACCCTCGCGGATATATATCCGAAGCCCCGATGAAGGCAGAAAAGAGGTAGGGTGAGAGGTGGCGCCGTTAAAATTCCACGGTGTTGGCGTTAGAGCTCGTAAAAAAAAAATTGAATCCATCGATCCTTCGACGCTACCGTACTTTTTCGTTACGAGAGAGTATACCCCCTCCCACTCTCTTTCTCACCCATCCTTATTCGCCCTCCCTCGCCCCCCCCCCCTCTCTCTCTCTCTCTCTCTCTCTCTCTTACTAGCTTTGTCATTTTTCATAACCTTTCTACATGCATCTCTTGCAATTTTCCGCGAGACAAGAAAAGGACGAAAAGGTGGAATGAAAGGGAAGAGAGAATATGAAAATAAATTCATAACACGTATGGAACCCTACAGCTCGCGGGCTTCGATATTCTGCGATTGACGATCGAATGTATTTTGAGCTCTCGGTTCGGTTTCGTTGGAAATGCAATTTTTCTGTCGTTCAAATATGATTTCGAAGTACCAACATAATTCTAGAGGATGGGAATGACTTTGAAGATCATCAAAGAATGATTTGTCAATCCAACAAATTATTTTAAGAAAAGGATTTAAAATACAGTTGTATTCATTTATTAATTCAATTGTTACAATTGATGACGATAAAATGTTGACGTTTTTCAATTTCTTATATTTATTGGAAATAGCTTAAATTTATTAAAAATCCTCCTTTTTCATGGATCGGAAAAATTTCTAAATTTTCGGGACCGTTTAAAGTGTCTCAAAATGTTCAAAAATTATATTTAGAAATAATGAACACCTATAAAAACGCTGGTGGCTAAAAACGACCTCTGAATATCTTTTGACCAGCGAGATCAATAGCGATGATTTTTTCCTATTCGAAGGAATCTGTTTGCAGAGGGAGACTTGAAATTTCTGTACTTTTCTGGCTATCGAGCTGAAAATTGTACACAAAGACACTAAGCAATAAAAATGGCGGATATTAAATGCAAAAAGAATCACTCAAAGATTTTCAATATTACAAATTTGAACATTTTCAAAAAAAATGTTCGCAAACGTTGTAACTTTCGTAATTTGCAGCTATCGAGCTAAAACTTTTTGCATAAAGACCCATTGTGACAAGAATGGGGCCACCGAATGCGGAAAAAATCGTTCAAGGTAGTTCTTGTACATTGAATTCAAAAGACTTTTTCCATGCAACGAATGCAATTTGAAAGTTCGAAAATAACAAGCCGAAATGTGTTTTGAGTTTGTTATTATTGCTATTTTTATTTAATTTAATGAATTGAACTATTGAATTTAATTTTTCAAAGGCCAGAGGAAAATATTTGAGTATTTTTTTATACATTAGTAGAGTAACGAGTCTATAAACAGCCGAGTGTACTTTCATTCCTCCGCAAGAATCGACGGTTAATAATTATTTTGCAAGCACACTGAGAAAAAATTACTGAATTTGAGAACATGAATTTATTTATTAAATGAAAGTATTAATTCGATTATTTATTTGTTGAACCAAGAGAATCACTCTTCATTTAAAAAAATATTTTCACGAATCTATTACTCCATTATATTAAACTCTTATTTAATAGTAACAATTAAATGCATGATAGATTTGATTAAATTTGTATTCATTGGATTAATTACATTGATCGCATCATAAACGTGAGATTATTTGAATCTAAAAAACGATGTCAATACAAAATTATTTTTTCGAAAAAATTATTTTCTTGCGATAAAGTCATTATTATTTTACTTCAAATTTTTTTTTATTCAAATAGATTTGATTGAATTTGTATTCATTAGATTAATTACATTTATCGCATCATAAACATTAGGTTATTTGAATCTAAAATGATGATTATTTGAATCTAAAAAACGACTTCAATACGAAATTTTTTTTTTGAAGAAAATTATTTATGGCATCATAAACACGAGATTATTCGGATCTAAAAAAGGACTTCAATACGAAATGATTTTTTTCGAACAAAATTATTTCTTCGCAATAAATTCATCGTTATTTTACTTCTAATAATATCTTTATTTAAATAGATTTTAATAAATTTGCATTCATTGGATTAATTATATTTCTTGCATCATAAACATGAGATTATTTGAATCTGAAAAACAACAACAATATTAAATTATTTTTTTCGAACAAAATTATTTCTTTGCAATAAATTCATCATTATTTTACTTCTAAAAATATTTCTGTGGTATTTTCAATATTTATAAGATATAAAATTGATTGGGATTATTTGAAAAGAAGCTGTAGAAAAATGAATAACCCATTATTTTATTCCAGTAGAATATTTGTTTGGAATGATGAAATTTTTATTTCCTTCAAGCAAAGAGCCATCATTTTTATAGCATACTCTAATAGTATACATAAGTTGTTAAGAATTAAAAAACTGGTTTTTTAAAATGTTTTTTTATATTCGGATCTTCGTAACTCCTAACTTTTTTCAAGTGCACAGTAGTAGTCGATAGCGTAATAGGTGGTGTGTTAGGTAGTTAGGTAGGATAGGTATGATGGTAGGTAGGGTCGAGGGTTCGAATCTCGGTCGGACAGAGAAATTAGATCGGAGAATTGGCGCAGATTTGTCTTTTTTTTCTATTTATCTCTTTTTGGGGTCACTAAACTATGCATATTAAATTATTTGGCAAGGGCTATATATTTTTTGTAAAATGTTTAGCAACAATTAATAAACACGCATTTGATTGAATCAATCATTTTTCCTGTTGATTGCATTAGTTAATTTGTTGATTCAACAAATTTGTTTTCTCAGTGCTTCCTGTATTAAAAGACATACATATTTTGAATGATAAAATGTGTTCTTGATTCAAACAACATATTACATATAATTGATAACATATTGTTAGATTCAAGTAAATTCGTTTATTGAAACAGAATTTATTGAATTGACTGAACAAAATGAACCAAGTAAATATATAAGGGAACCAATCTAATATGTTTTGGCAACGAATCGAACAACAATTGTTTTCGTTCGGTTGCAGCAATGCAAACTTCATCATCATAAATTGCTACTTTTGCAATGAAAACTCAGTTTAAAAGTTCTAGAATTACGTTTTAAGAGCTCAAAGAAAATTCTTGACCTAAAATAATGATTTCTGAAACCAAACAATGTTGGAATAGTTCAAAAAGTATTTTCAAAGTGCAAAGAAAAATCAAAATTGATCTCTCTGTCATGTTGGTGATTTTTTTTCAATCATCTTCGAACCGCAGTGCAGTGACCAGTTTGTTAAAATGTGTAAAAAGGCGAAGTGAACAATGGCGGCATTTTTTGTTATTTCGCGAGGTTCTCCCACGGCCTCGGCGTTGCCGAACGTACAAAATGCGCCACGAAGACGACAACGACGACGTGGAAAAACGAGAAGCACGGAAAGGAGGACAAGAGAGGTGTACGCTCACATTGCTGACTTCTCTCTCGTTCTCTCTGTAACGCGGTTCGCATTTACTCTCCGTCTCTCTAATTCTCGAAGCAAAGGACGAAACGGAGAGGGAAGTTGTAAAATGTTGTTCGTACGGTTTGTACGAAATGGCGAGCCAACGAACCAACGAACCGTCCAGCCAGCATAATGCAGAGCCTCAGTATTTGGGACAAGGTCAGAGGCCCCTGAGCGCTCGCTCCCTCGAATGCGCTCGTCGTCGTCGTCGAGATAGCCAGCATGCAGCATGCAGCATGCACCACAGATAACCGCACACAGAACTCTCGTGTAAGCTGGTGTAAGCTACTGCACACACACACATTCACAAAATTTGAACCACCACTAAGATTCCCGACCCATTCCTCTCTCTCCTTCGCCTCTCCTTTCGTGATTGCGCTCTCTCTGTCTCTCTCTGGCTTGCTCACGATCTTTCACGGTTGCACACACGCTGTCGCTGCAGAATTGCACTTTCACTTCACGGCGATTCTCGTACGTGTGCCCTAATACATGCTTGCCAAACTGTGACGTTAAGATCCTCCCTTCCTCTCTACATGTATCAGAGGGAGGGTAGCTTTGGACCTCGGAAGAGATTTTTCCCTTCGTATCGAACTTCCTTTTCTTATCCCAAAAACCCTGCAAATTGGACATTGACACATTGCTTCCTCATCTTTATCCATAGTTTATCATAAAGTATGGCGATGAAATTTGGCTTCCTCATAAAGGGAGCTTTGTTGTTTATCGAAAAACTGGAGTAATCAATGTGCAAATTTGCCAAATTCTTTTAAATTTACTTCTTGACGAATTTGATTTTCCCCAAATCGAATAACCAACAACCTCGATAGATATATCAGCTCTGTGCGAAGTTTCGGTGCAATATCTTAAAAGTTGCACAAGTTACAGCGCTCATTGTTCAAGAAATTAAAAATCTCATAAAATTTTAAGCCCTCAATGGATTTTCGCCAAATTCAATACCGCAAAACGGAGCTACTTTGACTTTGGGGGTTACTTTGTTGATTTTTGGGGCTACTTTGGACGAGCAGCAAAATACGGTAAAAACGTGTGCGCAGTGAACCCTCGTGACCTTGTGGGGCAGGAGGGGGTGTGGGGAGTGGGTCGAAGAGGAAAAAAAGTCATTCATAAACCAGGTACACAGATATGTGTACCAAGTCAAGATGTCCGAACAATCGATGATGCCATTCGCATGTAAGGGAATAAAGAAGGGCAAGAAGAACGACTTTAACGTCTGTTACATCTGTAAGGCCCGAATTTCAAGTCACAAGTCCTACCCTAAGATCGAACTTTTCATGGTACTCAAGTTGGAACTTAAGATCGAACTTAAGTTCCAATTTAAGATGAATCGTAAGGTGAACAAAAGTGCCATAATAAGTTCATACTTAAGTTCAAACTTTAGTGCGAACTTCAGATCGATCTTAAGTTCAAATTTAAATTTGGTTTGAAGTCCGAACTTAAGATCCATCTTGAGCTTAGACTTAAGTTTGATCGTACTTAATTATTTTCACAACTAATTTAAACTAACACGGTTGAGGAAGGCGATGAAAGAAGTTTGATCGAACTTGAGTTCATGCTCAAGATGGATCTCAAGGTCAAACCTCAAACCCAATTTAAGTTCGAACTAAAGATCGATTTGATGTTCGCATTAAAGTTTGAACATAAGTATAAACTTATAATGATACTCAAGTTCAAACTTAAGATTCATCTTAAATTTGAACTTAAGTTCGAACTAAAATTCAAATTTAAGTTCAATAGAAAGTTTGATCTCAAGTTTGATCTTCAGAACTTAAAATTCGGGCCTAAGTGTTTGGTATTTTTATGTAAAATATTTCTTCAATAAAAATGACGGATTCATTGTCAAAAATCGTTGTTTTTCATTTAATTTCACGTACAATGTATAAAATATTATTGTTTTTTTATCAAAATTATGTCAAAGCTGCATTTACGATTTGGATCTTTGACATAAGTTGTATTTCAATGCCTCTCCAAAGTAGCCCCACACTTGGGGTTACTTTGGCTTTTTTTTCTAAATATATAAAATTTCGAGGGTCTGGTGAGGCTTGCTATTGTGATACATTTCATAGCCAAAGGACACATTGTTTTGTTCAAGCAAAAAATGATAATTTAGGACGTTAAAACAAAGTTATGACCAAAATACTTCCGAAACACCAACAAAGTAGCCCCGTTTTACGGTAGCGAATAACTGTGATAACTATACTAGCTCTGTACAAAATTTCAGTGGAATATTTTGAAAATTGTGCCAGTTAGAGCGTATACGTTATTTTTTCGAAAAATTCAAAATTTCATAAAAATTTTATCTTTCGATCGATTTTGGCCAAATTCAATTCCAAACAACCTCAATAGATATACTAATTCCGTACGAAGTTTGAGTGCAATATCTTGGAAATTGCACAAGTTAGAACGTTTACGTCATTTTTGTAAAAACGAAAAAAGTGGATAAAATCTGAACACCCGATAGAATTAAAACAAAATTTGTTCATGATAAAGATCAATTTGTGCTCCACAAGTGTGGTGAATTTTAGTTCGATACCTCGAAGCATTCTCGAGTAATTAATTATTTACATCTGAAACTTAGGAAACACAAACACACACATATCCATCCGGACAATTTTTCGAAATATGATTTCTCGATGTTTTGGGACATTTTGAACACATCAGCATACAAATCTCGGAAAAAAAATTTCACGAAAACAAAGCTTCCTCATGAGGAAGCAAAAACCTCATGGATTCAAAATTCTTTGTCACAGATTTATCAACGACATCGAGGCCTCATTTCTTAAGGGTGTGGTGAAGTCACCTCTTCTTAGGGGAGAGGTCAAATTACATTGCATTATCGACTCGACATTTTAACTTGGGACGAAAATGTTGAGTGGATATCAATGAAATTGTGTCGGTTGAAATATCAAAAAATTGCATTTTGGGTATAAGTCAGCGATCGTTTTTATCGACTGACATCTCAGCCTTCTTATTAATATGACTTATTATTCCAAATAACTCTGAATCAGCCCCTTTAAAAAATCAGCCGCTTAAAAAAATCAGGCCCCTTAAGAAATCAACCCCTTCAAAAAATCAGGCCAGTCAATGTGACCAAAAGTGACTTTGGCCATTTACCATTTGGATTGAAACAGGATCGGTTGACCCTTACGGCCACTGTAAAGTCGTGAAATTTTCAAGTACATTCATTTTATCGAATGCCAATTAAACAAAATGGCGGCGATATTACATCAACCGACATTGATTGCGTGTGTGTATGTGGATTTATTTTCCAATTCTGGTACCATTGAACGAACTTTTCACAGGGATGAAAACGAGTACTCTGGACAGACGTCGTTCGAATGATCGCGAGAGGAATCAAGTGCAATGGACGACGAGGACGAAACACTGAACCATATATAATATTCGCGCATCTTTATGGAACACGCGCGTATCTACGTGATGGGTATATTTAAACGAGGGGGGGGGGGTGAGGGGGATGGATGTTAAAACATAGTCGACATGGAGGGACACGCGAGTGCAATGGATTGTCACAGACACACGCGCGTATATGCGCGAAGCGTTTCCTCGACAATGGATTAAAGGGTGGGGAGGGCTATCGATAACAAAAACTAAGCCCATTGTTCGGGCGCTTTTCAGAATCGATATTTGCAAATATCGCGCTGACGGCGCGCCGCGACGACGAGACTCTCTCTCTCTCTCTCCCTCTCTCTCTCTCACTCTCTCTCTCTCTCTCTCTCTCTCTCTCTCTCTCTTTCTCTCTGGTCCCGTCACACCGCGACACCACGACGACGAATACGACGATGAGACGAAGATTAAAAAATGAAAAATAAATGTTTAAAAAAGAAAAAAAATTGATAAGCGCCGATATAGAAGAACGCAAGAGCGTGAAACGAGAGCTGCGCAGTCCAATCTCGAGGGAATTCCTCCCATATACGAATTGCGTAAGCGGGAGAAAGAGCGAAAGCGAGAGAGAGAGAGTGAGAGAGAGAGAGAGAGAACGAGGGTCATTGTCGTCAACGTTGTCGGCCATTCGAAATATAAAACAGAAGAAAGGAAAGAGGTGAGTGAAAGAGAAAGAGAAAAAGATAGAAAAAGCAAAAACAAAGACAAAAAAAACGAGATATACGTGTAAATACACGTGTATAGGCACGCAGTGTATGAGTTACTCTATGTCAACTCAACCATTGGCTCAGCCTCACACGTTCTAGTTAATGATTTTTTTCTTTGTTTATTTCTGGTAGAGTCGCCATGGAATACCCCATATATATACCTTATAAGAGTAAGGTTTATCATCCATGGAAACAATAATAATAATAATAATAATAATAATAAATATTGTACGAATAATCGATTTCGTTGCTTCTAGCATGTGCTTCTTTCTCTGTTCACCTTTTTCTCTTATACCAGCTCATATAGTTCTTTGCAAACAAAAATGACACTTATATATTCTGTTTGCTCGGTTTCATATACGGAGAAAAAAAAGTTATAGTTTCATGGATAATCCAGTATGAGCATTCTGAGCTACAAATTCTGTAGGGGAGACCGCGAGGAGGCTTGTGACAATTCTTACAAGTCTTACAACTATTACAACTTGTACAACAAGAGGCTTGTGATAATTTTTACAAGTTTTACAACTATTTACTTTGCAACTTCATATAGCTAAACACTGTGCGAAAGAAATGTAAAAATAAATAATAGTACTTGAGGATCCATGCGAAAATTGATGAAAACTGAAACAACTCCCCATGTCACAACTCTCCTAGTACTGAGGTATAGTTGTGACAGAGGTCGAGGTATAAGTTGTGACAGCTATGTATTTGATGGTTATAACGAAAGAAATTCAATATAAACCCCACTATTGGTGAATAAAAATGACTTTTATTATTTTATTGCATTAATCAATCTTTGGTATGTAATTATAACCAACAATAACTTTTTATTTTACCACTAATTAGACTGCTTATATCATCTTTGGCAAATCACAACAACCTTATCAATTCTGAATTCTACAAAATTCTGAAAATTCTGAAAAATGCTGAAAAATTCTGCAAATTCTGGAAAAAAACGAATAAACATGCAAAGTCACACAACAAAACATTATTATCAAAATAGGAGAGTTGTGACAAGCTGCGACAACTCTGTCAAAAAATCGTGCTTCGTTCCGAATAATAATTCTCAACCTTCAAATACGTGACGAAACCAAAAAAACAAAATCATGCCATGAAACTTGAAGAGTCTATGCACATGAGAACAAATATCGCAATAATTCTAACGTAATATCCATTGACACTGAGGAAAAAAAATGGTTGAACATGCAAAATCGTTAGTTGAATACGGGCAACTAAATATTTATTTGGTCTAACTAAATAATTAGTTTCTTGAATATATCCGCGCTTCGGTTGACCAAAATATTTTTCAGGCAACACAAATTTGGATTGTACAACTAAATATTTAGTTGCAGGTATTCAACTAAACGATTTTGCATATTCAACAATTTTCTTTTCTCAGTGGAGTAATAGGATATCATGAAATTGGTCAAAAACTTACTTTTGGGCATTTTTTTGACGCAGATACGTCGTACACTGAGAAAAAAGTTCAGTTAAAACAACCGAATCCATTTAGTTGAAAAAAAAAATTAGTTGATTCAATATTAATTTGTTTGAAATAATGAAACTATAATTAATTCAACAAATGGATTTGGTTAACCATAAGATATGAGGTGAACGAAATTATTTGGTCAATTTCCAGATACAGTTTAGTCCAATTAACACGTTACTGAGTGGCTGTACAGAAATATTTCGTTGATCTCTGGTATAGTTTAACCAAATAAATTTAGCTGTAACAAAAAAACAATTCGTATTTTCAATCACACCATTTATTTGGTACAAAGATATTGATTTGATTGAACTAAAACTATGCCCATTTAAGCAACGATTTAACCGATTTAACTAAAACTTGCACTGTATCTTTGTTGAATTACCAAAATGATCTCGTTGAACGTCTGGAAACAAATATTTGGTTGTGTCAAACAAATTTTTGCATTTTCAACAAAACTTTTTTCTCAGTTTAAAAACACAACCGCTTCCCGTGGATCAACGGCGTGAATTACATTTAATGGGGGGTTGACAAATCAATAAATTATCGATGTTTCCAGTTTATAACGGTTGCAGGTGCCTAGAAATAAGCTTTGTCAGAACCCTCCTCCGTCAAAACCCTTCTCGGTCTGACCTACCCCATGAATTCTAGAGGGGAAATAACCCGTAGTCAAATAACCAGCACAGCTCACCGTACAAGTCCAGTAATATTCACCGGTACGGTAAAATCGATTATTCAAGACCTAGTAGAGCACAACTACAGTGTAAATTGAGAGTCAGAAATTTGTTGGAATGAAAACTATTAATATAATTAATTATTTATTATGTATAATCTATGCATAGAAAAATCAATTGCTGTTCGTTAGCCTCGCTAAAACTCAACAACGGCTTGATTAGGATTGATAATCGCTGATCAATACTTATAATAAAATATATTGTAGGTAATACGAAGTTCACCGGGTCAGCTAATAATATATGAAGCATTCCACGTCAAGTCGGCCACCCCATTTTTTTAAATGGCCAAAAATCGCATACAAATTTTTAGAAAGTAGTTCTACCTATCAAAAAAGTTCGTGATTTTTTCAAATTTTTAAATTACATATTTTAGCTGGAAAAAAATACAAACATTATTTTTGTCCCATTTTGTTATTCGAAAGTTATTTATCGTACGAAAAAAAAAGTACAACATAAAATTTAGGATTTTCAACGTACTTTCGACTGAAATTTTTTACAAACTCCTCCGAAAGCGCTATATGCCACGTTCGGAGCAAATTTTGTTTTGATATATTTTTTCTCAGAATTAACATCTTCGATTCGTCTGTAGTTTTAACAGTTTTTTACTTGATGTATTTACAGACTATAAAAAAATTGACATAGTGGAGAATCCATTATTTCAAATGCATTTTTTTATTGATACAATCTATCATTATTATATGGAGTGATTAAACGAAATAGTGTAGATATTGATATTTTATCATTATTAATCGTAGACAAGGAAAAATAATAAAATAATCTCGTTTGATATTGCGAAGACGATTCCAGGAACAAAGCAGTATCATTGCTTCATTCCCAAAAATCATGCCCAAATCTAACTAAAAAAGTACTCATTGGCCATAGAAACGTCGGTGTATCCAAAGAGGGTAAATTAATTCTCTTTTGCAATCGAGAGACGTGAGTAGGTTTTGACTTTAATTTGAATAGACTTTATCGGTGTACAGGGGTCCATTGATAAAGTTTATTAAAATGTACAAAAAGATATTTAAAAAAAATAAAAATGAAAAAAGTTTAAAAAACCAAAAAAGTACAAAAAATAAACAAAAATTCTGGCTTTAGGAAATATCTATAGACAGTCTCAACTCTGTTAATGCACAGAGAAATTTGTGCACTGAGAAAAAAAAATGGTTGAATATGCAAAATCGTTAGTTGAATACGGGCAACTAAATATTTATTTGGTCTAACTAAATAATTAGTTTCTGGAATAATTCCGCGATTCGGTTGACCAAAATATTGTTCAAGCAACAAAAATTTGGATTGTACAACTAAATATTTAGTTGCACGTATTCAACTAAACGATTTTGCATATTCAACCATTTTTTTTTCTCAGTGTGTATTCGTTTGGGATGAAAAACGCATGGGAAGGAATGGATTCTCGACTATGCCAATTTTTTTATAGTCTGTAAATATATCAAGTAAAAAACCGTTGAAACTACAGACGAATTGAAGATGTTAATTCTGAGAAAAAAATATCAAAACAAAATTAGCTCTGAAAATGGAATATAGAGCTTTCGGAGAAGTTCGTAAAAAAATTCAGTGAAAAGGACGTTGAAAATCCTCAATTTCATGTTGTACTTTTTTTTCGTACGATGAATAACTTTCGAGTTACAAAATGGGACAAAAAAAATTTCTGTATTTTTTTCCGGCTCAAACATGTAATTTAAAAATCTGAAAAAAATCACGAATTTTCTTGATAGAACTACTTTCTATATTAATTTGTATGCGATTTTTAGCAATTTAAAAAAAGGGGAGGCCGACTCGACGTCGAATGCTTCATATATATTATATTATATTATATTATATTATATTATATTATATTATATTATATTATATTAAATTATATTATATGTATAATAATTAATATAATTAACATAATTAATTATTATATTAATAATTCAAATGAAATGTATATATTTATATACACATACTGGATTGGCTATAGAAGTATTAGGCACTTACATTTTTTCACGTTCGTATTAAATTTATTTTCCCAGACTTTTTCCTAGTATACATTGACCCATAGTGTGTCAAAACAAACTTGTATACAACTAGAATTTCTCGGATATCTACAATGTAGCACGTTTCTAGTGGAAACATGTTTTGTAGGTTTTTTTCACGTTTCGAGTCTGCGATTGCGACTTAGAGAAACGACACACGAACATAAAAGTAAATTTTTTCTCGTTAACTTCAACGTTTCGAAGTTATACCTACTTGTATAAAATGTCCAAAAAACGTGATCTGAGTCTCGCCGAACCAGTAAAAATGGCAGTTTTGTACCGACAAGGGAAAACAGACGCGAATTGCAAACGAAGAGAAATGTTAACATTGCACTATTCAATATGTTTCAAAACGGATTGAAATTACTGGTAGTCATTTAAATCGAAAAAAATTATACCACCTCGGGAAGATCGTATATGTGATTGAAATTTCCGTACTTCGTGATGCAATAAAAATCTGAAAAAATTCAGCGACATTTGGCAATTTTTGCTGATCACAAATATGCCATTACAAAAGCCTAACCTTCACAAACGGATAGTTAATTAACGGAAAACGATCATTTTTTTCACCATCTTAACTTTTTTCACCGAAAAATGTTTGAGATTTGCAAAGAAGTAAAGAAAGCTCGTTAACGAATTGTGTATCAAATGCAGTGATCGGCAGTATCGATTTTTTCGTCAACGATATTGATTTTATTAATCATTTTTTCGAAAAATTAATAATTAGTCAAAAAATATTACTAATTCTTTATAAAAATTCGTAATGAGCGGAAAAATATTAGTAATTTTTCTAAAAAATTAGTGGTTAGTAAGAAAATAATTCCAATATTTAAAAAAAAAATAGTAATTAGTGACAAATATTTATAATTTTTCGAAGAAATTAGTAATTAGTGACAAAATATTTTTAATTTTTTCAAAAAAATTAGTAATTAATGACCAAATATTTCTAATTTTTCTAAAAAATTAGTATTTAGCGAATAAATATTTCTAATTTTTCAAACAAAAAAAAGTAATTAGCACAAAAATATTACTAATTAATTTTTAAAAAAAACCGTCATTTGTAGAAAAGTATTGTGTATTTTTACGTACTTGTGTGTACGGATTGAGTCATGGTTATAAGCTCAAACAATGCTATTCAAAAAGTTGTCTTATTTTTTATAATAACTACATCTTTTGAATATTTCACACATTAATATTTATTGTATCGAATGTCATACGATATCACACAAGTTATTATTAATACGAATATTTAATCAGTACCTATTAAAAAATACATTAGTAATTTTTATTTCATTTATTACTTTTTCCAAAATTAATACAACATTTCTTCACAAATTATTGATTTTTTCGGTTTTTTAGCGATATCTTTGTCGCTAATTACTAATTCTTGGAAAAAATTAGTAATATTTTGTTACTTATAACTAATTTTTTATAAAAATTGGTAATATTTTTTTGCTAATTACTAATTTTTTAATAAAAATTAGTATTTTTTTTTCACTGATTACTAACTTTTCAGAAAAGTTAGTAATATGTTCCCGCTAATTACTAATGTTAAAAAATAATTGGTTATATTTCTTTGCTAATTATTAATTTTTCCGAAAAATTGGATAATAAAAATAGATAGATTTTTTTTTGCCGATCACTGATCAAATGTACCTATAAATTATCTTCCTCAAATCTAATCCCTTCAATCTACCCTTGGCAGGTTTTTTGCGGCATGGTTAACTTACAAAAAAGTTTCAGGTATATCAATAAAATGAGATGAGCGTGTAATGGAATTTCAGACCAAACGATGTTAAAACATAAGAACGTTGTTAGTACAATGTTGGAAATACCGTAATAATGGGATTTAATGAAAATGTAAATGGAATCTAACAGTAATACGTCGAAGCGCCTCGATGATATTGTTGCTCGCGAGAAGGTGAGCGGGGAAACCGGCAAAAGAGCAACTATACTTATAGGCCGATCGAATCTCACACAGCGGACCCGGGCTGCAACGATTCGCGTCCTTGGGGTCGTCGTCATTGTCGTTGTCGTTGTCGTTGTCACGCGAAAGACACACTCACCGCGGGGATCGTTATAGAGAGAGCGTTGGAAAACCGCGCGGCGAGAAGGAGATGAAAAGCGACTTGGAAGGAAAACTTACGGCATCCGCCGAGCGCGCAGTTTCGCCAACACGTCTCGAGCAAAATCATTCGAAGGTTTTCCTCTATCCGCCGTTATTTATCTCGCCTCCTCTCTCACTCTCCCCCGTTCTTTCATCACCGTCTCTTTATTCATTAGATTTGTGAATGCACATTCCGCGCTATTTCGAAAAAATCATCAATTCCTCGTATATTTTGTGCCGAATGAATTTTCATACCGAAGTTTTTTTTTTTTAACTACCGAGTGAACTATTTGGTAGAGATGACACTTATTTCGGTGCGATTGTTCGACAGGAGAGTTTTAATCGGTAGGGATGCGAGTGTGTCGTTGACACGTGACCACAGTTCAAAAAATTCAAACTTCCCGCTCAAATTTCAAGAATCACAAGTTCAACGATCCACTAACTTAAGGTAGTAGCTAGCCCACTGTGACGACCGAAATTTCGACGTTTTTTCATTAATTTTTGAAAATAACAAAATAAAATCCGATCGTTTTGAAATTTTTACATGTTCTTATTTATATCTTGAAGAGTACAAAAAAAATTTGTTTACCCAATTTTACATGAATTTGTTTATGATTTTGTACGTCAAAGTGGAGTCCTCGAAAACAAGTTCCCAATAATCTCTTCGGATTTTTTAAATTGTTTTGTAGGCTTAATTCTAGTGTTCTAACCTATAGTATGCATATTTTAAGAGAAAAAAACGAAATTGCAGACTTGTGAACAATAAGATCTTCGAAATCGATTTTTTTTTGTTAAATTGTTTTAAGAAATTTATTAATTATTAAAAAATTTAATGTTTTAAAGGTTAGGTATTTAGCAATGTGTGTTTTTAGTAAGTGCTTCCCTGAAATTTCGAAAACGTAGTTTCAAGAAAAACGCGTTTAAAGTTTTGGCTACAGATTTGGTATACAAAAATCGGATAACTGCAACAATTGGATAAATTATACATGCGCCTGCATTTGTGGTTGCCAAATTTCTAAGTTCAAGTGAATTAAAAATGTACCGTAAAACGGGGCTACTTTGACTTTGGGGGTTACTTTCTTGGTTTTTGGGGCTACTTTGGACGAGCAGCAAAATACGGTAAAAACGTGTGCGCAGTGAACCCTCGTGACCTTGTGGGGCAGGAGGGGGTGTGGGGAGTGGGTCGAAGAGGAAAAAAAGTCATTCATAAACCAGGTACACAGATATGTGTACCAAGTCAAGATGTCCGAACAATCGATGATGCCATTCGCATGAAGGGAATGAAGAAGGGCAAGAAGAACGACGCCAACCTCTGTTACATTTTGTAAGGCCCGAATTTCAAGTCATAAGTCCTACCCTAAGATCGAACTTTCCATGGAACTCAAGTTGGAACTCAAGATCGAACTTAAGTTCCAATTTAAGATGAATCGTAATAGTTGAACTAAAGTACCATTATAAGTTCATACTCAAGTTTAAATTTTAGTGCGAACTTCAGATCGATCTTAAGTTCAAATTTAGATTTATTTTTAAGTTCTAACTTAAGATCCATCTTGAGCTTAAACTTAAGTTTGATCGTACTTAATTATTTTCACAACTAATTTAAAATAAAACGGTTGAGGGAGGCGACGAAAGAAGTTTGATCGAACTTAAATTCATGCTCAAGATGGATCTCAAGGTCAAACCTCAAACCCAATTTAAGTTTGAACTTAACATCGATTTGATGTTCGCATGAAAGTTTGGACATAAGTATAAACTTATAATGATACTTAAGTTCGAATTAAAATTCAAATTTGAGTTCAATAGAAAGATCGATCTCAAGTTTGATCTTAAGAACATAAAATTCGGGCTTAAGTATTTGGTATTCTTATGTAAAATATTTCTTCAATAAAAATGACGAATTCATTGTCAAAAATCGTTGTTTTTCATTTAATTTCATGTACAATGTATAAAATGTTATTGTTTTTTTTTAATCAAAATTATGTCCAAGCTGCATTTACGATGTGGATCTTTGACAGAAGTTGCATTTCAATGCCTCGCCAAAGTAGTTCCACACTCGGGGTTACTTTGGCTTTTTTTTCTCACATTGTTCTGTTTGAGCAAAAAAATAATAATTTTGGACGTTAAAAAAAGTTACGACAAAAAAACTTTCGAAACACCAACAAAGTAGGTAGGGATTCCAAAATATCATAATCTTTACTAGAAAGGTATAGATAGGTATAGATTATTTTTAAAAAATCGTTTTTCTTCGTGCATTCGAATTTGTGTAGAGTTTTTTGCGGATAATTCGGCGAGCTACGATCGGATCTTGCCAGAGACAGAGTTCTCAAAGTAGGTATGAAAATGGACTGAGAAGGTAGAGAGAGAGAGAGAGAGGGAGAGAGAGAGAGAGAGAGAGAGAGAGAGAAAGAGAGAGAGAGAGAGAGAGAGAGAGAGAGAGAGAGAGAGAGAGAGAGAGAGAGAGAAAGAGAGAGAGAGGAGCGAGAGAGGCACTGCCGGGTGTCCTGGAACATTAAAGTAAGGAAGGGGAGAGAAGAGAGTGAGAGAGAAGGGGAGGGGGGCGAGTTATTTCAACTTGGAGGCCGCCCGGTTCCAAGTCGCATTAGAACGCTCAAAGATTATTACTTAGCGAGCGCACAGCCTCGTGATCCTCAGGCATCCATAATAATCGCGTGTGTCGCTCTATACACTGTAGTTGTGGTTTATAATACACACACACACATATATATTTTAGGGTGTGTCAAATAAAATGAGTAATTTTTTTTTCCATCGATATAATGAAAAATGTATCGTTTGGCAGCTCAAAAAAATCCTCATCTGCAAGTATGAGCCCTTCATATTTAAATTAAGAGGTCCCTCATCGCAAATTTTTATTTCCCATTTAAATAAGATAGGATTTTTTTTTTTTTACTTTGGAATTTTATTAGACTTTAACCGTTGAGGTTAGAAGAGTTTTTTAGCACATTTTTGTAGAACACTTGATGCTCTACAAAAAAGCTCTCTTGTGTCTAATCGATAAAACTAAGCGTACATCGGTGATAATAAATGAGAATGATCACCGATTATTTTTTGAACGGTTAGTTTTATCGATTAGACACGAGAGAGCTATTTGTAGAGCATCAAATGTTCTACAAAAATGTGCTAAAAAAACTCTTCTAACCTCAACGGTTAAAGTCTAATAAAATTCCAGAGTTGAAAGAAAAATTCCTATGTTATTTAAATGGGAAATAAAAATTTGCGATGAGGGACCTCTCAATTTAAATATGAAGGGCTAATACTTACAGAGGGTTTTTTTGAGATGCCAAACAATACATGTTTCATTATATAGAGGAAAAAAAAATTATTCATTTTATTTGACCCACCCTAATATATTTACTACTACTTACTATAATGCCTACACTGCACGCTATATAACGTTTTATATATCGTTTATAAATCGCGTCAAGATCGACGATAGAATTATCGAACGAGACTCGCGAAACGAATGCTGCTCTCTCATTCTCTCTCTCTCTCTCTCTCTCTCTCTCTCTCTCTCTCTCTCACACACTCTCTCTCTGTCTAACTTTTTCTCTGTTCACTGATAGATAAATAGTTGGCGAGGAAGAGGTCCAACATCGTCTTGGAACGCGAAGGAGTGAGAGAAACGTTGAAAAAAGGTGATGAAAATTCTGCAATGATCGAAGGTTGTGGACGTGCCTCAGGCCTTAATTTATCGTGTACCACGCGAGATCCTACCGACACACAAACGCGCACACCGCGTCCGCTATTCGTCCTCTGAATTTTTTTTTCACGTTCCCACTTTTGCACAATCTTCTTGCGCGATACGAATTTTCCCCGTCGAATCGTCATTAATTTTCCCCATCACGAGATTTGGCCTAAGTTTTACATCTTACGTACTGCAGCCGATACGAAAGACGGTTGAGCTCGGAGTTTGCGAATTTTCCTCATCGTCATAATCGACGAAATACCGTGAAATCAACTTCCGCGTTGCAGCGAAAATTATTATACGAGCCTCGTGTATTTTGCTGATGCATAAATTGAAAAAAAAAATTGTTCTTCGATTGCTAAACGTTTTCGAGTGGAAAAAAGTCGGTATAATGCCATGCTATTTGTCCTTATCGATACATGTATACCTGTTGAACGAGTGCTACTATGTATGCACTAATTTTTCTTTTCGAGGCAGAAACGTGACGGGAAATGCGTCGGCAACTTCGCCGTATAAGCGAGAGCCCGATGAAATATAGCCACACTTCGGATATCATTAGAAAGCTAACTCACACTTCACGAGAATTAGACAGAGAACTCAAGGTTGATGTTTGCAAGACGTTCACCAAAATGGCGACATCCCAGGCAGTCTTTGTACCCCTATGCAAAAAAAAAAAAGTGTATGCAACGTTTACAGAAAATACATCTCCATTTTATTAAAAATATTTTTTTCCAAAAGTGACATACACTGCCGTTCAAAAGCTTAACTAACCCCGATTCCGCGCCGCGTAAAAAGTTTCACTGCCCTTTTAAAAATGAAGATATTTCAAATCTATAAGCAGCGTTTCAAAGGGAACATATTCAGCTTCATTTCGCTTTTTCTAACAAATTTTTTCAATTTTTTTTGAACCTGGTACGCTGTTTGAAACAATGGTCGTTTTTGGCTCTTTTTTGGCGTTGAAATTTGGGTGCACGGTCCATGAAATTTTTCAAATTGTTTTCTATGTGGAATACTTGTGGGGGGGGGGGGAGTATATGCTTCAATTTAATTTTTTTCAAGTTTCGAACGATTTCTTTGCCAAAAATATTCAATTTTTCGTTAAAAACGACAATATTGATCAAATATAGCGATATTTTAAAATTACTAGGTTTTCGTGAAATCACTAAGATGGTAAAAAGTTGCATATAATTATTCTGGGTTACATGCAATTTTTTCACAATTTTTTTCCAAAATTTTTTTTCTACCATTTTTCCGGTCAAAGATGATATTTATTTATCTGTAAAAATCGAGTCATTACCACATCTGCCTGGGTTTTTCGACGATATAACCATTTAGATGAGGTTTTTCGAAGAAAAAGCTGTAGATATGAGGTAACAGAGTAACAGACCCGAATATTTAAAATAAACAAATATCTCGTTGGCAGGAAAAATTTTCGAAAAAAAAGATTTTAAAAAAAAAATTCTGAAAATATTTCATTGAATCCAAATTGATTGTATGCAACTTTTTACGATCTTAGCGTTTTCACGAAAACCCAGTAGTTTTAGAGTTACGCTATATTTTATAAAAATGGTTGTTTTTTACGAGAAATTGAATGTTTTTGCGAAAAAAAATCGTACGGAACATTTAAAAAAACAAAATTGAAGCTTATACTGCCCTCCACAAGTTTTCTGCACGAAAAACACCAAATTTCAATTGCACCAAAATTTCAACGCAAAAAAAAGCCAAAAAACGACCATATTTCAAAGAACATAAAAAAACATTAAAAAAAAATCAAATTAAAAAAAAACGCAATGAGGGTTAATATGTCTTCTTTGAAACGCCATTTTTAGAAGAGAAGTGAACCTTTTTGCCCCCACGGAAATTTATATATTTTTAATATACGCAAAATATATGTGGATATATTTCGAATATATGTACATATATTTTTAATCCACACATATATGTTGCATATATACATTAGCATATATTCTTAATATATGCTGATATATTTGCAACATATATGAGAGATAGGTGTGACTCACATGTATCTCCCATATATTCTACATATATTCTTAATATATGCTACCATATATGCAACATATATAGTAGCATAGCTAACTAACATAATATTTACTCAATTATTTAAGTTTATTGTATTCACACTTTTCATTATTATTTACATTATAATGTTTATCCCGCGAGAACAAGCGATCGGGCGCCTGCCACATGTTCGTAACGTATAGGCAGCGTCGCGATAGTTTCCAGACTCGCTGCGAGATGTCGCAGAGCGGCAACCGCTGAACCCCCATACGGAGGATGCGACGAGTATGCTTATAAAGGCGGGCGTGAGAACGGAATATTAACAAAATTCTGGCGTAAATGAAGCCATATAAGGAGTTCTTGCCGGCTTCTCATGAACTCGTACTTTTGTATTTGATTCTCCTAGAGAATTTCCGATTTTTCGGAAATTTCTAACACGGGTATCGCATATTCAACCCATATTCGGGATGTATGCAGCCCACTTTTCAACTATATTTGGAATACATGTAACAAATATTTAATTTATATTTCAGATGTATGCACCATATATATAAAATATATATATTGGATGTATGTGTCGTACATTTTACATATATCTAAAATATATTTTATATATATCTAAAATATATTTTAAATACATTTAAGATATACGTACATATGCGAAAAGCGGCAAAATCTATCCAAATAAATATATTACACATCTATAAAAAATATATTTTAAATACATTCATTTATATACGGTAATTATATTTTGAATATATTTCGTACGCAATTTTGCATATATTTTAAATATATAAATTTCCGTGTGGGTGTGCGGTGCAGAATCGGGGCGAGTGTTTCCAAACTTTTGGACGGCAGTGTATTTTGTAAATATTTCGAAGTAGATGTTAATTATGCATAGGTAAAAAATATATTTAAAATATAGCGTTCTACAACGCCACGTGAATATCATACATCCAAGTGGCGCATTGAAAATTTTAAAAATTGTTATTTTTTTGTTGTTGAATGTAATTGAACATACATACATTCGTGATCAGAGAGCGATTTCTAATCGACCTAATATTTGAAATTTCGAAAAAGTTGGAAAAAGGGGACTTTTATTGCCCATCATTTTTTTTTTACTCTTAAGGAAGGCATTTATTTTTTACCCCAAACACCTTTTAAGAATTTGTTCGAATAAAAAATTGCATGAGCAGCACGAAAAACGTGCTGATTGATGGAAACTTTTAAGCTTTACCGATTACAAAATCGAAACACGCATTGAAAAGTTTCATTTTGATATGGCGGAAAAATCATTCATCAACAAATGTTTAATCAGCGTATTCAAACTAGAAAATTTGTCAGACAAAAACTCTATTCTGTAAATTTTTAGAAAATTCGGAAAACCTTGAATAATCGATATTTTGAGAGTTAAACGACGCGGAAAATATTGAGCGGAAAGTGCAAATAAATTATGCAGATTCTCGTACTGGGTCGAAGAAAAGGAGGTTCAAGCCCATTGAAGGGGTAAAACATTGAATATGTAGATATACTCGGCCGAACAAAATTATGTAGCTCGTTTTATTTCAGGGTTTTGAGTGCTTCATTGATACTATTTTGTTTGCTGACTATCGATGGATGATCGAATTTTCACCATCATGTATTTAATACCCGCTTCACGCCGCTTCACCCGTCACAAACGCGCGTCCGGCCAAAGAGATCGAGCCGATAGTTCGTGCCACCGACTGGCCGCGGCCATTACGTTTCTAGGACAGCCACTTTTTCACGCATTTTCGCGAGATACACGCACACATTCGTCCGTGCCGGCGTTTGTTTGGCCGCGGGCATCACCAACGAGAACTATCGTTCAATATATGAGGCATTCCATACCAATTCGACCTGGGTCTGACCCTCGACCCCTCAAATCTGGTTCCCGACTTTTCCCATCATTACTCTCACTCTATCAAGCAATTACAATTTTTTTCAGATTTTTCAATATAAATTTGAGCGCGTTATGAATTTTTCAATTTTGCTTCCTCATAAGGGAAGCTTTGTTTTCGTGAAAATTTTTTTTTCGCGATTTTTATGCCTAGATGTTCAAAATGTCCTAAATCATCGAAAAATCATATTTAGAAAAAATGGCCGGATGGATGTGTGTGTGTGTGTGTGTATCCTGAATTTCAGATGTAAATAATTAATAACTCGAAAATGCTTCGAGATATCGAGCTTAAATTTGGCACACTCATCGAGCACGAATTGCTCTTCATTATGAAAAAATCTGAAAAAATTCCCAAAAATACAGTGTCAGATATAAAAAATGTTGGTGTGAAATTCATAATGTCCGGGCTTTTGCTTCAACCCGTTTTTTAGCTTTTTGAGCAAAAAAAAAATCAACAGTCTAATTGATCAGTGAAATTGACCTCTGCTTCTAATTTTTTTCATTTTTTTTAAGAAACGAAAAACGAGTGAGGAAATAAGTATCTATGACTCTCTCAAGATAAAAAATTTGTAAGTGTTTCATTCATTTGTTCTCCTATAATGCAATAGGAACGTAATGGAAAAATAATTCTTCAACATATTAGATCGGGCTACTAATTGTAAAATTATCACTATAATTATTAATTCTAAATAAGTAAAATGATTATCACTTACGAGTATTATTAATAATAAAAATTATTATAGTAATTCACACGAAACACTCAAAATCTTAGTGAAAAAAAATTGAATTTATTTTTTAAAAAATAGAAGGGAAAATGGACTCATGATGGAACTAGCGTTTAAATTCATATAATTCTTCATATTATTTTAGAGAATTTTTTGAAAAAAATAAAAAATGGCAATTATCTTTAAAAAAAAATAATTTTCACTTTACACGCTGAAAAATTGTTGACAACGATGATTTAAAATTTGTTTCCCTTTTTTTTTATGAAAATGTGAACTAATAGGAAAAAAATCGATCTCCAAACATTTTTCGATATATCGATTAATTTAGGAGATATCGGCGTTAGAACGCGTTCCGAAATTTCTGAAATCCAGATTTTTCGAAAAATTGTAACTTCTGAAATACATGCGATAAAAATTTAAAATTTGGTCAAAATACTCCTTGCATATAGTATACTATTTTATTTTTAAAAATGAAAAAAAAAAATAAAAATGGTCAGTGTCACGGCCGAGCGAAATGGCGTGGATTGGCTCATATACTTAAAAATATATTTACATTACGAAAATTTAATTTTAAAAAAATCGATTTTTTGAAAATCCTGACTGCGTATAACCCCTTAAGTATCTTGCCACCTCGTAAGAATCAACGTTATTCATAAATTTATGATAATTATTTAAAATTTGTTTAGAGGGAAACTGAAACTTTGCACGATGCCTCGTTCATTATAATTTCTGGACAAAAATTGCGAGTTTGATGATTCTTCGAATTTTCAAATTTCAGCGTTAGTTTGTCAACTAAATTGCTGTATACTGCGTGGAAAAGTTTAACCATTCGGAAAAAACAAAAATTTATAAACGTCCGTATGTCTCAAAAAATACAAGACGCAGAAAAAAAATTCTCACAGACAAAGGCTTATTTACCTGACCTCGAAAAAAAGTACCTGAAATATTAGTGAATGCCCCATATGCGTGTCTCTAAAAAAATATATATATATGTATATAATATTCCGAGCCAATCAGCTTGAATCTTTTGCCCCGCCTCGTTCGACAAACGCCTAACCTTCTTTCTTGCGCCTCGTGGTTTTGATCGTCTCGAAGTTTGCCATTAATTACATATGAGCGCGATGGCGGAATAAACTTTGCCGAACTATAATTTACTCTCAAGGAATATCGTCGAGAACTGCGTGATCAAAGAGGCGGACTCATATGAAACTTGCCGTACAAACTATTCGAGGAGTTTCCACTGTGGTCTTAGTCGTTTTTCATTGTCACTGTTTAATTAAATTTTGTTTAAGGAGGAGATATTAAGACTCCAATGATAATCCTGCACCTAAATTACCACTTTCTATCCCTAAATTTTTTTCGAGAGCTTTCCGGTCTATATATTCAAAGAAACTGCATTTAAAAAAATGTTTACATCTAAAAGTCTCCTTTAATATACATATAAGTGAATAAATTAATCAATAACTGCATACATAACAATGTTTCAATCTCGAAAAAAAAGAATGAATTACACGATAAGATGATCTTCCTAACTGAAAAATTATTGAAAAAAAGCCGCCACAAAAAATGTAACTTTCGCAATTTAGTTTTTCAAACTTCAAAACCCGTAATAAAAAATTTTCAACTGAAAAAATTGGCCAGAGATAATACCGATAAAATCCATAATAAATAATAATAAATGAATAACAATAATAATAAATAATAAATAACTAGCAATAATACTGATAACAAATATCAGCTAATGACATTAGCTGCTTATTTAGTACATTCTAGTACACTGCGACCTCGATCTTTGCAATTGCAGCGTAGTGGGAGAAGCGCCAAGCCAATCGCGTCAGGCCGCCGTCAGCCACCAGCGGCGCAGAGACGGTTCTGCGCAATGTGCGCAACCCCACTTTTTGCAAGAGCCGGTCCCGCACAATTCCGATTATCGAGGTCGCAGTGTAATCTACTAAATGTGCCGCTAATGGCATCCAAACATTCTATTAAAACAACAAAAAAGGGGATATTGTTTTCTACTACACCCAGAAAAAAGATCTAGTACATTTAACTAAATCCTAGTCAAGCCAAATAAATTTTTTTAGTTGTAGGCCGGCCTAATATAACTCTATTCATGTCAACGAATTTTTTTTTTTAATGAGCTACTATGAAAATATATTGCGATCTAATGAATTTTTATTTCATATTAATAAATATTATTTCAAACTGAACAAATATGCATTGAAATTAAATAATTTTTTTTTAAATATTTATACAATATATATTTTTAAACATTTCAATTTTTGAATGCACAGCCATACATATAAAGTCTACAATTTCGTAAAGCTTCGTCTTTTCTTTAACAGGAGGGACAAGAAAAAAAACCCTTTTTTAATCCTTTTCGGGGGTTCGACCATCTTGCGTTTTACCGCAATGTTCAAGGTATTAAATATCCATACTGAAAAATAAGGATATCAAACATAGACGAGCTTGGAAAGGATATAGGCGTCAAGAGGCAGGTTCGCATGTGCGAGAGGTAGCCACCTGGAGGATTTTTGGGGTACTGACGAATCTGCAGATATGATCGTATAAGATTACGGGTGAATGAGTATTCAGTAACAACGAATAGAATTTTTCTTCAACGCCTGTTTCTCGATGACAGGGAATTCAAATAAATAAATATAGTCGAAGTAACTATCGCCCAAAATTGGATGGAAAGAAAATTTTCTTTGAAGTAACTAAAAAATAATCAAATAAACGATTATAGTACCTACGACTAGATCTTTTTTCTGGGTGTAATAAACGATATCCCGAAATGCTCCCGTTTCCATGGTAATTAATAATAAATAGAATGTCCAAATACAAATGTTGAAAAAAAAAGTGTAAAAAGAACGTCAACGTTGAAGTAAAAAACTGTCCATTGAACTTTTTCCTCAGGTACCCTTCTTTTTCTTCTTCACGTAGAATGGAATACAAAGCTGAGAACAAATGACCATTTGATACATGCAATTGTCAGTGCATCAGGAAAGTATATGCATATACGTGACAATATGTGAACACAAGTTTTGCCCGGTATGCACGTCAATGTACGTTAGATTTTGCTCGTATGCAGGTATATTATACACTCGTACAGGTTTTATACAGATATACACACAAGATGTTGGTGGAGGGTAGAGGCGGACGCGGTTCTCCAGCACTCAGGAGCAAATGCTGGCAATGTGGCACAAGGCCGGCATTAGCATCTCTACCGGTATACCCCCTACTATTTTACCATCGATGTTGTCGCGTTGTCGTTGTATAGCGGCTTCTGCTGCCTCTCTCTCTCTCTATCTCTATCTTTCTCTCGCGCTCTTTATCTCTTTTTCTCTTTCTGCCCAAGCGAAATATCGCCGTCGTGAGAACTTCGTCACGACGAGTGCATAGCTCTATCCGCGGAAAAACCTGTATTCCGGTTATCTCTCGGCCGCGGTTCGCGAACTACGGCCGCGCGACGTATTATCAACCGATCGCAACATCTTTCGCTACTTTACAAACTTTGTCAATTTTTTTCTCAATCGTCTCATTTTCGAACAGAACGAAAAATAACGACATATATTTAAGTCTCACTTGACACACTTCTGCAGAATAACTTACTACTTGACACACTGGGGTCGTTTGTACCCCAGTGACAACAATTCTTATAAAAAATATTCCATTTAAGGTAGTAAATGACGACCGAAATTTCGACGTTTTTTCATAAATTTTTTTAAATAACAAAATAGAATGCGATCGCTTTAATATTCTTACATGTTGTTATTTGTATCTTGAAGAGTACAAAAAAAAATGGTTTACTCAACTTTACATGAATTTGTTTATAATTTTGTACGTCAAAGTGGAGTCCTCGAAAAAAGCTGACTTGTTTCGTGGAAGCACACGGTCTTCCGTAGTTGTCTGAAATAAAAAATCCAAAGAAATTATTGTTTTGTAGGCTTAATTCTAGTGCTCTAACCTATAATCTATCTATATTTTGGGGGAAAAAACGAAATGGCGGACTTGTGAACAACATGGTCTTCGAAATCGAATTTTTTAAAAATGAATTGTTCAAAACAATTCATTTGTTATTAAAAATTTGAATATTCCAAAGGTTGGGTATTTAGCTATGTGTGTCTAAAATAACGGGTAAAATTTTTAGCCAAATCACTTGAATAGTTTTTAGTCAGTGCTTTCCCGAAATTTCGAAAACGTGGTTTCGAGGAAAACACGTTTAAAGTTTTGACAACAGATTTTGTATAAAAAAATTATACTTACATTAATCAGCTGTCTGGTAAATTAATGTCTGGTGCATAGAGCAAACTTTCTGTTTCCTTAAAGTTATGTCAAAGCTCTTTTCATTTCTTCGAGAGATTTACAATTTCTGGTGATTGCCAAACCATAGTAATCATTCATTTTTAACAATAACTTATTAGTTTACTGCTCTCTTCTTGTGGCTATAACTTTAAAAACATTTTAAATTTCGGTCTGAAACTCTAGGGTATATTTATAAGATGCTTTTCTTGCGAAAAATATTTTTAAAAAATCAATTTTTTGAACCCATTACAGTGGGCTACTACCTTAATATTTTAACTTGCAAATTTTGTTAGAACTTCTTAAGAAGTTACTTCCCAAAGTTATACAAGATTTATAATAAAATGGCAAAGTTAAATATGATAACAAAATTTAAATATTAAAAAAAAATGAAAAAATGACAACTTTTATGAAAAAAATCATAACTGTTTTATTTTTCGACAAAAATGGCTAAAAATTTGAGTTTGCTTAATATATACCACTACAAGAAAAAAAAGAGTCTAGTGGGCTTTTAAAAATAGGTATTTATTCTGGAAAATTAAGGGAGAGATTTGACGAAAAAAAACTTTTCTTTTAAGTAAAGATGTGTTGTGATATTTTTATTTAAACCAAATAATCATAACTTTTAAATTATGAAAGAACTTAAAAATATTAATCAGTGTGATAGAACACATTGCAATTTTTGAAAACGTGTTAGAGGCCGGTACAATCCTTGCACAGCGTGAACCGGTGTTCTTTACAGATTGGACGGTGGCAGGCTAAACATCCTTTTCGACCTTTTCTGTCTTCTTTTCTTGTATAGCATACGCATCACTGGATTCTTGGTAATTCAATGTTCTTTATATGAGCATCGGATGGAATATCTTTCTCGTCATTGAGGCCGTAGATTATACGGTATCTAATTATTTAAAGAAAATATTACATGGCATGCAAAAAAAATTAGACATAATGTAACATTGTATAGTTGCCGTGTTTTTCACTCTGAAGTCGACATATAACGGGAAAGAAATTCCCACAAAATTTTCGCACCCGACCTTACTTGACACACTGGGGTACATGCGAGACCACTCGACTTTGGACGGCTACTACATAAAAACTTATTGTCTCAGAGTGATGCTATAAACTTAAAGGATTAGTGGCATCCTCGAACTAATGACAGATGCTGCTATAGACCCTATTTTTTTAAATTTAGGTACTTAAAATTAAGGAAGTTTAGGCCTGGGGCGCTTTGTACCCCAGTGTGCAAGAGTAAGGGTTGATTGGCAAAATTTGTATGCAAACGACTATTTTATAATAATAATAATAATAATGAAGAATGAAAATACAGAACAAATTACAGTGAGAAAAATATAAAAATTCATCATGCTGCGAGATTTGTCGTCGTTGCAATTCAAGCAAATTCATGAGTCATCTAGCAAATCGGCAAAAAATAAATAAAAGCAAAACAGGCCGATGACACTTGGAACGCGTTGAAAAATCGAAACGACTTTTGCAGTGCTGGACTCTGACGGAAGGCATCGAGCGAAAAAAGGCACACCGAAAAAAAGGTTTAGTAATATCAACTACCTAGCTGCGATCACGGAAAATTCGTTTGAATCAATCGTCACATATTTGATTTGATCACCCCGTTGTTGAAATAATAAAACTGGTGTCGTTGTTTCGAATGTGTACTGCATTCACCGCAATTACAACATTGGATAAAATGATTTCAAATGAAATTGATTCAACAAATTGTTTTTTCATTCAATCGAATATTTAGTCATTTACTGGAAGTCAATAAAATTGTTTTAACTGTATGTTTCGGCTCATCAACAAATTCTAGTTTTAATTTGAGCTATTCGACCATTTAACAAAAATAGTAAATGCTTTCAAGTCGATCAAATTGTTTGATAAATTTAACTAAATATTTCAATGCGGGCACAACACATTTAGTCGATAGTACGTATAGTAACTACCACGATCTCGGCACTTCGCCCGAGATCCGTAAGGTGGCGACGATCGGCGCGCGCTCTCGCGCCAGCGAGACAGTCACTGAGCACCGATAAGTACCAGTGTATTACCAGCATCGGAGTCCTCAATTAACTTTAAACTGATGGAACATTACTCGCGCTCTGTGGTCGCGCGATTCTATGGACCAAAGACTACATATTTGAATGAGATCACCATTGCACTTTGGTGGCGCCTCGTGCTCTTAATGTGCGCAAGGATAAATAAGTTAAATTTTCACTTAACTGTTTAATCTCACGATTAATTAGTTAAGTAAAAGCCCTCGTAGCTTACACAAATATTGCATTTCATCAAATGTTTTGTTAATTCAATTGAAATTTTCTTGCTTTATATTGAATTCATTTTTTTCTGGTGAACAACATCTGAATTGCATGAAAAATATAAACTGTTCATTCGACTAAACCATTTGGTTATGCAATCGCATATTGAGTGCATTTTATCAAATATAGAATCAAAACAATGTAATTTTCAATTGAACGAATTCTCTAGTCCGTTGGGTCAAGGATATATGTATTTATGGGAATGCAATTTTTGTTTCCATTTTGATACACGTTTTGAGTTAACTGAATTACACATTTCGCTCGCCACCCGTAACCGCCGGGTTTAGTTAATTCAAGCCAAATTTTTTTCACTTTACCACACCTTTTTCTCGGTGCAGATTTACGACTCTACAGTGTATCGCTGTATAGGAGATCCCAGTAATTGAATGTAGAAATTGTGTTCTGATAGAGATGTCTGTCAGCAGAGTAATTATCGGTGGACATGTAAATGCTGAAGTTCCACTTGTAGGATTTCGAATGGTTGAGATGTTTGTCGGTTGAGTTATTGCTGTTACAGACGTATCCGAAATAATTATTTTCATTTGACTATTCCGACACATACCGCCACTCGGGAGTCGATTTTCTTTTTTGTGTGTCTGATCGTTAGTCAGAAAAATGTCTATGGGGAAAAAGCAATTGATAACCCCATATTTGACTTTCTTTTAGAAAGGCCACATTACGTTACAATAAAAACCTAAAGAAAAATTGAATATGATTATTATTCGATAGCTGTTGAATAATAGATATTTCATGATAGTTTTCTGTACACAAGATCGTTAAGTTTCTCGATAGGCTGACACACCATGTATGCCTATACATATATATAAATATCATATACACATAACCTATCATCGCTCATTAGATCTTTTCTCTCGCGTACGTGCGAATGCACCCGCGAGAATCCTCGCGGCATGCAAGGGTGAAACCCTCTCTCTCTCTCTTTGTGCTAGAATCTCGTGAATTCACGACCGTCGCTTAATCCGCGCGCACGTTATTACGCCGGACGGCACATTTACAGATCTGCCAGTTATTTCTCTACCAAAAATACATCTCGACGGCAATAAAACTCTACCGTAAAATGGGGCTACTTTGTTGGTGTTTCGGAAGTTTTTTGGTCGTAACTTTTTTTTAGCGTCCAAAATTATTTTTTTTGCTTGAACAATGTGTCCTTCGACTATGAAATGTATAACAATAGCAAGCCCCACTAGACCCTTACAAATTTATATATTTAGAAAAAAAAGCCAAAGTAACCCCGAGTGTGGGGCTACTTTGGAGAGGCATTGAAATGCAACTTATGTCAAAGATCCACATCGTGAATGCACCTTTGACATAATTTTGATAAAAAAAAACAATAATATCTTATACATTGTACATGAAATTAAATGAAAAACAACGATTTTTTACAATCAATTCGTCATTTTTATTGAAGAAATATTTTACATAAGAATACCAAATACTTAGGCCCGAATTTTAAGTTCAAGATCAAACTTAAGATCCAACTTTCTATTGAATTCAAATTTGAATTTTAGTTCGAACTTAAGTTCAAATTTAAGATGAATCTTAAGTTTGAACTTAACTATCATTATAAGTTTATACTTATATTCAAACCTTAATGCGAACATCAAATCGATGTTAAGTTCAAACTTAAATTGGGTTTGAGGTTTGACCTTGAGATCCATCTTGACCATGAACTCAAGTTCGATCAAACTTCTTTCGTCGCCTCCCTCAACCATGTTATTTTAAATTAGTTGTGAAAATAATTAAGTACGATCAAACTTAAGCTTAAGCTCAAGATCGATCTTAAGTTCGAACTTCAAACCAAATTTAAATTTGAACTTATGATCGATCCGAAGTTCGCAGTAAAGTTTGAACTTAAGTGTGAACTTATAATGGCACTTTAGTTCAACTTACGATTCATCTTAAATTGGAACTTAAGTTCGATCTTGAGTTCCAACTTGAGTTCCATGGAAAGTTCGATCTTAGAGTAGGACTTGTGATTGAAATTCGGGCCTTACAGATGTAACAGACGTTGGAGTCGTTCTTCTTGCCCTTCTTTATTCCCTTCATGCGAATGGCATCATCGATTGTTCGGACATCTTTACTTGTTACACATATCTGTGTACCTGGTTTATGAATGACTTTTTTTCCGCTTCTACCCACTCCCCACACCCCCTCCCACCCCACAAGGTCACAAGGGTTCACTGCGCACACGTTTTTACCATATTTCGCTGCTCGTCCAAAGTAGCCCCAAAAATCAACAAAGTAACCGCCAAAGTCAAAGTAGCCCCGTTTTACGGTATACCATAATATCTTCGCCGAGTAGCAAGTTTACCGTGTAACATCACTTCCAAATAAAAACGTCTCATTATCCCTGTGAAACAACAAGCATTCCAGAATGGATCTCTACCGAATAATACTACCAAATAACCAGGTCTGGATTTACCATGTCAGAGGGCCAGGGCTGCTTGGGTTTTTTGGGGGCCCTATACAAGTTGTCAATTTAATGCAACCAATCTAAAGACAGCCAGATCGGGGGCCCCCAAATACGCGGGGCCCAGGGCTGTAGTCCCTGTAGCCCTCCCCCACCCTAAATCCAGGCCGGCAAATTACATCTCTATCACATAAGGAAGATTTCTCGACGACGACCTCTCCAACAACATTGGAGAGGGAAGCTATCACTCGATAGCGTTGCCCTCACAGAAATTTCAACTGACAAACTAATAGATACACTAGGACCTCGATAACTGCAAGAGTCCCCACTATGCGGCGGATATCGATTGACGTGGCACATATGGTGTGAAAGCGGACACGGCTCACGACTGTGTGAGATGCGCATTGCACGCACGGGCGACATTTACGCACCTTTGATTTTTGCAAGTGTGATGCGGTGCCGGTCCCGCCGCTATTGCAGTTATCGAGGTCGTAGTGTACTGTGTTATTTCAGCTAATTTTTTTGGACGCTATATTATTTTTAAATTTGGCATTTCACACCATGTTATTTTTGCATGTCATTTTTGTGTGTTATTTTTTTAAATAATAACATTTACGAGTGTTATTGTGACGTGCCACCTGGTTTTTAATATGTCAATCAACTGGCGAATAGAAAAACCCATTTCGTTACCACAAAATACAAACGTACCTAGCCCTACTTTTACAGCGTTCAGTATTAGAGGACAAACTGTTATTTGAACAAAAAGGAAACAACGTTGTAAAAACAGTTTTCTAGTCATATCTGATTAAGTAGCTGAGAAAAAAATCTAAAAAATTTGCATTTTTTTGGCTTTGAAAGTAGATTAGTACCTTGGGGGAATTTTTCAAAGACGGTTTGGCAATTTTTTTTCAGGGCTCATTCGCAGGGGGATTAATGACATTAAAAGAAAAAACGCAAAAAAAAATTTCACGAAAACAAAACTTCCTCTATGAGAAAGCAAAACAAACTATTTTGGTCGTACTTCAGCGGTCCTAACTTCTATGTCACGTATAAGAGTATTTATTCGGTAGAGATGTCGTGGTAGAGCTTGAATGCGCTGGGAATGTATTTCTCGCGGGAAGAAACAACTGGGTAGAGGTGTACAATATGAACGGATTTTCTATAAAATCCATCGAGTTAATGTCTCGGACGAGACTTTTCAAAGTCCACGGAGTCATCGATCTATCTGGTGTTCGATAGATCGATTATAACGTCGACGTCGCTCGTTTCTCCGCGGATAGTCAGAAAGTTGCTTGTGCACGATGGTGCTGATTGGAACGTTCTAACGCGATATCGACACACACTGATTGTGCGGAGAGCCCCAATGAGATTCTCTAGCCGCGGTCATCCAGGTTAACGTGTCACGGGTATCGGTAGGCGCACGAAACGTGATTCTCTTCTCTCTCCCTCCCCCCCTCCCTCTCTCTCTCTCTCTCTCTCTCTCTCGCTCTCTCTCTCTCTCTCGCGCTCTCTCTCTCTCTCTCTCTGCGTATCTCTCACTCCCTCCATCTTCCTTACTCTTCGGCATTCCCAACAACTACACTGTAACGATACTCGTTAATTATACCATGCCAATACGCTTCTGCGGCAATCAGCGCCATCCGATCCCCTCCCGGATTTCATCGCCCCGATGCATCGATGCACCTCTACTCTGCGCGCGGCCTCCCCTCCTCGATCTCCCTGGTCCTACTTTGCTCGATTTTTTTCGCACATTTTTTCCTCAATTTTTTTTGTTGCTACGCTGTCTCTGTCGCTCTTTAGCACGGTCCACAACTCTATTAATAATGAACCATCGATAATCATCGTGGCCTCTCGCTTCTCTAGGCGCATACATTACAGCGGTTAAAAAAACCACATTTTTTTGTCGATTGAGCTTCTCGTAGAGTTTTTTGCAACGTTTCTTTGAAAGATAGATCTCACACGAGCGGAGGTCTTGACGATTTTTTTACCAGTGCCTCGACAACGTTGACATTTTTATAAACAACGTTTTTAGACTATAATTTTTCGATTAGATTCAAGAATGTCAATGTTTTTTAAATTTTCATTGAAAATCCAATGGAATCGTTGTAATAGGTGTATTAGAAAAGAGACAAATGTTTAATTTTTCTTTAATTTTTTTATTTTTGCAGACTCATGGAGGAAGCTTTTTTATGAAATATTTTTTTCTGAGATTTTCGTGGAACGATCGAAGGAATAATACCGATGGTGACATTTTCTTAATCGTCCAATGTGTCTCAGAAACGTCATTTGCATTTTTTAACGATTTGCATTTTACGGTTCATTAAGAATGCCTTGCCTTGAAATTTCCGTACTTCGTGATACAATAAAAATCTGAACAACAATTATCAATAATAATATTGCTTAAAGTTATTAAAAATTGTTTAAACGAATACTTATTCAACAATTTTTCCATAAGTTCTTTTTTTCTTAGACAAATCGAATGCGTTAATTTTTCTGAACGCAAAAGAATTTGTTCAGAATTTTCTCTCTATTTTGAAATTCCCGTTTTGAAATTTTTGAATAGCTGTATTTATGTATTTTTTGGCCTAGTATCTTTGAAACTTTGCAAAGCTGATGATAAACCTATATGCAACAAAATATATCAAATTGGCAGTTTTTGTTTTGTATTTCAGAATTTGTTTATAACGCACACAACAATAATACGTCCCAAGTACGTGTTTTGGACATCACGTCAATTGTCCCGTGATGCTAATGGGATGGGTCCCATTGTCGTCCCGGGATGTTTTCGGGACGTCTCTTGGACTGCTATGGCACACAGCAGTGGATAATGATTTTCATTTTGATTTAATTTTAATTAGTTTTAATTAATTAAATAAATTTAAATAAAATGTGTACAGTACAGAGGGAGTCAGCAGGTACTTCTTGTAATATCGCCTCTTTCGAGGTCTGACTCCTTTCGGTGTCGAATATCCGTGTTCACGCTCGTATAGATAAGCATACTGCACTACGATCTCGATTTATGCAGCTTCGATATTTGCAAGAGTCCCCACTATGCGGCGGATATATCGATCAACGTGGCACATGGTGTGAGAGCGCTGGTGTGAGAGCGGACACGGCTCCCGACTGGTGTGAGATGCGCATTGCACGCACGGGCGACATTTGCGCAACTTCGATTTTTGCAAGTATCTAGCGGTGCTAGTCCCGCCGCTCTTGCTCTCCGTATGAGAGTGAGCGTTCGCCATCTCGCGGCGAGTCTTAGATCTAACGCCGTGCAATGACTGATCTCCTACAGACATCTCTAAGATAATCCGCCGGGATCGTCTACACACAGTTACGGCAGGATATCCTCAAGACATCCTATATTAATCTCGCGTATAACAGTGTCTTACCGGTACCTCCCAGAGATATCTCTAAGAGAGTGCGCTGGGATCGTCTAAACACGATTATGACATGACATCCTCAAGACAACCTATATTAATCTCAGGTACAACAATGTCCTACCAGTATCTCCCAGAGACATCTCTAAGAGAGTACGCTGCGATCGTCTAAACCCGGTTGCGACAGGATATCTTCAAGACATCCGATATTAATCTCGAGTAGACCAATGTCTTACTAGAACCTCCCACAGACATCTACAAGAGAGTGCGGTACAATCGTCAACACACGATGACGGCAGGATATCCTCAAGACATCCTATATTAATCTCGAGTAGAACAACGCCTTAATGGTACTGCCCAGAGACATCTATAAGAGAGTGCGCTGGGATCGGCTAAACACGGTTGCGACAGGATATCCTCAAGACATCCTATATTAATCACGAGTAGACCAATGTCCTACCATTACCTCCCACAGACGTCTATAAGAGAGTGCGTTGGGATTCTCTAAACACGGTTGCAACAGGATATCCTCAAGACATCCTATATTACTCTCGGGTAGAACAATGTTCTACCAGTACCTCCTACAGACGTCTATAAGAGAGTGCGTTGGGATTGTCAAATTACGGTTGCGACAGGATATCCTAAAGACATCCTATATCAATCCCGGGTAGAAAAATATCTTACTGGTACCTTCCATAGAAATTCTACTCTCAAGACGTACTATCTTTGCAGGACACGAATGGGACTGTCTCGGGATGGTCCTGGGATCAATTTTTCTGTGTGGAAATATTACTAAATAGAGAAGATTGTGAAAAAATTCATATGCTTTCAGAAAAATTAACGCATCCGATTTGTTCAAGAAAAAAAGAACTGATGGAAAAATGGTCGAATAATTATTTGTTTTAACAATTTTTTAATAACTTTTGGACAATATTATTATTGATAATTGTTGTTTATGGCACGCCAAATGTTGCCGAATTTTTTAGTTTTTTATTGTATCACGAAGTACGAAAATTTTAATCAGATAAAATTTTTGGCTGGGACGGTAAGGGCAAGGCATCCTTAAGAAAGACGATTGAAATTTTTTGTACTCCACATGAGTATTTTCTAATTTTCTCCATTTTTGTTCCTAGAGGAGGAAGCTTTGATTTTATAACATTCTTATTAGACATTGTTATGCCAGTATGCTCGGCATGTCCAAAACGTTGAGCTGTTTTATTTGAAAGACGTTTTTGGACGTTCGTGTGTGATTATGCGCGTGATCGCATTGACGACTGCAAACAGCTGTGTCTGAGCTGAGTACCCAAACGTTTCCTCTCGCAGCAAAGTTTTAAACATTGTTCAAGAGAATCTTATGTCAATTTTTAAAAAAGTGCTTGCTCTCTTCATCCTTAGCGAATTGCCCAGCTTCGAAAACTTACAAAACCTAGAAAACTTGCCCAAAGAACTATTTCATCGTTAATTTGTTATCATGCACACGAAAGGAATTGCATCAATTTTCAGCGTGTGGGCGATAAAGACACTTGGATAACTGCAACCGCACAATCCCGATTATCGAGGTTGCAGTGTAAGTCGTTCTTTCCGTGCTCAATTGAAATTATTGTTACATGGAACAAGATGTAAGAACCCATAAAGCGACGACGATAGGAAGTAATCGTAAACTATTTTTGTGCAGTATTACCTTAGGTTTGCTACAAATTATTTTTTCTGGCTTTAATCATCCGATACGAAAATAGAATCAACAGGAGTAATAGAGTAGAAGTCAGATGACGTAGTCAATTTGATATGAAATAGATTTAGTGCTACTAATACTGATCGTATGAGGCTGGGTCCTCTATACCCCTAACCTTACCGAACCAGCGTCGCTCCCCTTTTTCCGCTATTACAAATAAGTGGCAGCGAAAGTCGACAATTTGTCAAGGTATGTGAATAAAAGTTGAACGTCTCCGAACATTGGATCTGTAAAGATAATGTCGAATAATATAGTGTTTTTATCATGGGCGGGAGGATATTCCCCACTTGCCATCGTGTTAGAAATTGCCAAGTGAATTATAAAAAAGAAAATAATAAATTCCCAATAAAATGACTAGTGTAAACTTAGTTCGTTTAAAGTTCGATCGAGCATCGGGTGTATAGCTTTACGGTAATATTACAGTTTTCCAGTGCGAGGGATCACAGAATGTAAAACGTTCATATCTATAGGGGAACATGGGGCAAAACGGGCACTTCAGAAATCAAGCAGTTTTCATCGGTAAGCGCATGGTCTTTCAACTATTTTCAAGTCCCAAAATTGATACCCGATCCTACTTTTCCGAATTTTCAAAAAAAAAAAAAAAAAATCTGGGGCAAAACGGGCACGCCATCTCGGATGCGGAAAAATCGATACTTGATGATCCTCGATAATACAAACGTTCTGTGGTTGAATGAAATATTAACGCGACAAGATGAACGAAGAAATTAAGCGAAATGATCGTCCCTCGGATGGAATAAGACATGGCAAAACTTTGCTCCAATTTTTTTCCATGTGGAAAATGGACTACGATATCACTTTGTTGGTGAAGAAATCACCATATTTTTACATATTCGTTTACTTATGAATCATAACATTCATTTCCCATCCTTTTTTTTTGAATTATGTGAAAAAAAATTCGGGGCAAAACGGGCACGCCCTCTCAGAGGCGGTAAAAATCTATAATTAATGATTCTGACTTATTAAAGATACTTCACCGTAATTTTATTGTTCGCAAATAAAATGTTAACACCACCCCATATTTCGTTTATCTTATTGACCTCACATTTACTCTGGCTCTTTGGCATAGCGTACTAAATAAGTTGTGAGAAGAATCGGCTTCGATTCGTACGTAGACACGTAGATGACATTATTATGGTTTTTCCAACTGACAAAATTGATTCAACTCTAAACATCTTTGACTCACATCACACTAAATTACAATTCACCACTGAAATAGAAACAAACAACAAAATACCGTTTTTAGACATTCTATTAATCCGTAACGAACACTCAATAATTACGGATTGGTACAGAAAACCGACTTGGTCCCGTAGAGACATCAACTTTTTTCTCAATCCACTCAGCCAAAAGAAAGGAATCATTTTCATGTTAGTGGACAGAGCAATTAAATTGTGTCACTTCTTATTTCATCAAAAAAACTTTGAACTCATAAAAAACACTGTGAAACAAAATTGCTATCCGATTTCCTTCACTGACAAAACATTAAAACAAAGCCTAAAAACTATTAACACGTAAACAAATAACAACAACAATTTTGACACCTGTCGATTAATAAACTTACCATACACTAAAATGATTCACCACCAACTTTTCCGCCTTTTTCAACAATGTAACATTATACTAGTCACAAACAATAAACACAATATTCAATCCATCATCTGCTCCACCAAAGACAAAATTAATAATCTAAACAAATCAAACGTAGTCTACAAAATTGATTGTGATGATTGCGATTCAGTATACATAGGACAAACAAAAAGATACTTAAAAACCCAAATTAATAAACGCAAAAATAGTCTAAAACACATTAATACACACTACTCTTGTGAAACATGCAATAGAATAGAACACAATTTTAGATTTGACGACGTTAAAATTTTAAATGATTAAGATTGGCTCAAAAAACGACTAATTGTGGAAATGATTCAAATTAAAACACACTCCAACGCTATAAATGTTAGCACTGACATTGACAAATTAAGCTCTATATATAATACAATAATATACCTAAACAATTTAATTTTTAACTTTTGACTTAAGACAAACATCGTTCTCATATACATATACAATTTTTTACTACTCAATTACTTCGAAACATTTCCCTACATCTTGACTCAAAAAGGCACATATGAAGGATTCTCTGTGAATTCAGCCACTTTTTTTTCGACCATCTCAGATGTGCCCCATAATTGATTATGTCAAAGTGCTACTAAAAGGCATTCTATGTGAATTTTTTCAGATTTTTTAATTCAAAATTTTAGAAATCGCCGCTTTTTTTCCAAATGAATATATCTCGGAAACTTGAAGTAACTAAAAAAAAAATGTCTATACATAAAAGTTGTGGTTTTGTGTTAGCATTCGAGCGGAATATTTGAAATAATTTTTACGTTCCGGTAACGCTGATTTTTTACCAAAAAAGGAGGAAATTATTTTTTTATTCAAAAACAGCCTTTTTTATTTGGCTGAGAAAATTATAACGTCTTCCAGTATGTCTGATGATATCGCGAAAAAATCACCAGAGTAGCACGGATCGAGGTTCCGGTAGAAAAAACCATAATTTGTGTGGTTTTATTTTTCTACCTTAGAACCTCGATTCGTGCCACTTTGGCGATTTTTTCGCGATATCGTCAGGTATACTGGAAGACTCTGTAATTTTTTCAGATAAAAAAATGACCTTTTTTGAATAAAAAAATAATTATCCCCTTTTTTGGTAAAAAATCAGCGTTACCGGAACGTAAAAATTATTTCAAATATTCCGCTCCATTGCTAACACGAAACTACAACTTTTATGTATCGACATTTTTTTTCAGTTACTTCAAGTTTCCGAGATATGTTCATTTGGAAAAAAACGGCGATTTCTAAAATTTTGAATTAAAAAATCTGAAAAAATTCACATAGAATGCCTTTCAGTAGCACTTTGTTATAACCAATTATGGGGCACATCTGAGATGGTCGAAATAAAAGTGGCTGAATTGACAGAGAATCCCTCATATATGGTTTGCGATATACGTCACTGAATATAAATAACTAGAATTTCACTAGACATATTTAATATACACATAAATTAGCATTCTCTAATCACGGCACTGCCCCAATGAGATCGCCACTTAGTCTTTCTCGAACATTCCGATATCGTAAACTACACAATGTAAAACAAATGTAATTTCCAATTCAACATGCATCTTGGAAGTCCCACTCCCACTCTTTTTTAAAAAACCATAATTTCATATATATTAAACTAACATTCAACTATTAATCTCCACCGATAATAACGATCGCCAATTAACGATCGCTTATTCTACTAAATTAAAAAAAGTCAACGCATCAAATAGATAGATTCTACTTCTATTAAGTATATCTATTAAGTATATTTATTGTTGTTAATCAATAAATCACAATCATTCGTCTCCAAAGATGCATAATGAGAAATTAGAAATCATCCTTACACTCAGGTTAGTCGTAATTAAAGTTTTCATAACCTAAAAAAATGTATCTATCACACCTTCTCCATATACTTTCCATAACTCATTTATCAATTAAGTTTATTATAACGATATGTAACAATTTTATACAGTAAATATATCTGAAGAGGATCCAAATCAGGATCTAAATATTACAAAATCTCTGAAAAATTATTCCGCTACAACCTGGAATCTTTGGCCGAATCGAAGCCGATTCTTCTTACAACTTTTCATCTACACGGCCGCTTACCTAACCAACTTCTTCATAGCGAACTCAAATTATCAAATTAGCCAAAACCTCGTCTTCGGAGGATGTTTCTTGCACTTTTTGTGAACAACTGTATTCAATATACTCCGAAGACCGGATTTGTTGCCCAACTTGCCAGAAGTGGGCTCGCATCTTGTGTATCCTCAACGCTTGGCGTTGAGGACGATCAAATAAGTTACCAATGCGATTTTTGTAAAATATAAATAAAATAATCATTAATTACAATTTGTACATCAATTTTTATTTTTAGTCTTCGAAATTATAAGTTTTTTCAAAAACAACAAATTTTTTAAATTTTATAATTTTTTAGTTTTAGAACGTGCCCATTTTGCCCCGGAATTCGAAATTTTGTGCATGCCCGTTTTGCCGCAGATGCCCATTTTGCCCCATGTTCCTCTACATACTATGTAAATATATATGTATAGATGAAAATGAACAAATAAAAGTGAGGCGTAATTATCTCGGAAAATCGAAGAAACTCTACGAGGGGAACGTGCGCAAAACAACATTCACGAGTAAAAAGCCAAGGTAGACGAAAGTTTAACCTCCACTAGGTGGACCGATCCGGTCGTCTATATAATGTATTAAATTACTGTGAACTTTCATGAAACTTTTTTTTTTCAATGACACGTTGTTTTGTAATTCACGTAAACATGTCTACATCTGATAAGAACGATTGGAAATTTATTCTCATAAAAAAACCAAGTAAGCTTGCCCCATAAGGTTTATAAAAAAAAACATTTGCAATAATTTACGATATAATAATAATAATAAAGCCGTTTTCCACCATTTTATTGTTTTCAATAGTCATTTGAAATAAATCATAATTTATGAAAAATAATATTGGTTTTTCGGCAATTAGTTATGATTGTAACAGAAAATTATCGGACTTAATTTTTCATGAAGGTGGTGCATGTCATCATACCCAAAAAATTTGACAGGAAAAAACATTTCGTTGCACTCCAGTCTTATTCGTTTTTTTATTTCAAATGTAATTTTCACAAAAAGTGCATTTTTTCGTTTCCGCAAGTACTTTCTGAACCAATCTTACACTTAAGGGGGTTGAGTCAGCGTCAAAACGCCGATTGTTCTCGGTCCCCTTAAGAAATTTCGGTTTCTTATTCCAAGTTAAAAATTGGAGCAGAACAACCGACGCTATCTGTGAGAAGAGGCTATCTTCGCGAGGCAGTGATGACATTTTGTAAGAAAAAATTGAAACAAAAATTTGTTGATGCACTTAGGGGGAAGTCCCCTAACGCCGGACGGCACCTAGTACCGGACACTGTTGATAGAAGCCAAACTGGAGAGCAACGACAATAGTTCTCGTGCGTAGTTCGAACAGTGGCCACAGTGGCGACGGTGGCGCTAGAGAGCTAGCCGCAGTGCGCATGCGCGCGTTATCGAGAGTTGATTTTCGTTGGAGCCGATTAATATTTCGTGTCAGCCGTAATGTTCACACATTCATTGTTTAAAAAATAGGGGTTTAGCGGATCCGTTTTTTAGCTTGTGATGCTTTTTGGTAAGTATTCTTTCGAATAATGCAGGTTAAATTTTAAAATGTTTGTGAAATGGCAACCCATTTTGTTATTTAATCTTGCATGTTGAGTCCCTCGTACCGGGCACTCGATTTTTCTCCAGTACCGGACGCCATTTTTTTTCGTTATTGGAATATTTATGTAAAACATGTTGTTTTTATTGTGGTGGTATTTCACTATAATAAATCAGTTAAAAATAATGACGAGAGGAAAATGGCCCGAGGAGAATATGAAAAAAGCCTCGATGACAATAATGACTGGATTCAGTGCGGCAATTGTAAGCAATGGGCTCGTAAGGCGTGCGCAGATATTCCGGAGTGTTCCGATGAATATATTTGCGATCATTGCAAAATTTAACTATTTTTAATCCATTTTTTCAAATAATATTCATAGTGTCCGGTACTAGGTGCCACTTTTTGGATTCGACCATTTTAACTATTAAATTCAAAAATATATTTTTCTGAGTTTTACGTTTTTTTTAAATCTGTACTATCATCAACACACACTAAAGAATACTCCAAAGTTTGTGAAAAAAATATAAAAAAACGAAGTTCTTAAATATATAATAATTTTATTAATGAATAACCTTAAGTGTCCGGTACTAGGGGACTTCCCCCTACTATATGAAATTGAGTCCTCTAAACAAATTTTATATGTCATTCTCTGTATAAGCATAACGAATTTAAAAAATAGGCTATTTTTTAAGGCATCGAAGGCATTACCCCTTAATTACAAGTACAACAACTCTTTCAACCGAATTGGTGGACTTTACCGCGAATTTCTTGCATTTCCTCAATTGCATTGAAGAGGAGGAGGAGGAGGGGGAAGGGGGCATACTCGAAAGTCCAATGCTACGAAGATTCTTCGTGTTTGCTCTCGAAACGCTTATCGCAATGCCCGGCTGCACTTTGTCGTTTGTCGCCCAAATGCTCCGGCGCACAGCTGGTGCGAGGAGGGGGGGAGGCTCAAGAAGAGTAAAAGGAAGACTGGGACATCGCGAGAGTGAGAAGGAGAAAGAGCGGAGCGCAGAGAGGAAAAAATGCAACTGCAGAATTTTTCTGGCTTGCTGAAAGAGGAAGAAAGGAGGCCATTTACCTCGCGGCCAGAGGAGTGGCGAGGGGTCCGTTATCGGTCGATTTCGTCGTTGCCCCCTTTATAATCGTCATGTGTGACGCACTGATAAAAGCGAGACGAAAAAGCCAAAATTGAAGAGAAAAAAACACGCCACAACTCTTTCAATGGAACAAATTTCATCGACCAATGATGAAAAACATAAAAATGGTCCTTCTTTCAACCTTTTTTTTCCAGCAACCTTTTTCATAATTAATTCATCATATATCATAAAATGCATATGACCGTAAGAAAATTTCAACACTTTTTTTCAACCTGTGAACTCTCGAGCGATTTATTTGAAATTTGATACTAACTATCTTAAGGAGGCTAAAGATTCTCCCTCTGTCTCCGGCACTCGTAAGAGCGTAAATGCGGGAAGGAAGAGATTTAGCCTCATCTCAATATTCTCTATGCATAGATAAAAATAATGTTGGATTCGATAACTGTAAAATTAAAAATGTAATCACAAGAATTTCGTTACATACACAGGGAAAGTTTTTCCCAAAGAGTATTTTCTGGTGTTTGGGGGCATTTTTACCATGATTTTTAACGTAATTATCCAAACTTTTTTCATTGAAAGAGAGCTTTCTCCATAAGGTAAAAAGAATAATGAAAATCGTGGCCAAGAATGCGTCGTTTCAATGTGTGTGAATCAACGACTCTCGACAACGAGAAAGAGAGAGAGAGAGAGAGAGAGAGGGAGGGAGAGAGAGAGAGCGATTGAGAGTCGAGAGAGCGTGGGTGCGAGAATAAACGCAAGAATAACGGTTAAATGGCTGGACATTATATTGCAAGGAAATCGCTATAAAATTGCACGTCAGTGTGGGAGGTCAATCGTTTTCGCGAATAAAATCACGCGTGAAAGCCCATGAAAATCAGAACGGCGTATCTCCACTGAAGAAAAATAGCTTGAGATTCTTTCGGCATTGAATACACCGAAATTCATTCAGTTTCATCAGAGCTGGGCAATACTTGAAGTACCCGATACTTGGACGTACTTCAAGTACTTAAAAAGTACTTCAAGTAGTGTACTAAAATTTACAAGTACTTAAAAAGTGCTTCAAGTATTGTACTTAAATTTTCAAATACTTAAAAAGTACTTCAAGTATTGTACTTAAATTATCAAATACTTAAAAAGTACTTCGAGTATTGTACTTAAATTTTCAAGTATTTAAAAAATACTTCAAGTGGTCACCTAAATTATCGAATACTCAAAAAGTACTTCAATCATTGTACTTAAATTTTGAAGTACTTAAAAAGTGCTTCAAGTATTGTAGTTAAATTTCCAAGTACTTAAAAAGTACTTAAAGGGTTGTACTTCAATTTTCAAGTACTCAAAAAGTGCTTCAAGTATGGTACTTAAATTTTGAAGTATTTAAAAAACGCTTCAAGTATTGTAGTTAAATTTTCAAGTACTTAAAAAGTACTTGAAGTGTTGTACTTAAATTTTCAAGTACTCAAAAAGTGCTTCAAGTATTGTACTTAAATTTTGAAGTATTTAAAAAATGCTTTAAGTATTGTACTCAAATTTTCAAGTACTTAAAAAGTACTTAAAGTATTGTACTTACATTTTCAAGTACTCGTGAAGTACTTCAAGTATTGTACTTGAATTTTTAAATACTTTTCTGTACTTCAAGTACTTTTCCAAGTACAAGTATCAAGTAGCTTTAGATGTGTCTTACTGATAGTTGCATGTGCAATGCCTTTGAATATGAAAGAAGTAATTATAAGTTATATTATATTATATTATATTATATTATATTATATTATATTATAAGTTATGATATGAATATGTAATTATAAGTAATATTTCGTGACGTATGGACATACTGTCCCTCAACTGTCGCCTGCGACAGTTTTTTGAAGACGAACACGAAGTTGGAGTAGTTTTAACGATCCATGTATCATATTATTTATTTCTTCTTTTTCAAATCTGTATCAAAATAAATCCTAATTACAATCGTCAATGATATTTTTGAATTATTTTTAATTCTTTGTTCAAATACTTCCGTTCCAATCTGCCTAATCAGCCTAATCTCAGTGTATTGCACAAGGTGAAAATATGTTTTGATGCAAAAAGTAATCGAATAAAAATCGAATGTGAATAAGAAATCAAATGTAAGTACTAGAACTTACGAGATATACCCGAAAACTTGAAAAGTTCTTGATACTTGGTACTTGATTTTTCAAGTACCAAGTATCTAAATCTTAAAATAAATTCAAGTACTCTAAATCTTAAGTACTTCAAGTAATAAGTACATAGTACTTCAAGTAATAAGTACATAGTACTTCAAGTAATAAGTACATAGTACTTCAAGTAATGAGTACATAGTACTTCAAGTAATAAGAACATAGTACTTCAAGTACTGTCAGTACTTTGATACTTTAAGTACTTACGGTACTTTGTACTTTGTACTTGAAGTACTTTCCGGTACTTTGCCCAGCTCTGATTTCCATAGTCAATGACTATTCGAATCTTCCGTCTTCTTATTCTCTCCAAAAAATACAGACAAATTTTCTTCTCCGTGTATTCGTCACCGGAAATTTTCGGTCTGATAATTTTTCCTCGTTAACAAACAAATTTTTTTTTTGCGTATGTTGCAGGAACATGTGTGCGATTGGGGATAATGATGATAGCCGAAATAATATTGTTTCTTGAGAGCGATAAGGTCGTGGCACGGGCAACCGGGCATTGACGCCAAAGCACGAGTGAAAAAATGAGAGCGGGAAAGACGCGAATCTCCTCTCGTCACAGACAGCGATTACACATATGCAAAAATACATTTATTTATATGCACATGTATATATATATATATATATTATTGTATTGCATATAAATCGTTTTATATTGTGTAGATTTATACTTGGGCCACGTCCTCACTTTTCAATCACCCGCGGAATTCGATTAATCGGCCTAAGCGTGTGTCGAACTGAACGAGAGAGAAAAAAAATGGGGGAAAAAAATACTCTTAATCGTTCGTTGCAACAGTCACTGAGATAATACCCGGGGCAAAACGAATTCGCGATACCGAAATATTATACTGCAGGCACTCGCTTATCGCGTCGGCCAACGCGTGGTCGAGAGAAAAGACGATAAATGCGAATACCTATTTGTATGAGACATAATTTGATGCCTAATCGATGAGAATCGTAGCCATATCAGTTTTTGTTCATAATTATTGAGCATCGATACGTCTGCAAATAATATTTAGCCTTTTCGAAATTAATTTATTTCTCGTTTGGATTCCATATGATTGTTTGAGGGTTCTGCAGTAAAACGGAACCTTTATAGTTTCGCCATTTTTCTCGAAAACTATTTGGTGCATGTGGCTCAAATTTGGCACAATCATTTAAATAGTTGCGGCGTCAGCGAAGATGTAAAATGGATTTTAGACAAAAATAGTATTTTGTGCATCTAGAGCCAGAGATAAGTCTTTTTGTCGAGCGTGAAGTTTGCCGCAACGAGCGAAGCGAGGGCCGCAACCACGCGAGACAAAAGACGAATCTCTGGCCCGCGTTGCACACGATCTTTTTTTTCCCCATGGGAGATTTGAGTGTCTTTTCAGTATATGCGTGGATAGCCAAAAAGGGGCTCTTTTTTGACAGCTAAGAGTGAAAACAGACGCGTTCGGTTCTTTTTCCCCCAGAGGGGAAAAAAGAAGCGAACTCGTCTGTTTTTGCCCTTAGCTGTCAGAAAAGAGTCACTTTTCGGCTGTCTACGCATATGGTGAAAAGCACGAAAATCTTGCATGGGTGAAAAAAAATATTTTTTAGTTACTTCTCTTACATATAACGTAGGGGTGAAGGTTTGTATTTTCGTGTAGGGTGTCGTTAAAAAGGTTTTGAAAATTTATTGTCAAGTTTGCCTAAATAATTTTTTGTTACTGTGCTCCATTTTTGAAATAACAAACATCGAAGTGCCAATTTAACGTGAGTTACGTTACAGCCTAAACTGGTATGTCCAAATATCTGTAAAATATTTATAAAACTACCATACAGATCGAAATTACAATGAAAACTATCATAACCAACGAGATCCTACTAATTCCCGAGCTATAGCCAACTTAATATTATAGGCTTATTACATGTGTGTGAAAATTGTGAAATATTCATTTTTTTTATCTAATAGTACATATGTCTTGAATATTTATGATGTTGAACTTTGCATCGTTGCAATTAAACAAAACAAAGTTTTTTTCACTTCATTTTTAGTGAGATTTGCTTGTGCTTTTAACGTCGCAAGTCCTTAAGGATGCTTTGCCCCTACTCTCCCAGCGAAAAATTTCATCTGATTGAAATTTACGTACTTCGTGATACGATAAAAATCTGAAAAAATTTAGCATAATTTGGCATGTCATAAACAATAATTATCAATAATAATATTTCGTAAAAGTCATTATTGTTTAAACAAATAATTATTCAACAATTTTTCGGTAAGTTCTTTTTTTTTCTTAAAAAAAATCGCATGCGTCAATTTTTCGGAACTAATATGAATTTTTTCAGAATTTTCTCTCTATTTTGATATATATTATAAAAAACATTCTGAAGTACGAACAAAAAATTGCCAATTTTGTATGTATATGTTTTTGCACACAGGATTATCGTCAGCTTTGAAAAGTTTCGAAGACACTCGGCCAAAAAATACATAAATACAGCCATTCTGAAAATTTCAAAATGGAAATTTCAAAATAGAGGAAAAATTCTGAAAAAATTCATATGCGTTCAGACGAATTAACGCATTCGATTTGTTTAAGAAAAAAAAAAACTTACTGAAAAGTTGTTGAATAATTATTTGCTTAAACAATTTATTAACATCTTTTTAGCAATATTATTAGTCACAATTGTTATTTATGCCAAATGTTGCTACATTTTTTCCGATTTTTATTGTATCATAAGTACGGAAATTTTAATCAGATAACATTTTTGGCTGGGAAGGTTATAGGGAGAAGGTTATGCTTTGTTCATGCAACCATCAGCAAGACACATTCAAAAGTACTTGACACATGTCCTCGAAAAAGTACTTGAAGTACAGAAAAGTATTTGAAATTTTAAGTACAATGCTTAAAGTACTTTTCAAGTACTTGAAAATTTAAGCACAATACTTGAAGTACTTATAAGTACTTACAAGTACTTGAAGTATTTGCACTGAGAAATTTTTGTTGTTGAAAATGCAAAATCTTGTTTGACTCAACCAAATATTTGTTTCCGGAAGTTCACCGAGATCATTTTGGTAATTCAACAAACATACAGTGGAAGTTTTAGTTAAATCGGTTAAATCGTTGCTTGAATGGGCAAAGTTTCAGTTCAATCAAATAAATATCTTTGTACCAAGTAAATTTTGTGATTGAAAATACGAATTGTTTTTTGTTACGGCTAAATTTATCTAGTTAAAATATACTAGAAATCAACGAAATATTTCTGTACAGCAACTCAGTAACGTGTAAATTGTACTAAACTGTATCTGGAAATTGACCAAATAATTTCGTTCACCTCATATCTTATGGTTACCCAAATCCATTTGTTGAATTAATTATAGTTTCATTATTTCAAACAAATTAATATTGAATCAACTAAATTAATTTCAACTAAATGGATTTAGTTGTTTTAACTGAACTTTTTTCTCAGTGTACCTGGTACTGATTATTATTATTATTATTATTATTATTATTATTATTATTATTATTATTATTATTATTATTATTAATTTAATTAATTTAATTAATTTAATTACATTAATTATTATTAATTTATGTACCTATAAATTATTTCAATTTCCTTGTTTAATTTATGCAGACGATATTCCGTAAATCAATCTCTCAAAGCCAACCCCAAATCTGGACTTTGCGTTTAAATATGTATAAGAAAAAAAAGTCTACTAACAAATAGAGATTCGTTAGAGAATCGTACCAGAGACTCCAATTGATTTTTCCGTTAAAAATAATTTATCCCTGCTCAACGAGATAAAAAGAACAGAAAGTTTCGCAACGAAGTGACGAAACTTTCGTACGAGAAAGAATGAAGAAAGAAGAAAAAAGATTTCGAACAAAAAATACTGGAAAATATGGGAAAACGATGCGTATGAAATGAAGAGAGGAAAAAGACACATGGGGAAAAAACAGGCGAGTAAACGGTGTAAAACGTCGACGCGTAGAAGTTTTTCGTCGTGTATCGGCAATGGAGGGTTGCGAGCAACAAAGTTCTCACGCACGTTGAAAATATACACGGGAGAACGATGGGACAAGAGACATTAGAGTGCAACGTATTCATATCTGTATATATTTCGTGTTCGTGTCGTCGAGTTCGCGGTGTGCCTCTCGACTTTTTCCTGTGTGTACATATGTTTTTATATACATACGAATATATATAAAAATATATAAATATATATATATATATGGATAGTTTTACCATTGTTTATCGTGCAATATGGGCAAAAAATATTATTTACCTGCCATTCTCAGTTCCCATTGCATTAAGGGGCCATAACAGTGTTAAATTTTCGAAAAATCATTTTTTTTGCCTTATTGGACAGTTTTTAGTTTCCAGAATATTCTGTGAAAATTTCAAGGCCGTATCTCCAATACTCTCCGAATGGCAGCCTTCTAAAAAGCGAGCGCTCGCAGGTATGAAATCGATAGTTAAATCTTTAAACGCGTTTTTCTCGAAATGACATTTTTCAAATTTGCTGACATTGTAACTCAAAGAGCAATTATCCGATTGACTTGAAATTTAAACTGAGTACTCTTGAATATATTTACTGTACGATGAACTAGGGTATTTTTTATTGGATGAAAATGGACCATTTGGCATTGAAAATACGACCATTTTTTAAGCAAGAAAACAGACTTGTTTTTTTCATAACTACGCCATTTTGTTAGTTTTTGATATTTTTCGAAAATCCTAGTTCAGCGTACAGGAAATAACTTCTAGTTTAACGACATTTTTTTATTTTTCACTTTCAGCAACTCAATCCCCCGGAATCAAGGCCCCAGTGCAGGCATTTTTTTTTTGCGTCTCCGAAGACAGCGCATAGAATATGGCCAAATATATTCTCCATTTTCCAAAAGATTTCATCGAGTACTTTTCTTGCAAAAAATTTCCGAAAATCACTCAAATTTAACCCGTTCATACTGGTATGGCCCCTTAAGACAAAAATCGGTGTGTTTACAATATTGACCGCAACAGTCCACGAGTCTTGAAAATAAAAATTATTTAATATTTTCTCATATGAAACAATTATCTATTATACTAATTATCCATGATATAATTTAAGACCCGTCGGTGTCTTGAAAGAAAGCGTTCACGATGCAGATATGTAAATTATTTTTAAATATTATTTTTTTTATACCGGTGGTATTTATTCCCTATTAATTTTATTCCCTCTCCGGCTTTTATGAATTCTTTCTTTGGCTAAATAAAAATGATTTTAAGAATAATATTAACAAAATTTTGGTGCCAAATGGATTTCACTAAAGATGTCGTACCATCCTCCTCAAATGATTATCTCTTAAAATGGTTACCTTTTTGGTATGCAAATATTTTTTTATAGGAATTTTATTCATGAGTTATTTTTTTTTGTATTTATAGGAAAATATCATTTTAGTGATGTTTAATTAATTTTATTCTCTCTCCGGCTTTTATGAATTCTTTCTTTGGCTAAATAAAAATGACATTAAGAATAATGTTAACAAAATTTCGGTGCCAAACGGATTTCACCAAAGACGTCAGACCATCCGCCTAAAATGATTATCCTTCAAATTGGTTATCTTTTTGGTATGAGAAAATTTTTATCAAAGAATTTTCTGTATCTATAGGAATATATTATGTTAGTTATGTTTCAGGAAAAAAATATTTGAAATGAAAAAATTGTCGCATAGTACTTCATGTATTGTTCTTCGTTATTTTTAATTGCAATAATTTTCTTCAGCTGGAATATTTCTTTCTGAAAATGTCAAATAATTTAACGTAAAAGAGATCCTTTACGTACGAATCCGAATAAAAATAGCATAAATATTCAAAAAAATTCACTTCACATCTTTAATTAATATTATATATTTAAAAAAATAAAATTTTGAAAACATAATAAAATGATAACGTTTATTTCGACACTCTTTTGTTCTATTATAGAAAAAAAGCTCCGAGCTTTTAGAATGGAAATTGAATTTTCGTTTTACTCTATAAAAAAAACAGTGATTCATGATAACTTTGGAAAAACAGAAAGTTAAAAAGAACGCAAACTACGATAAAGTACACAAGAACTAATATTTTTTAAAAATTAGTTTTTTACGTAAAAATGCACACTGAGAAAACAATGTACAAGGATTTGTTAACTGTTAACAAATGTAAAGTTGAATATGGTGAAATCAATTATTTTTTAACAGTTAATAAATTATTTTGACACAAATACAATATTTCTAAACGACTCACAAATTTTGTAACAGTTAGGGAATATGCCAACTAAATATATTTCTTTACTACAAATAAACTGTTTCCTCAGTGCATTTTCGTCTTCTTCAATTATGCATGTCAAGAGGCGGGGTAGAGTCTCATCGCCAAACATTAAAAAATCCAAAACTATACACATCTATCGCCACTCACGTACGATGTGATTCGAGATTGACAAAGACAATTTCAATACGCGCTTTTTGTCATAAACGAGTGATTGCCTAAAAATCGCCATTTTTGGCATTTTTCAGGTAAATAATGGTAGAGCTACCCATACCCGTGTATCTGTGTGTTAAGTTTTATATTCATGTTCAAGTTGTTGAGTAGTGTGGTGTTACAATGGCAGAAGTTGAGGGGAAGGGGGGAGGGTAAAGCGAGGAAAAGACGAGCGGTTAAGTGGGAGAGGGAGTTGAGGGAGGGAGAGAGAGAGAGAGAGAGAGAAAGAGCGAGAAAATGAAAGGGGAGGGGTGAGCGAAGGATAGCAACAGAGAGCGTCGTTACAGTAGTAACAGACGCGCGACCGGCAAGACCGAAGTAGTAGTGGCTGAAAACAGCGTGAGCCGGGAGTGAAATACGGGCGCGAAAAAGCTCGATATAGGAACCGGCTGAAGTTAAACGCGCTTTCTTTCTCATTATTTCAAATTTCTTTATTTCCGTTATTATCGTTACGGTTTATTGTGCTTTTGCAGCGACCTGTACATCGGCGTGGGGCGCGTGTGAGGTAGGTTAGTGAATCGACTGTGCGCTCTCTTTCTCGCTCGCTGGCGCGCGTTATCTCGATGCACGGAACTCGCGGACGACCAGTACGGAACAACATGTTGACCGAGTCAGCGAAACTCCAGTACAACTCCCCGTCGGATATCGTTCCTCGCGCCGTTTAATTCGACGAATATCCAACCCCCGACGTCGAGATCACCACGGGGTTAAAAGGGCGTATGTGTCGACCTCAGTCTGTGGTGCTGGAAAAATAATAAATAATTTTTCGAAAAACAAAAGAATTTTGTGAAAAAATCTAATTTCGTGCGAATAAAAATAAAAAAAAAGAATTTCGTGGGCAAAACGAGCGGATTTACACTCGTGGAAAAAACGAATCTTGTGAATGTGCGCGTGTGTGAGAATTTTTTTTCGTTATTTAATATAACGCTTTGAAACGACGGTCACGAGGATTTTGAAAAAATTATATTTGTACTGTTAATTGCGGGTGAAACGAAACGGTGAATCGAGAATTGAGAAAGAGAGAGAGAGAGAGAGAGAGAGAGAGGGAAGGTGAAAAAAAATAAAATTGTGTTCTCTCGGTTATGAAAATGCCGCGGGACGACTGAGAGTGAAAAGTGTGTAAACCGGAAGTGCACGAGTGCAAGATCAACCCGTCCACGAACTCGGATATACAATAAATATATGCATAATATATACATATATATACTCGCGTATGGTTGTATTTGAAATATAAATCATGTACATATCATCTGTGCTACGCGTATATATATTTATATATGTATATATATATATATATAAATAAATGTGTGTGTATGTATATATATATATCAATTCTGGGGGTAATCTTCTTTGACAGCTGAGTGGAAAATTTTTCGTCTACGAGAATCGACCAGAAAACCGGTGAGTCAGCGGCTTTGTTTTATTTTTAACGTTTCTTAAAAAAAAAGTAGGAGTTGCCATTGTAGTTATCGAGATAGAAAGAAACTTTTATTTTTTCACGATTTATAACTATTTTATAATCGAAAATTTTCGTTGCTCGAATTATAAAATGGAGAAATTACGACAATCTTGCGAATAATAGTATTTTGTTATCGAGCTGACGGAGTTTGAAGTTTCGATCGTTCAGTTGAACGGAAAATCGGAAAATCTCTGTTTAACAAAAAATTAGAAGAGCTTGCAAATATTTGATTAATTATAATTTAAAAAATTCAAAGCTATTTCGAGAATTATTTTCAAAGAGTTAACAAATTCTCAAAATTGTTTTGTAAAAGAATTTTTCATTCATTTGAACGTTCGGAACTTCAAGTCCATTTTTTCCGGCAGTGACGGTGACTCTTCTTTGTTATAGTTGAAATAGGTCGCCGTTTTCCGAGAAGAAATTCCACCATTTCCACCATTTTGTAGTAGAAATTATATTTCGCGGATTGCCATTTTCCTTGAATTGACTTGAAATTTTTTTTTCAATTACCATTTTAATTTTTTAAATTTTTATTAATATTCTTATTGAGAGAACTTGGTTCATTTTTCGAATTGAAAGGATTGATTTCTTCATCTTCACTAAGATTTTTAGCACAATCATATTACTGTAGCAAGCTCTATTTTTTTGGAAATTTGTATTAATGATAAATTTTTCTTAAACTGAAGCCGCTCTTTTCTTTAGAATCACCTTTTTTTTTTTGGAAATTTGTTTTCATGATAATTTTTTTTTTTTACTGAAGCCGCGCTTTTTTTTAGAATCACCTTTTTTGGAAATTTGTTATAATGATAATTTTTTTAAAACTGAAGCTGCTCTTTCCTTAAGAATCACAATTTTACGTTACAAGATTTTTTTTTCGAGCGATTATTATTGTTCGAGTTCAAACGAGTGAAAAAGAATATGAAAAAATTTCCAACTATCGGCGTTCGAATGAAGTTTTTCGCAAATTTTCAATGCGTATACTTTGTCGACGGAGAGTGTGTTTTTATTATCAATAACACGAGCGTGAGATTATTTATGAATTCACGTCATAGATAAAAACAATTGGTGACTGACAGAAAGGCGTAATTTGCCGGTAAGATTTGCGGAAGTTACGATCTTCCATTGATCGTCAGACATTTGGTTCGTGTGCGGTATTCGAATGTTTATCGCGCAAATTCGTGCGCTAATTATCGCACTGGAAACGTGAGAAATATCGCAAAACGTTTTTAGAGTTTCGCTCGCGCTTACGTACAGTCAGACGATTTTCGCTCAGTCTCCGATTTTTTATATGACGAAAAGAATCCTTAAAATTGTGCAAATTGAAGAATTACAAAGGTTTCAGGATTACAAAATTTCTGTTCATTTTACAAATTTTTACTTCCTCATAAAAGAAGCTTTGTTTTCGTGAAAACATTTTTTTCGCAATTTTTATGCCAATTGATTGAAAATATCCGAAAAAATAGAGAAACCATATTTAAAAAAAATGTCCGGATGGACAATAATTAATAACTCCAGAACGCTTCGAGATATCGAGCTGAAGTTTGGCAGACTTGTCGAGCACGGATCGCTCTTCATTATGAAAAAATTTTGTCTGGATTCTAACGGGTATTCAGATTTTATCAACTTTTTTCGTTTTTGCAAAAATGGCGTAAACGCCATTCTGCTAACTTCTGCAATTTTCAAGATATTGCACTCAAACCTTGTACATAATTAGTGTAGCTATTGAGATTGTTTGGTGTTGAATTTGGCAAAAATGGATCGAAAGATTGCATTTGTATGAAATTTAGAATGTTGTGAAAAATAGCGTAAACGCATTTTAACTTGCACAATTTTCAAGATATCGCACTGAAACTTTTTACAGAACCAGTATAGCTATGAAGGTTGTTCGCTATTGAATTTGGTGAAAATTCATCGAGGGATTGAAATTTTTGGAAATTTTTTTTTTTTCCTAAATAGCGTAAACACTCGAACTTGTGCACTTTATACAATATTGCACTGAATGTTTTATCAAATTTTAGTTGTTTTGAAAAATGGCGTACTCCAACTTCGACTATTTGCGAGATATTGTACTCAAATTTTGTACACATTCAAAATAGTGGTCAAGGTTGTTCGTTATTGAATTTGGCAAAAATCAAATTTGGCAAGCGGTAACCTTGGCAAATTTGCACATTGATTACTCATGTTTTTCGATATAGTCGACAAAGCTATCTTTATGAGGAAGCCAAATTTAATCGCCATACTTTGTGATAAAGGAAACTCTGTGAGCTGTGGCTAAAGATGCGGAAGCAATGTGCAAATGTCCAATTTGCAGGGTTTTTTTAATAACGAATGAGCGATTCTTTCAAACAAATAAGCGATTATTCCGTCAAAATTGAATACTGATTATTCTAGTCACTTAATCATTTCATGCAAAGAAAATTGAGAGTTGCAAAATTAAAACGGTTTGAGTGTTTAAGGTAAATTTCCCAATACCCGACCATCTAAGAGGCGACGGAAGAGTTAACTTGTTTTTCGCGTTCAAAAATAAACTATTTTCTATAACAACTATGACTATTGGAAAGCTTGAAGTCTCTAGTTTCCAAAACACAGGGTATAGTTGTTGCTACAATTAGTTGTTTATTCATAATAACCGAAAATACTGAGATATGTAAATGTACCAGTACCCGACCACCCGTTTTTTTATATGACCCAATATCCGACCACACATTATGACCCTATAACCGACCACTCGTCTCTATGGTGGGGGGAAGGGAGGGGGTGAATTGAGAAAAATGCGTCGCTGCTCGGAGAATGTGTCACCGAAATTTTGAGGTTATGCACGAATAATATACATGTCGGCAGATGTCCGGTTACTGGGACTGAACATAGTCGCGAGCAAGTACCGATATCCGGACACATGGTCGGTTATGGGTACAAAAGATACATTTCGTATGTACCAATAACCGGACATGAAAATTAAGTACTTAGAACGCATTTTGGCTAATTGAGACAACATGATCAAATTAGTGGTATCTTTCCGAATAAAAACGGCTAAGGCTCAGTTCGAAAACAATGAAAACCGCTTCGAAATAGCTTCAATAAGATATCGCGATTCCTTAGTACTTCAGCTTAGATAATGGCTTCCGTGCCACGAATAGTACGCGTGCTGTAACATTTATCCAAAATTAAATTACAGACGATTCTTGAACTATTAAAAGTAGTGTCGTATACGTAGATTATGAATCCTGGATATTAAATCAATTCACAGTTTAAGATTTCTCTTAAATGAACGCTTAACTTGCTGATATATTGGTTCAAGTGGTCGGGTACTGGGACAAGGTCGGGTATTGGGACATTTACCTTGCAAGCATTTGTCGAAAGTTCCAAAAAATGTCCAAGACCATCCCCACACGGAAAAAAATGATCAGTGACAATTCATGTGTAATATTTAAAAAATTACTGAATTCAATGCAGAATATACGGTTCAGAACTGTAATTCAGGCGTTTTACTGGGAATCCATTATAAATTAATAGATTTAATGTAGTTTCTACTTTTCAAACTATTATAAATGCTGATTTACACTGTAAAAAATGCAATGTTTACCGCAAAAAAATGACAAAGTAGAAATAACAAGCAGAAACGACGAAATCCACTGTGTTTGAACTGTAAAATTTACAATGGCCTCTGTAGTATGTTCAAAGCACATCATTAAAAATTGCAGTGTTCCCAGTGAAAAATCAAATGCGCGCCGCAAAATATGAACGTCAATTTCAATTTTTACAGTGTGGCACTGTAACGGGCAGGGATGGGCATAAAGAACTTAAAAAAAAAATAAGTGATAAATCATTTTTGACTCGTGATTTAAACGGGCTCGGAGTATCAAGTACTTTCGGACTTGTGATTTAAACGGGCTTGGAGTATCAAGCCTTTTTTGACTTGGGATTTAAACGGGCTCGGAGTATCAAGTCTTTTTTGATTGGTGATTTGAACGGGCTCGGAGTATCAAGTACTTTTGGACTTGTGATTTAAACGGGCTTGGAGTATCAAGCCTTTTTTGACTTGGGATTTAAACGGGCTCGGAGTATCAAGTCTTTTTTGATTCGTGATTTGAACGGGCTCGGAGTATCAAGTACTTTTGGACCTGTGATTTAAACGGGCTTGGAGTATCAAGCCTTTTTTGATGTGGGATTTAAACGGGCTCGGAGTATCAAGTCTTTTTTGATTCGTGATTTGAACGGGCTCGGAGTATCAAGTACTTTTTTACTCGTCACTCCTTTCGATTAAGAGTGACAAATTCTTTTTAATTCTGAGTATATTTAAGCTTTAAATTCATTTTAATTCCTTTTTTAATCGAATTAAACGACGAAATTCATATTAATTCCTGAATATTTTTTAATTGTACCATGGTCAAATCGATCCCGGTACAACAAATTATAACTCCGCATACGGAGAATAATAATTAGTGATAAATAAATAAATAAATAAATAAATAAATAAATAAATAAATAATTAAATAATTTTTTTTTTTTTTTTTTTTTTTTAAATTTTTTTTTTTTTTTTTTTTTTTTTTTTTTAAATAACGGGCCAGTATCGACCAAATCCGGATTTGGTTTGGTTGAGTCTACGCGCGAGCATACTGGCCCGTATTTAAAAAAAAAAAAAAAAAAAAAAAAAAAAAAAAAAAAAAAAAAAAATTAAAAAAAAATATTATTTAATTATTTATTTATTTATTTATTTATTTATTTATTTATTTATTTATTTATTTATTTATTTATTTATTTATTTATTTATTTATTTATTTATTTATTTATTTATTTATTTATTTGTCACTAATTATTATTCTCCGTATGCGGAGTTATAATTTGTTGTACCGGGATCGATTTGACCATGGTACAATTAAAAAATATTCAGGAATTAATATGAATTTCGTCGTTTAATTCGATTAAAAAAGGAATTAAAATGAATTTAAAGCTTAAATATACTCAGAATTAAAAAGAATTTGTCACTCTTAATCGAAAGGAGTGACGAGTAAAAAAGTACTTGATACTCCGAGCCCGTTCAAATCACGAATCAAAAAAGACTTGATACTCCGAGCCCGTTTAAATCCCACATCAAAAAAGGCTTGATACTCCAAGCCCGTTTAAATCACAGGTCCAAAAGTACTTGATACTCCGAGCCCGTTCAAATCACGAATCAAAAAAGACTTGATACTCCGAGCCCGTTTAAATCCCAAGTCAAAAAAGGCTTGATACTCCAAGCCCGTTTAAATCACAAGTCCAAAAGTACTTGATACTCCGAGCCCGTTCAAATCACCAATCAAAAAAGACTTGATACTCCGAGCCCGTTTAAATCCCAAGTCAAAAAAGGCTTGATACTCCAAGCCCGTTTAAATCACAAGTCCGAAAGTACTTGATACTCCGAGCCCGTTTAAATCACGAGTCAAAAATGATTTATCATTTAAAGCATGTATTTAAATACTTTTTGATTCGAGTCCGCCCATCCCTGGTAACGGGACGACCTGCGGCGTGCCACGATTTCTGCATTTCGCCCAAGATCCGCTAGATAGCGTCGGACGGCGCGCCCTCTCGCGCCAGCGAGAGAGCCACCGAGCACCTATAAGGTCCGATGTATTACCAACGTCGGCGTCCTCAATTGACATGCAATTGTTGGAACATTACCCGTGTTCTGTGGTCGGGCAGTCCTATGGATTGAAGACTACATTTCCTTAACAGATCACCATTGCATTTCGGTGACGCTCGTGCTCTTTATGGGTGCGAGGTTAAACTAAATTTGCTTCATCAATTGATCTCACGACTAATTAGTTAAGTACAAGCCCTCGTAGCTATGAGCCTGAGCGAGGATAAATAACGGTTTAGTGCAATATTTGAATAAATTGGAATTTATTCAAATATCGAAATTTTTCACTACTCTATAATTTATTTGAGACATTGCAGTATTTTTAGTGAGAAATAAAAAACGTACCGCAAAATATACTACGTTCTTTTCAATTTTTACAATGTACACTGTATTTTTTTCACGGGCCCTGGATAATTTTTACAATGTGAAATGTGTAAAAAGTTCACCGGATACAACAGAAATATAACGTTTCACGTAGTGTACATTTGACTGTTCCACACTGTAAAAATTCGTCTGATGGGCATGTACTATGTCATATGTGACATCTGTATATTGTATTAAAGAAATATTCAATTTTCACTGTTTGCCCTTCCAGGAGGCGCTGTTGATGGGGAAAACTGTAAAAATTAATGGGAATCCCAGCAGTTCTCACTGATCATTTTTTTCCGTGCAGAAACATTCGTTTGAATATTTCGAGGATCGCCGAGAAATTTTTTTTTTTCGTCAATGTGACTTTTGGCCATTTCAAAACATTTTGACCATGCTGATATTAAAATATGGGAAAAACAAATTTTTGTTCTCTCAAAGGAAGCGAAAAAAATTGCTGAAAAACCGAAGGGCGATGCTCGAAGGGGGAAAAAATCGTGGGAATTGAAGAAAACGGAAAAATGAAAAATACGCATCCTCGATGCAACAGAGGTGCATGATTTTTCCCTGACTACATTCCCCCTCGGTTCCTCGGCTCCTGTACTCGCAAAGTACATCTCTATAGGGTACTGTGTGCACGTGTACACATAAAACACATACACATGTGTACTCATACGAGCTCGCAAACTCCGATTCACTCGAGTGCAAATAGCGAAGAGGGTTAGCTTCCCTCTTCCCATTTTTTTTTTCAAAATGTACGTCGAGAATACTCGTATAATACGTTTATACGTAAGCTTCTATATATTTGCACCCAGGAATACCATTCCACCCGAGATTATACGGTGCCCTCAAGGCGCATGAGAGTTTGCGAATTCGTGCGAGTTTTTTTTTATACCTATATAATATATATATGCATGGGAGATTCTATGTCAAACCTCTCGACATCAGATCGATCTCTCATCCTTTCAAATTCGCTTCGGCGACTCTTTCGACGATTCACCATTTTTTAAGATTTTTTTACCAGCTGTTATGTAAAAAGAATTGAATTTTCCAAAATGTCCCCTCTTATTCAATCCCTTAAAATTTTAAAAAATCCACAAATTCACGTAAATATTTTGAAACAGATTTTATTATTGTAACCATGTTCAATCCCCTCCTCACGCCTCTCGCGCTTGTGCGTACAAAAGAGAGATTAAACTTCTAACACATATTTCTCGAAAACGACTCAATGAAATGAAAAACGAAATTAAAAATAAAAATGAAATGGAAAAAGTTTTCAAAAATAGTAGGGCCACCGGTACACATTAATTTCGGAGGTGGTCCAACTGTTCGTTTCTTATTGTATCAAGCCATCTCCGAGAAAAATGTGTTTAAACAATTTTGAGGTTAGTTTGACCAATATTACCCCTCTAAGGCGGCTCTTTGGTGTTGAAATACCGCAATTAAGGACTGAAAGAATAAATATTGAAAAAACTCAAAATTCTCGTTAAATTCGTTCCATTCGTGGAAATAATCGTGAGACAAATTGGTTAGAGCGAGGGTTGGAGGCTCAGTCGTGTTGACATGAGACACCCCATATGTGTTCTCCCGTGAGCTTACGCGTATTTTCCGTCCTTCGCGTTATTATACGTGCGTTAACGTGCATAGGTGAAAAAAAAATTTACGGTTTCTTCGAGACGCATTAATGCATTTTTGCCCTCCAGAGAGCGAGAGCCACTTTGTGTATAATGATTAATTACGATCGTTACAACGTTCCTGCGGATTACGTGGAAGAATAAAAGAAAAGAACATGGCTGTGCCCGCGTGTAGTTAACGAGCAAACTAACCGTTCTTATTTGCCGTCAATTAGAGAGAATTTGTATCTTTTATTGTTTTCAAATTGTTACATCGTTGGGGTCTCTATCCCTCCATTATTATACGTGCAAATAGTGTCATCACGCATTTGTCAACAATAAAAGGGGACGCAGCGCTGGAGAATGCAAAAATACGTAAATTCCATGCTTTTGCATTCTCGATAAGCTATTTTTTTCAAATTCAAATCCTCGATCTATCGATGGACTGTGTGCGAAATTTTTTTCACATTTGCCTGTTTTTCTTTGTTTCTCCCTTGATATGTGCAATTAAATGAATATAGCACGCAATCGCCGGATGTATTCAGCGTAGCTCGTTCGTGGCTCAATTTACGAGACTTTCGAGAATTCTATCATATCTATGTAATTCGTTATTTTATATCTCGTGAAAACTAAAACGCGATTCTCGTTTATGGCTCATAAATATTGATATAAAATTGGAAAATTTTGGAAAATTTTATTTTTATTGTATAATTTTTGAATTCAGCATGAAAGGTAATGGCTCGTAAAATGGCTTCTGAAT